>QCXZ01000137.1:29255111-29604527 GCA_025024175.1 Rhyzopertha dominica
GAATATTGTAGTGCAATTGAATATAAGAATTTTCTGTCTATTTCATGTACTTGATGTTGTGGAAACGAGTGCTAGTAATGCGTGATCACACTTTTATTAAGTTTTCCAAATTAAATATTTCCTTGTACACAAGCGTCTTGATCAAGGTTTTGGTACTCTGGTTCTATGATAAGTATAAAGAGTGAGACGCCGTAAACAGCAGAATAAATAATTTTAATGGCAAGTTTTAAAAGCGTGTTCCATCCATAAGATCTTGGGGTTGTTGTGCGTTGAAGTCTTATCCAATATCTGCCCACTTAACTGATAACAAAATCCATAACATAAAAAAGCCCAAAACGATTTTCTAATGTCTTGAAGGAAGGAATATAGAAGAACTGCTTTCTTTTTTAAGTTGAGAACAAAGGTAATAAAACAAATAACATACAAAAACGAATACTACATCAAAGGATCATGACATTAAAAAAGGGAATCAGTAACGCAAAAATTTCTAATAATTATAATGTCTGTCGATATCGTATTGTATGCAAACACCCCTTTAAGAATTGTCAACTGTATATTCACCGAAAACTGAAAACATTAGAACACGTATATTAATCCTGCAACAAGTATTTCTAAATTCTAAAACAAACACTTCTTACCTTAAAATTTGAAAAAAATAACGCTCAAATTGAAACAAGCTTAAAAAGAGCTTTATTTTAAGACGATTGAAACAGAGCAGTCTTTAGGTACTATGACGAAGATATACAACAAAATATACGGCAAACATATTTATATAGTATGATTCATGCACATAACATATTTGCTAAACTGACTCAGTGAATAAAGACTTTTATATACTAATTATAGGCAATATACTTTCTGCGTAGAAATATTTGGAATGTTTGATATGTGTTTTGAAAGGTTTTCATCTGTTTTGCTTAATTTATTACACTTTATTAATTTCAATTTCCTGCACATGATTTGTGTTGTATATAAACCCCATGAAATACCTTTATCTGAATCGCATTACATGTAAACGTTAATCGCATGTGTACACATGTCGAATGCCCACATTTTGCGAGTTACACATGGTAGATACATATGGCAGATAAATATATGCAATTGGGGTGTCGCATATCTCGTAAATTGCATTTAAATAAAATTTTGCCCTGGCGCGTTCCATATAAATACATGCATAAAACATGGAAATGTTTATTACAGCGGCTGTTTTTCCAATATTTTACCTCAAACGAATTTGTATTCGAAATGCTTTTACTGATAATTAAATTTACGGGATTATACTATTTGGGTGTGATAACGAGTTTACAGTTCAGCTCGATCACTATTTTTAAATCTGGGAACAAGTTTATTTACAATTATTGCTAATTGCTTTCATCGATCCGCAGAGCAAATCTCGATGAAACCGCGGCGGATTATGTTCGACTGCCAGACGCACGCTTCAAAAGCCAACCAGCTGCTTTTCAACTATTTCACTTTCAATTGAGCCGAAGCTAGAATACGTCTAAAGATCTTAATTAAAGAAATAAGATAAATTTTCCTTGTAATTATACATTTTTATCCGTTGGAGTTGCGAATTGAACACGTAATGAGAAAAGTTACAAAAGAAAAATAGCGGAAGTTGTGAAAAGGTGCAGAGAAGTCATTCCATCTCCGTAAATTTATTTTCTTGATTAACTTTTTAAGCTGCATTCTGCGAAACATTTAATCAACTTCCGTTTTACCTTTCGAATCTGTAATTAGCAATTAAATAATGCAAATAATATACCCGATGTTATCCAACAATAACTGCTGGCTCTCCATTTAAGACTTCTGCTCATTAATAATACCAAAGTTCGGAAAAGTTTATCTACGTTTTCGCTATAGGTCGCTTTGTTTGGCGTCTGGTTCTCCCGCAGTTCAAAAACTCGCAATAAAATTTATTTAATATGACAGCTACCAACCACAGCAGGTAGAGTAAGCCGCTCACGTACAAACTTCTCATAATAGGACAGTGAACATAATTTGCTCTCTACTTCCTAATATAATAATCTCTGCCGGAGAGCTGTAACTGACGTTGTTCATAACCCTTTAGCCTCGAGGGGTATTAACGTAAATGGGGACTAAAACTTGATGAATGTGGTTTTAGTGCCCCCTTCTTTTTGACGCAGTAATGCATTGGGAATTATAGCAGGGTCTAATTTTGCTCTTTTGCTGGATCATTATTAGATAACGCACACATGTTTAGAKTATGAGACATTCAACGAAGTTTAAGGAGTATCATAGAAAAATAGATGCTTAAAAACTGTGACTTAGAAAATGCACCTCATCAGTTAAAGATTCATAAGCGTCTTTGGGAGTATTTAATCTTTTGGTTTTCTGTTTATATTCTCTGCCCTGAATTTTAAAAAAATGTATTAATATATTACCATGTTTTGTATCGAAAATAATGCTCACTTTTACATTCAGGGGATGTGTCAAACTACGAGTAGTGATTTGCTACAGTTTCAAAGTAAATGCACTGCGTCAAAATGCTTTATAAATATAAAGATAAAGAATACCACTTGTTGGCTACACAACGTGACTACGAAAGTCATGTCGCTGCTTAAACCTATACCTAATACTTCATAACATTTTATGAAAAAATGGCATATTTCTGTTGGTTTGTAATTAAAAGGACTGAATTTGTACGCAAAAATCCAGGCGCCTGGCTATTTGTCAGTCATTTAAAAAGAACCAATTTCTGCTAAACTATTTATAGGTGCTGTCAGATAGGTCAGTGCTCTACATTATTGTTCAGTTGTAGGTATCCGATAAACTACCGATATTACCGATATATTGTTTTCATATGTTTTTGGGGTGCTGTGGTTTAATTTAAGACATCATTTTCAAAATCACGGTGTATACAAGGTATCCCACCTCTCGTAGCTATGCATGGATAACGTTGTTATTTGGAGAGCTAAAAAGTAGGTTAAACGATACAAATTTGCTAAATTTGATGTTCGACAATAATACATTTTAAAATTTAGTTATCTTCGAAGGTTTTTGATATAGCTATTAAGAAAAAATGAATTTTTGGAAAAAACATTCTTAAATCACTGTTAGATAGTTCTTAATTGAGATGAGCGATGATTTTTCTTATATAGTGTTATAACATTTTTGACATTAAAGAAATTCTGAACTTAACGATATGTAACACACGTGTAACGGGCGTTCACAGAAAAATCGGTCGGGTAGGACGGTGATGGTTGTTGTCGTCATATTTCATGAACTTACGTCGCAGTGGTGCTACAACAAACTGGCGTGTCGCTTGTGCAGATTGCCAAAATCCACACTATAGGTTATTCTGCAATTTGTGTAAATAACAGTTAACAATAGTAGCATTTTATTTTTACCAATACAGAAAAAACGCCGAGAAGTCTAACTCTATGTAAATTTCGGATTAAGTCTGCGCCACTGGTCCGCTGTATAAGCAACTGTCGGCAGAGGTTTGAAATGTACGGGAAGCAGTAACATACCTATATTCTACTGGTATTTTTATTAACCTTCAAAATAAAACAAGGAATCATAAAAAACATTTATTTATATCATGTTAAACTTGTCGCAGTTACAATAAAATTGTCTTAAAGAATATAATGTAGCAGATGTCCTGACACTGTAACAAATCATTAGAAAAGTTTAAGTAAAATGCTTTCAAAGCTGAAAGATGCATCATGTGTGCATAAAAACAAAAACAAGCGGTACATTATATGTATCTAAGTCACTTTTAGGGCCTAAAACTCTAATCATACAATATGTGCATTATAAATTCAAGATGTCTGCAGATACTTAAACGAAAGCAAATGATATACTACAATTTTGGGACTGCCTATGTGTTTCAACACATATTTGATGACTTACTTTTTACCTATTCAAAAATGCTTTTAATTCTTATATGTGGAATGAACAGTGCATGTATAATTTGGTAGAAGGTTATTTAAAAAATTAATGTGTTTTGTTCTGAATATGACCTGTGCAAGTAAACCAGCGCTAAATTACATGAAATTAATTCAACGGAAAGAGACTTTGGGTTTTAATCTCGAAAGAACTGTCTTCATTAGTACATGCAGTTACCATCTAAAATGCAGTCCAAATCAGCTAAGGATCGGTACCTAAACATACCAATCGGCTCCTGCTTTTTCAAAACCTAAAAATGTTTTTTTTAAACAATAATGTAAATAGGTATTCAAAAACTCTGCGTTCACTAAGTTGCGTAGATGTGATGTTTCAGTACATATTTCAAACAAATTATTCGCTACAAACTATGCATTTCAGAATATCRCGAACAAGACAACCTCGAGAAGAATGTAATAMGACAATTTAATGAAGTAACAGTTACACMATTACTAGCTAAGTTATTTACAGTTGAAACCATGTTTTAGAAGTAACACTAAACATATATTTATMATTATTATTTAAATAATCGCAAAAAATTTCCTGTTGTTTCTGAAGCCCATATTTTGTATTTTTTGTATTTATTTATAAATAGGAGTAAAGTGCTGGGACATTATCAAAATTGATATAAAGTTATTATTTAGATTATTTTCTGTTGTAAATTTTCGATTGTGGGTCTTTAAGCTAGAATATGCCCTTTTCTGGTGTAGCACTGCCAATCTTATGACGAAGTAATGAAAAAGTATTTTTCTAAAGCACCCTTCAGGACTCTAAGATCATTTCATTAGAATTATAACTATGGTATGACTGTTATATGTAAGAAAGGTAACTTAATGGAGTATATTTTTAGTTTAAAAGTGCACATGAACACCGGCAATTAGTTTGCACTAATCCGAATTTAGCATAACCTAGATTATAAAACGTTTTAATTTATTTAATTTTTGCAATATCCGAATATTGCGGTACAACTAAAGTTCATTTATTTGTTCAAAACATGCAACCGCATTTATAGTATATGGAAAAGTAGATTGTGCTGTCAGCACAACATAAAATGCACTGAGGCACTAATTAAAATTTAAGTTCAGATATCAACCGAGTTTATACAGCAAGCTTGCAACGTGAAATGGATGCATATCGTTAGTCTAAATGAACTTTCCCGTGGCTCCAAGTAAGTTTAAAATTAAAGCTAGCTCTCTCACGACGGAGCTTTAAATCCGTGGTTTCCTGCGTCTAGCTTTAGTAGGTAAATCACGTACCTACAGGACTGATATATAAAATAATAATTCATTCACTAAACGGGTTTTTGGAATCATAAAGTTTTATGTAAAAGGCTCGTTCACTTACTATGAAGTTAAGGGGGTGAATAAAAACTTGTGCTTACTATATTAAAGCTGTAAATTGCATTTAGGGTCCTTTAAACAGCATAAAAGCTGTCCGTTAGTTACACGACATAATATAGTTTCATAATTAGTGAAGGCATGCTGCTGGAAGTGACTGTTCTGGTAGCTCACAGTAAAGGCGAGATGTTGCTCTGCGAGGTGTAAAATTTTTGCTGCAATCTGTCACATGAGAAGCGTGCAGCTGACAACTTAGTGCCAGAGAATATGCTAATGTACTTCCCATGCTGTTTTCTGTGATTAGACTTTAGGTACAGTTATCCTTGTGTAGTGGGTGTGTCGGATGTATTGACCTGGTACTGCACGCTTTGTGTAAGAATTATGCTACATTTTCGTAAATTTTGGGGAAACACAGACTTTATATTACGTTAATTTTATCAGACCACAGAGAGATATTTGCGAATATTGTTCTAAACAGAAAATTCTCCACAGTGTTGGATATACCGTTATCTAAATATTATTATAGTATTCTCGTTTGTTGTTGAATTTAACATTGGCGGCTAATAGCAATCATATTCTTATTTATCAGATGATGAAATGTCATCTAATAGAGTAAAATGAAACAAATCAAATTATAATACACGTGATTATTGTGTTTTATTGTATATCATATGATTTGTTCAAGGTTTTCGTTTTTTATTGCGGCTTAGTTGAAAAGAATATTGTATATTTTCGGTTCCATTTTTCCTTGGGGTAAAAATAAAGGTATTTCTCCGGTTTTTCCGATTTTCAGTTCAATCCCGACGATCAGTTTTTAGATATTTTAATGTATTTATCTGTGTAAAGCAATTGTTAAATACAACAACCGAAGACAACACTAACAGCTGTCAGCTGCTTTGTGAAACGCTCAAACCGCCGTCAAACGTTTTCAACAAAAGTTTGCTTCTTCAAGATGGCCTCCTTTTAGGAACGTACCGACGTCACGTCGGTATCGAGTATTATTGTAGAAGTAGATACGTAAATTAATAAAACAGCTCTGAAATCCGAGTAAACTGAAATGAAAGGGATTTTGCTGTTTAGTAGCAGTCAAAGGAAAAGAATGTCCATTCACATTTTTATTCAAAAATTAGAGATTATAAATACAGCTAGTTCTTTACGTACTGTTGGAAACCATTATAGGTATCTAGGGTAAGAATGATGTCTAAATTTATAACTTTTTATGCTTCTAGTAAACTGTATACTACATATTTTACTGTAATCTTTTTACTTCCAGCTTTTGCTCGACCACAGAAATCAGGTTTATAGTATTTGTTAAACATAAAAACGGGTTGCCAAACACCCAATTTCAGGTGGGAAACCCAGACTTTCAATAAAACATCCCAACCCATGATGCTTCCATATGTATTATTGTCAGTTGCCCTTTTTAATTCTTGTTAAAGTTAACAAACTAATTAAAATATTGCTTCTTGTTTTGAATATTTTATGCGTTTATTCTGATTTACTTAGTTTATATCCATTTCTTTTTGTTTTCTTATGATGAATTTCTGATTTGTTGTAATAATATGCAGTAATACTAATAAACCACTTGTCTTTCACAATAGTTAGTAGATAAACGTCTGGCTTTGGTGGCACGAGAATGGAGAAACCTGCACACATAACTGCTTTAGTAAGTTTATATTTCGACTTGATTACTTGTTTTCTATAATACCTACTTATAGGTGTATTTGCCGCTAAGCTTTTATGCTATACTTACCTATAGCAAGCAAGACCGATTTATGGGCATTTTTAGTAAAACACAGAGAGAACAATTTGTTTGAAAGAAAAAAATATATTTACGGCAAACAAATAATTTGTTGTATATGGCGAAGTAAATGATTTGATTGTTTCAAACCCTCAAAATTCTTGAAGCGGCTAAAATAACATTTATTTAACATAATATATACAAAGCTTTAAATTAACTTTTATATATATGATATATGACATATGATTAAATTTGACCGAAACAAATATTTGTTTGGAATCAGAGAAGAGGTAAGTGATTATCTGCATACCAAATAAATATTTCTTTGCAGTAAAGATATCACCAATTTAGTCCAATGAAACAGCTATTTCCTGGAATCAAACAATTGTTTGATTGAAAGAATTCATATGCTCAATTCATTATCTCTGCTATTGCAGCAAACCGCATGTGAATTTTAATGAAATATATATTTTTTAATTAGATTGTATAAATATTGCATTCAAACAAGCTCTTTATACATATAAATAAATTGTTTTTAAATTAAAGAAATAAATTTTGATTAACCCACTTCGATATGTCTATGTATTTTGTGCAAGTGTATTCCTGTGGCTTCCTGTTTTTTATAGAGCGTATAAAAGTTGTTTCTTGTAATTAAAAATGCAATATGTTACTCAATTCATTTCCGCAAAGCTGTAAGTGGTTTAGTAAAAAAACATCTGATTTAAATCAGCCTAACCTAGACAAGCCCATTGACAAGGTAAATTTTGCTACTTATATGTACGAATATACTGCAGACGGAAGGTATAATATTTATTTTAATTTAAAGGACAATCACAAATCTACTGGTTTCTATAGCATGATAAATGTGTTCCATTTTAGTATTACAAATATACTGAATAAATAACGCATTACTTGTAATAGTAGTTTGGTACAAATAGGGCACTTCAATGAGCAGACTTTACTAACATATACCTACTTGAAGATGTAGAGAAACAACGCCATAATTAACATCCTTGCGAATCATAGCTGGTCATTTTGTAACAGAGCTTGCGTTAACGATCATGTGCTTGTTTGAATGCCTTATTTTTCACATCATATTAAGCAAATACTTTATTTAGGCTTCATACTTACTTTTAAAATCTGTGACCATTTTCCTGTTTTGTTTCACAATTTAATGAAATAAACTGACAATAATAAGAAACAAATAACGGCGGCTTTTCCCGATTTACCTTGATACATTCTGTCCAGTGTCCAATCATCGCTAAAGAAGCGGAACCCCAAATTTCCACTTTACTAGTGGCACGCGCAAATTCAAACAATTATTTCTTTGTATCCAAAAACAGATTGTTGCATTTAAGCATCATTTATTCTGTTTAAATACATGTTGTTTGCTGTAACAACAGGTGTGTTTGAGTTGAACATTTAAATAAGTGACTAACAAAAAGAAACACTGATTTAACAAAATATATATTTATTAGAAACAAGCTTTTTACTTTTACTTTTGTTGTAATTATTCTTCAAAGCATTTAATTTAAATATTTGTAATTTTAGCTCATTGCAATAAATTGTTTGATTGTGAAAATAATATTTTATTCCCTCAAATAATTATTAGGTTACTTGAACTCGCAAGTTCTGTTCGATCTCAAATAAATGGTAATATAGTTACAAACAAACTGATATTCTTCTTACAAATCAAATTTGTTTGTTTGAAGATAAATTTGTTGGGCGTAAAGAAATGTAAGTCAAACAAATTGATTTTATAAATCCAAACAAACAGTTTTATCTGTGAACTAACCTGGTTAAACCGATACATTTTTTGCGACATAATTCCAGTTCGAAGCGCTGAATTTATGAAACGAAGTACTATAAAGAAAGTTGGGTAGGTATTTAATTTTGTCGGATATTACAGGCATTTTTTTCTGATTTTCACCTGGGCCCTAAGTTCACGGCCTTGTATGGTATTTGCTACACGATTGCAACCATACTTCGAATTTGTGTGAAAGCGGTTTGTTAATGATTAATTCACATGAAACTTTGTACTGTCGAGAGTGTTATCAAATGCTGCGTAGTCCTTTGTCTTCAGATTTAAACTTCTTAACAACCTGTGATTTGTTTTTGTTTGTTTGTCGACATTATTCATATTTAACCCAAATTCACATGCTCTAACAATGTGGGTTACTACCTGTACATAATTGTGGTATTTAAATTCCAAAATTAAATAGTGAAGGTGTCTTTAATACCGTTGTGCAAAATGTGGGGAGTAAGGCAGCTGACTGGTGACTGCTATAATTAATATTTTCACAACATTGCAGTGTTGTACAAAATCAAAATAACTTTTGTAAAATTGCTCAAAATGTGTCTTATCATTTGCGCTTTGTAATGTCTTTAATACTGTGTAAAATATTAAGCAAATTGTACAATATAAGTGAAAAATTTTAGTTAATAAAGAGCGGGCAACTGATTTGTTGCCCGAAATCGGTGACAAATGTGGATGTTTTAGACCTGAGTCTCTGAGTTTATTTGATAACAGAATTTTTTTTAATTTAGTTATAATTTTGTTGGCTATAAAACTCCCCCTCCCCGCTGGTGGGTCCCAGTGTGCGCCAGTAGCTATATAGTTCGTCCAACGGAATTAACGCATAGCTGCGAACATGCTGCAACAAAATTGTGCAGACCAAGAGAAATACGTCACGTCACGTGTGATGGATTAATTTATGCTTTTCCCATCATGCAGGCTAATAAATAATGTCCAGTGGTAACAGTTCACTGGCTTTTAACAAAGCTTCGGATGTGTCTGGCCAGAATGAAATCCGTCTCAAACCTTTGTTCCGTCCGCCTTGAATAAAGGGCAATTTCCCAGATTCCCTCTTTTCTCCAGGGCTATATATTTTCTGATTAATTTGGTACGTCATGTGCTGTAATAACTTAACTTGCATCGGCAGAATCCATCTTTTTCTCGCATGCATCTTTCAGAGACTATCCGGTCGGCTTCCCTTTCACGTTTTACGTCTGGTTTCTTCATATCTGATGCCGTATCACACGGAGAGCGTATCGGGGACGCGACATACGGAAATTGTGAACGGTTATATATGGAACGGCCCACAAGCGATTTCTACTTTAAGTGCTTTTACAGTTCGGTTTAGTTGCAGTTTAGAATGTCGCATCATTGCTTAACTTGGTTTGATGTCGCTTTTAAGTTGCTCAGACGTACTGTCAGATAAGAAAATTGCACGGAGTGTTGAAATTTTATTAGGCCGTTATTAAAGGGTTGTCTTCATTACTGGATATTCCGCTGTGTTAACTGCTCGTGCTTGAGCTTAGTGCCGACATATCTTTCCAGTTGCCAGTTATCTTAACTTCGTCCAGTTCAATATGGTCTCTATTTTATGGTAAAATACAAGCAGTTATTCATATGCAGTTGAATCAAAGCTTTGCTATAAAATTTCGAATTACGGAGTTTTCTTTGGTACATACTGCGTATGAAGTAAGTATCCAATACCTAAATAGACAAAATAGACATATGCCTAACTACCTTGACCGAATAATATTATAAAATAATTTTATAGTAACTCTTAAACGCGTTCTTTTTAAAGGTTTCAATGGAGTAAGAAAAAGATCATTAGAAACGAGCTCTTTTTATACGTGATACGTATATTTTATTAAGCAACAATTGGTTGGATCTATATTCGTAATCAATCAATAAGTTTTAAAATAAAGCACATTTATTACTTATAGGTTACAAATTTTTATGATATGTGAAGTTATGTTATTCTAAACCGCCCGATTGTTAAAAAAACCATGAAAAATACGTTCATATGTTTAACTTAGTTATTAATTAAATATTATGTATTATATACCTAACTTAGCTGTTAATGACAGGAGCCAAAGCGATTTCACTGCGGAAACCAATTAAGTCGTGTTTCGTGCTTCCCACCAATGCCCATTTTTTGTAGTCTGGTTAAATTAACCCAAATACTTAATGTATACATCTAAAATGGACGGATCTTACAGCCCTTAGAGATCTTTATTTAGAGCCCCGAATAAAAATAAGTAATTTAAATAATATGTAATGAAATACGTAATTTTGATGGCATCCGGCCTCTTAAAGTGTCAGCCAAAATGTAAACCTAAAAATAAAGTTTCGGATCAAATAAATATGGCATATGGTAGTAAGCTCATACATCTACAAGTATGAATATATGCTTAAATCAAGAAAGTATTTCTTTCACAAGAAGTACTTGGTTGAAATATATGATATTCTAACTTAAGTTTATAATGATCAAGTAGTACGCCTAAGCCAAGTGTACTATAGGTTAATTGTAAATATATGATTCTATTCAACTATAATATGTTGCCTTCTTTTAAATAATACAGCTAAAACTTGGTCCAAGTATATCATTTTCTCAAACTTAAAAAGCTGTATATTTAACCTTATAGAGAAATATTATATTCAGTTATTGTAATAATCAGCTTGAAAATGTCTCTTGCGCCAATTGTATAGCTCAAATTACCTATAGTTTAAATCATGTTTACGTATATTCAAAATATTGAATTGTTTTAAAAGAGAAGTGTTAAAAATAATGGTACGTGGGACCCATATTGTTTAAAATTCTGTTGAGGATGTTTAATTTTATGTATTATGTACATATAACACCTTTTTACAAGTCCCATTAAGTTTAAAAAGGAGTTTTTCAGCAAGTTTAAGCATACAACCTACAAAATTAACAAAAAATAAGCACCATTACTACAGTAACTGTTACTGATATATTATTCTAAACTGTATATAAATGTTAAAATTAAAGTTTATTTTGAAAACTTATGCAAGTATTTTATTTAACTTTTACTTGCCTCCAGCGCTGTGCTGTTCTAAATAGAACGACTACAATTTAAATGCGTTAAAATTTAAACCATTGTGCAAGAGTTAAACAACTGTTGATTTAAAAATAATAAATAATGTATTTATTTATTACATAGTTGATAATGTTATGTATAAATTTTCATAACATTCACTGATTTCATTCGCGGTCCTTCGTGAAACATTTTATCAACAGAATAAAAATAAAAAACACCTGGTTGTTTCACGATAAGTATTTAATAATTTCTGTAATCTTTGTCAAAGGCGAAGAACCTCAAAATTTGCCTGACACAAGTTCAAACAAAGATTACAGGTGTAATCGAAACGTCAGACTATTAACTTTTTGTCAGTGTTTTCAAGAGACAGCGATCTATCTGAGAAAATATTATCTTATATTATGAACGCTGAAAGCATTCATCCTCGTATATAACAACCAAGTATTTTTATTTTATATATAAATTTTCATTTACTCTTTGAATTCAACTGTATTGGTGCTAGTAATGCTTCTTTTGAGTTTGTGAGAAAACTACTTATGATATCTAAACTGAAGGGTTTCCTTGGCAGTATAAATTTTTAAAAGAATCCCAGCTTTCAATGCTTTCAATTATGTTCACCCATTACACTAAAGATGTTTTCTGTCTTCAAGTCGTTTTCTACAACAAAGTTTTAATTTCTGATGATGTAAAACCATACAGCGAACCAAAGCAGTGTAATTATTTACTACTATTACTGGGTTCGATTATGTACTTCTACAGCAAGTCAGCAAAGCCATTAATGAATGGATAGATGTGTTTTATTAACCGTTTAGAATTTGTATGATATATCCTTGCCGCCACCTTCAATCGAGACTGAATACATCTTATATAAATTATTTTATTTTTTTTTCAAGATGTGTGTGCTTCTACCTTAGACAAGGAAAAATTACGAACACCGCATGTAATAACCCAACGTGGTACAAACGGCACCGATCGACAGTGGCGTACTAGAAGGTATCTACGATATCTAGCTAGCAAAAATAAGGAAAATTGACCTACGCCTTTTGTTCTTACTTGTGAGAGCCATTTTTCACTCCGACATTTACGCAGAAAGCCATGTTGCACCACTGCTTTTGTTTGGGAAAAACCTTCAGATGTTGCGAAATATCGAGCAAATTTGCTGTGATTGACAAGTCCTATCGGGCTCTGTTAAAATGGCGGCCATTCGTTTTCGGTAATACTTTCGGTATATGTGCCAAATGCATAGCATTCGCGACAATAACATTCAAACCTTCCAGTATGCTATTACTTCACGTTTTGATCTAAAACAAATTAGGTACATATTCTCTCTCCACAATGTGGACACTACCCTGCAAGTACAAGGTGACAATCGCTATATCTCGACATAAGATAAGACAACTTGAACTTGATGTAATACTCTCATATTGAATCAGAATAAAAAGAAAAACTTCATTTGAAATCAACTTTCATTATCTACTCTGACAGAGAAAAACGTTACATTTTCAAAGAGGTTGGTTATTTTAGTTTTTCCTTGATAAATATGAGCAGTTATTTCTAGTATTGGCTGATTTAAATAGATTTGTTCAATATTCTCATTGCATTGGGGCTAATGACTAATCCTTTCGACTTCACTACCCATGCTGAAATAAACCATGATGCGATTTTTTACAACAAATCTGGATTCCTCGGACAAACAATTCCAAATGTGATGGCAAAATGTGCAGTTGCTAATTAAACAGTTCTACACATTATTTTGAACTATGCCTTTTTTGACTCGACTGATGCAACTTCTAGCAAATGTGTACGACCACTGTGAAAACTAACATAAGCAACACGTCAGTTTATATTCATCTTTTAATGAACTTTCGAAGTTCTTTATTCTTGTTAAAAAAAACGCTTTTCATCGCAGTTGTGTCTGATATAGTGATGAAAATACATTACCCAAAAGCTGATTAAAATCGTGGTCAACATAAAATAAAAACAAAATGCACATAGTAAGGTGGGCAGGTCTGTAGTAGGTAGTGAAATAGTAACTCTGTTCTTAAATTTAAAAGCAAAATTACTAAATGCAACTTCTGCAACACCTATACTAWAAATTAATGATAAAAATAACAGCAATGAATAACCTAAATAGATACCACCATAGATTAATTAATTTATTATGATATTATTTATTATGATACCACCTAGTGTACTATTTAACATAAAGCCAACGATTAAGAACATTTCGTCATTCCATCACACCATATTTTCCACAGGTCCCTGCAAAATAATAGAACAAGCTATGTAAAATTGCCTTAAGTTTTACAGAGGGCACAGTAACTGAACATAACATAACGGTTGGAGGGGACACAAACCCTCAGAATCTAAAACTATGCCACAGCTCAAATAACGGGTGCGGCATAACGCAATTTACAATGCACAATGGAGGCCAAACAGAAATCAAGAAAATAGTGCAAAATTACGTAATAATCCAATGAGACAATACTTCAAAACAAATGAAAACTATTTGAAGCGAAAGTCAACAAATATTTTTATTTGTAGTGAGATAAAGAATCGAACCCGGGCCTCCTGATCTACACATTATAATAAGATAAAGAACTGTTGTATACCATTATTTCAACCCGTTTTTCTTTATTATATCTTAATTTAAAAGAAAATTGTTAAAACGATGAAATTAGAATGGTTCACTAAGTACATTCAAGGTATTATATCGTTACATTGGATGATCTTAGCATCTCTGTTGATGACGGAACAGTTTATTGTTTATGTAAGACTGAAATGCTATTGTAGTGAGTGGGCTGTGAGTTGCTCATGGTTTGTTATATTACCTTTACTCAACATTGATTTCGAACTACGGGACTTTGGCACTTATGTAACTGCGTAAAACGGGAAATTTTTCTTAAAAATGTAGTTATACACTGGATGAATTTTGGCCTACTGTTTTCTTTTGAATTATTAAGTTTTAAAACATTTTCTTGAACAGTGGCATCCCTTATACGATTAGTTCTTAAGGTCGTAAGGATGCAGTTTGACTATAGCTATACTAAAACTATATTTTGATAAAAATAATACACCGTATCGAATGTCAGTATTAAAATATTATCGCTTTCCTAGCATTCATTCAGGTATAATGTAGTTTTGTACAGTGATAATATCTTATCACTTTAATTGTAGGATCCGCCACATACAACCAGTTAGATGCCGGATGGCCGATGAAAAGTTTTGTATACTTAATATGTCGAAAGTTAATAACATAATATCTTATTTTGTAGCAACTTTACAAATTAAAACTAATCGGCGTAATTAATTAACACGCATTAAAGTTGAAAATCTTCTATAATTTTAATTTGCACCAACTTGCTAATGAACTTAGTTTTATCTAGCAATTTAATCGCAGAACTCATTAAGAGATAAACATACTAAGAAGTCTCGCCCCATATGCCTAACTACTTCGCGAAATTTAATTAGATTTTGCTTTTTAATTCCGCACCAAAATCTAGTGAAAAGCGAACGCACGTCTCGCCGGACATCTGAAAAGCACTTATTGTCCTCGTTCTTCTATTGTTAAAGGATACATTGTTACCGAACATATTACACGCCTTTGAAATCATGACATGTCGTTTAAATTTGACATTTGATTGTATCGAGTTACACCGCAGTACTTTCGATTCCCCGAATGTAGTTATTAGATGAATTTATCTTGACGTAGAGGGTTCGTGTTCTTTCCTTGTTACCTCTACGCTATTTGATTTCTAACTGATGGCCAAGGGTGGCTAACGCGCCGTGATTGATACGGTTTTCAAATATCGTAAAAGCTGCTCACCCTATCTGGCATTTTGCTACGTGCTTATTGAGAAAGGGAGCTTACAAGTTTATTCATAAAAAGAAAAAATACAGTAAGAATAAGTGGATAATAAAAATTAAAAATATAATAATTTGTGTCAAAGCCAACATGTTAATAAACCTTTGATTAACCCTTTAATGGAAAAACGTTGTTTGTTGATTTTCATTGTTCATGGCAGGTATTAATCTAAATGTAACGCCTGTTGGATATATTAGTTTTAATCATTCGTTTCCATATGACTGGGGTCATAATGAATTATTGTATATCACAAGTGATATGACTACGACTGACTCATATACATATATATAGTCTAAAATGATATTTGCAGTTGCCACAGATTGAAGGCAAAATTTGTGCATTAAGGGTGTTAAAAATAAAACAATCTAAATACTTTGGCTAATACCAGGTAAAACTAATAGATAATACCGTACATGAATTAGTTAATCTATGATAATACCCAAGTATATATGAAAGTATAAAATAATTGAGTTTAAAGTTATAAATTGAAAACTGATCCATCTGCTCTAAGTGGAGTTATTAATTAATTCTTCTAAAGAAAATAATTCTTAAAGTGAACTTCCACTTTATTTTTACAATTGTAAAGCGCTTTCGGCTACATGTTAGCCATCGTCAGTACAAAAATTATTTATAAAAGGAAACTAACAGTTTGACAATGTCAAAAATCAGAAACAAGCAAACTTGACTACAAACTGAAATGCAACCCACATGCCAGTAACTCAAACGAAACATTAATTTAGATCAAACAAAGAATTTAGAATAGGACAATTGAAATTACAAAAATCATAGAATAGTAAAATTTTGTTCGTTAATAATTTTATAAATCTCTAAAATTTCCAAATAATTTAATTTAGATGATTTACTACACAAATGTAATGAATTTAGATTGTCTAGCGTGGCAGTGTCTTTATTTACTAATAAATGGTTGGCTAACGAAGAATTTGTTATAACAAACAACTGGTCTGAGAGGACAACCATCTTTGTGTATTTTTGGAAAACCATAAAGTCTTGATGTTAAAGGGTTCATACATAATCAATTTAAGACAAATAATTTAATACCAAATTCTTTTATTGATAGAGTTGGTCTGATAGTACCAAATTTGTGTAAGGATAGGGTTCATAAAGAATTTCAAAATTACATTCAAAGACCTATATTTAAAATTCATCCTAGTTCAGACAAACCATTTGAAAACTTTCAACCATTTAATTTTCATCGTAGAGTTCTAAATATATCAAAAGCTAGTTTTTCTGAAAAACAACTTCAATTTCTTCAACAAGGATTAAAATTTATTCCTTCCAGAAAAACAGATATCATCTACGAGGAGTTGACTGTGAGACAACTTTGGATAACCCTGAAATTAAAAGACCATTGATTCCACGTATTAATTCATTATTACAAAAAACAATCGATAACATTTCTTGACAAATTAATAAAAAACATCTTCCTTTTAATACCAACAATGTACTTAAGAGCATTGACTCCATTAGAATTAACGAAAATTTAATTTTTTCAAAAGCGGACAAAGGAAATTGTACAGTTATTTTAGACAAAGAAGATTATTTGAATAAAGTTTCAAATTTTAAAAAAAGTGGAGATTTTGAAATGGTTGAAAATGACAATACAATTAAATTTAACAACAAATTAAAAGAACTTTTAGACAAAGTAGAACCAACTTTAAAAATTTTTAATTGCAATAAATCACACCTTTTATGTATGAACCCTTTAACACCAAGACTTTATGGTCTTCCAAAAATACACAAAGATGGTTGTCCTATCAGACCAGTTGTTTGTTATATAAATTCCACATGTTACAAATTGGCAAAATGGTTAAATTTGATTCTTCGTGAAGTTTTAAACTTCGAAAATTCATTTGCTGTTAAAAATACACTGGATCTGACCAACAAACGTAAAAATATCAAAATTCCTAAAGATTGCTTCCTTGTTTCTTTTGATGTAAACAATTTATTTCCTTCTCTTCCTCCAAAAGACTGTTTGAAAATTTTAAGTAACCTACTTAATCAAAATTGTAATTTATCTTTATTACGTAAAAATAATTTGCTTTCGTTAACGGAGCTTGTGTTAAATCAAAATTTTTTCTGTTTTAATAATAAAAATTTTATACAAAAATTGGGTTTAGCTATGGGTTCTTCCCTTAGTCCTTTTTTAGCTGAACTTTTTATGAATAATTCAGAACAAGATATTTTCAAAAACATTTGCTTCTCTCCTCACATTAAATTCTGGTACCGTTATGTAGATGATGTTTTGTGTCTTTTTACAGGTAATTCTTTTGATCTAAATAACTTTCTTACTTTTATAAATTCTTTACACACTTCTATAAAATTCAGCTATGAAACAGAAATTAATAATCAGATTTCCTTTTTAGATTTATTAATTTCTCGTAACGAATTTTCTTCTTACCTTTCTTTTGAAATTTTTAGAAAATCTACTTGTACAGACAATGTTATTTCTTATTTTTCTTTACACCCTTATGCACACAAAATGGCTGTTTTTCATTCACTTTTTAATCGACTTTTTAAATTACCTCTGTCACTAAATGCTTTCGAAAAAGAATTGGGTGTAATACTACAAATTGCTTTCAATAACAATTTTCCTAATTATTTAATAAAAAAAACTTTATTTTAAGTATTTGACAAAATTTAAACTTTCTTTCAGTACCACTTATTTGGATGAAAAAGTTAAGGTATGGTTTCCTCTTAAGTTTGCTGGTCAAGTCTCAGTTAACCTATCTAAATTATTTTCTTCTAAAGGAATAAATATTGCTTTTTCTACCGTAGGCAGTGTGTTTTCCCGTTTTGTCCGTAATAAAGACCAAATTTCAGTTTTAAATAATTCAGGCGTTTATAGTTTTTCATGTAATGATTGCAATTCAGTTTGTATTGGACAAACCGGAAGATCCTTTTTAACTAGAGGTAAAGAACATTTGAAACAATTTGAAAAGTATAAAAATACAGATATTGTTACAACAAATTCTTCGTTAGCCACCATTTATTAGTAAATAAACACACTGCCACGCTAGACAATCTAAATTCATTACATTTGTGTAGTAAATCATCTAAATTAAATTATTTGGAAATTTTAGAGATTTATAAAATTATTAACGAACAAAATTTACTATTCTAAATGATTTTTGTAATTTCAATTGTCCTATTCTAAATTCTTTGTTTGATCTAAATTAATGTTTCGTTTGAGTTACTGGCATGTGGGTTGCATTTCAGTTTGTAGTCAAGTTTGCTTGTTTCTGATTTTTGACTTTGTCAAACTGTTAGTTTCCTTTTATAAATAATTTTTGTACTGACGATGGCTAACATATAGCCGAAAGCGCTTTACAATTGTAAAAATAAAGTGGAAGTTCACTTTAAGAATTATTTTCTTTAGAAGAATTAAAGTTATAAAATTCGATATTCTGTATACGCTGATGAGTGTAACATAATTACATAAATCTAGTGCATATCACGAATATTGTAAAAGGCAAAAGTTGAGATAACTTTTGAAATCAATATTTTGCTTAAAGAAATTTCTTATCGTTGAATTACTGCAAATTTCAAATTTGATAAAGTATAAAGTGTATATAAGTAGCGCATATCTAATGATTCATAATGGTAATGGGATTTACTAAATACATAAGAAAAACTACACCCACACTGAATCATGCTCTGATTTCTTAGAAGTTGAACATGATAAACAATGATTCATCTCATTTTGTTATGGATCAAATCCATTAGCTACCTAAACCCAATTACACATATCGAGGAAATCATCTTATTGATCCTCGATGAAGATACTGTACTACGGAACCCCACACCAAATCAGTCGGCCAGAAAGTGGTCAAAGTGAGATTTAAGAATCTTATTGAACTATTAGATAACTTCTGCTTGTTTCAGCCAAATATACTCTTCCGCAAGGGCGATAATCGCTGGATAATCTCCTGGAGGGGCTCCGGATTAGCGAGATTTGCCATTCGATACTGTCATTTATATTCGTTTAGTAAAAGGGGCGTTCTGTTTATAGGGGCTGCGCAGACACGTATGTTCTTCAGATGGCTTATTTATGGCCGTGAAAAATTGCGGTCTGTCAGTAAATAATCGATTGCTTTTGTGTTGTCATGTTAGGCTGCTAAGTATCAAAATAAACCCCACTGAAAGCAATGCAGTTTAGAATTTACATATCTTTTTTACCAACAAAGCAGTTTTGCCGTTGTTGTTTCGAATTATGTATTGATACTTACTTGTTATGTATAACAATAAGTAAAAATCAATAGTTCATCCGATTAATTGGTTGTTAATAACTTGATACATAAATGCATTTTCAGCTTTCTTTTGACACGGTCGCACTTTAAGACTCATTTTGTAAAAATTGGTAATGCGTCACCTAGCAGTGTCTTAACGAACTACAACGTAGGTTAGTATGGTCGGTCAGTACTAAGACCTACATTACCAATTACCCAAAAAGCGTTTAAGCCCTTTGAAAAAGCTCAGCAAAAAAGCCCAAGGAAATAAAATTGCTTCGAATTATTAATCTTTGTTATATTAATTTTAACTCAGAGTTAATTATTATGTGTCCGGGTGTATCAAATACAGAGAAACCAGGGATTTTTTTTACACAAAGTTCATTTTTTTCTTACATAGTTTATTTAATTTTACCATTGTTAATTTAATCCGATAAGATAGGGTCAATGGGGTAAAGTGCACATAAAGTGGTACAAAATGACGCCTTCCAAATTGTTGGTCAATGCTATTCTAAAATTCCGAAAAAGATCTATAGAACGCTTAAATGTGTGTAATACTACGACAATTAATTTAATTTTTAACCAATCGTTAACAATGTTCTTTAATGGTATAAAACCGGAATGATTTGAGACACATTAAACGAGATATAATACTGCTGTTCGTTTATCAGATACATTTCTTTTAAATATTTTTTAATTTCGTTTATTTTATGATTTGTAGTAAGTATTTAGTAATTGTGATGTACTATGTCAGTGTAACTACTACTAGCATACCGGCCATGAAGAGTGCAAAACGTATTACATACATTTTTCTATCGGCTTAATATAGTACACTTTTCACGGACTTGTATTTTAACATCACGTCACAACTTCATCGCACTTCACTTCGATTTTGGCAAAACTTTCTACTCGATTTGAACCAAGTCGATTGCACCTCAATTCCAACGTTTGTCGGAAAGCGACTTAAGGCTAAAAAAATCCGACCACAATCAAATGGAACTCCATAGGAAGTATTCCTTAATAAATATTATTAACAAATGCGGAATTGTATAGAGAACCATTTTGTCAGTACCTTCGTCGTTTTTAGTTAGGAGCTTAAGAATTAACAGAGAGACTAATAGTGTATTAAATATATGTAGCCACTGCGTCAAAGGACACACATTGCTTATGTACATGCACAATGCAGTTTTTTACTTTTATGTCGCTTCACTTGTAGTCTTTCCAGTGGAACTTTTAACCTTATGGATTTACCTGCGTCCGAAAGCCTGCGTTACAGTTCTAGTTCTGGKTTGCTTATTTAAGCTGAGGCTAATGCAGTTCTGTTTTTTGTGTCGCTTTTCTGTTTTCAGACCTGTAAGAGGGGCTCAAACTTGTTTGCCTTTAAGCTTTACGAGCGACATTACAAGAAAGTTCCATTGGATACAAKGTAAGCGGCTTCGATTAGAAAGCACAAGTTAAGAATGTCATGTAATTGTAAGTAATATTATTCGTTATTACTTATAATAGCTAAAAACGAGTTCTTGTGTAGAAACCATGGAGGTAGAAGGGAAAGAAGCTGCTATGATTGATGAGTGCACATTAAAATATCCACACTAGGTGGATCTTACAGTAATATCAATGTGAGTTTAGAGCAGGGCTGGCTCGAATAAAAATAAAAAGGATTTTCTAAGGGAGTACATAAAAAATTAATAACAAAAGTCGATCTGTGTTACCTTTGTACTAACCTGTCAAACGAATTTCTGATAGACTTCTTATTATTTTAATGTTGGCTCTCTTGCAACACAAGACACCATAATTTCAAATCGTGTTATAAAACACAAAATTACTTGTGAGGTATTACTTTCTCCGACAACTACTAGGATTGACACAAGAGTAATAACAATATGGCCGACTGATGTGATGTCAGCTTCTTCCCCTTCTACCTCCGTGATTAACTGGAACGTACGAATTAATAAAAATAATCAAAAATCAAATCAAAATAAAGTAATTAGGTTTGTATATTTTGACAAGATGATATCATGATAGCTAGAATAATTTTATTGAAAGTCCTCATTAATGACCAAAATAAAAATTAGTTTACGAACCTTAAGCAAGAAAACAAAAAAAATATTAACCATTATTTAATAAGTGGAATTTGTTTGCCGTCAAAGTTGTTAAATTGTATTAAATTCTACTATTGAACATAAAAATAGAAACACTGGAACAAATCACTTTAAATTAAATATGCAATTATTGTAACAGACATTCCCTTTGGAAAATAACTTATAACTGATAGAGGTAGTATTAGAATTAATTAATCACTATAAAGGATTCAGGATCATTTTGAAACAGAAATTACTTGTTTTTAGGGTTGATGTCATTACGATTTTCTTACCGAAGCTTGGGAAAATTAATAATATTACGTTGTTGGAATGGACTCAAAAACATCAGGAAAGAATTAAGACTCTTCTAAGAAAATAAATGATGATAAAGTTGATTAAGCGTGTTACTAAAATTTCGATAACCCATGGTTTTTTCTACCAATAACGTTTTGTTGAAGGTCCTAAGTAATTGAGATATTGCAATGAATACTTCTGAACTACATTTTACATGAAATTCCAAAAGGCATATGATATGTATACCCTCTTCGCGTAATAGATTAATTTACGAAAATTCCTTTAGCTTTGATACTTGAGCAAAGAGCCTCCGAAAACAATTTGCAGCGCAATCCCATCAATAAATGTGATGGAATTATTAAAGGCAACATTAATCAGTCTGATGAGCACGTCGATTATTTTAGATCCACAGAAGTAGCTCTTATCGGTTGTGGTTTGGCCGCAGTCCAGCGCTCGGTCAGCATCTAGCAGGATTCCCGCCTGCACAGGAATTTGCTCTTTCCGTATTTTACCGTCAGTTTCTGTATTTTACCGGCAATCCTTTGAAGCTCCGACCTCCTTACTCAGGGCAACAGGCTTCGCTTGTAATTTGCGCCGCTTTGAGTCTGACTGAAACTCATCTGATCGCATCATAATTTAATTATTCTTGGAATGAACGGAATGAACCGACCCAGCCTGAATAGATGCAACTGCACAAGGTAACGCTATGGGGTATGTACTAAGAGGAAATAAATGTATAAATGCAGTTGGATATGTACTTTAAAAAAAGCTTATATTATGCCTATAGATATTGGATAAACTTTTTTATTAAAATTTGTTAAACAGCGCAGGATGGAATTCATGACAACAAAGGCGAGATGATGACAGGCGATAAGTTGAAAAAAATAAGAGTTAAATCACGATTACAACTAAAACCACAACAAAGACGATAGAAAAGGAGAAGCACCATACCTAGATGTGTTGAGGACGATGACAAACACGCTAGAAATGTTCAAGATATGAATGACAATATCGGTGACGACTACTAATACCTCCACTAAGGATGCCAAACAAACGATTCGGAAGCGTTTGCCGGCGAAAAGCTCTAATTGCCGATAGGTGTCTCTCTTATATGTATATATAATAACTTAAACACAATATGACATAATTTCCTACTGGTTAAACGTTAGGTTTTATTTTCATTTCAACTTATAAAACCGCTGCAAATTGAATCAATACTTCCACATCCAATTGTTAAAATGACATTTACATTTTTATTTCTTATACTATACGATTAGTAATCAGGTTTTGAGCATTTTGTCTCTCTACACAGACAAACAGTTCTCGAGATATTAGCAAAAATATATAAAATTTTTAAAATCGGTTTTTCCAAATAACTGGAAAATTATTAACTTAACAAAAAAATTGCAAGAGTGCTTTCTGATCAGAAGTTTGATTTTCTATATTAAAAATAAATATATAAAATTTAAAAAAATATCGTACGAACAAGGTCCAAAATAGGTTTTTTGGAAATATTTCGAAAATGTCAAAATTTGCGAGAAATTTTATTTTCTATCTGATGTTATTTTCACTTTTTGAATATATTAAATATATTCGGAGATATTTAGGAAAAAACCGTTTTCTTTAAGTGACGCTTTTTTGCTAATATCTTCTAAACAATTTGCTGCACCGAAATTTTATAAGAGCGAATAATATCCGCAGTTATACTACTAATCACATACTAAAACGAAAAAAAATAAAAAAATAAAAATTTGCAAAAAGCACAAACAATAGGTCGCTTTGGGTAGTTGAGATTTATACGTTTGCAAATTTCAAGTTCATATATTAAGTCTTTCGAAAGTTATCGTGTCCACAAACAAAACCACAGACACACAGGCAAGAAATTTTTTTTGCTCAAATTTTGTTTCTTTGCGTTTTCAACCATTTTAAAGCGAATGAGCAAATAAAAATTTTTGAAAATTTTTTTTGCAATACAATACTTCCCATCCGTTAGATGTGGAAGTAAAATGACCGTATAATAACAATGTTTATCGTAATACGCCAATAAATAAGCTATGTACTACCGCACATTTATTTGTTTGTATGCTCTGTTCACGAGTTTTTTTCATCTCTTGACACTTTTTTGAGCAATATCCGTCATTTTAGGGCAAAATAGTGGCGGGAAATTTAAATGTTAATAAAGGAGATGGGAGAGGGAACCAAACTATCAAACCTAACCTTAGAGATTAGATAACTGTCTGGTATCACGCTCTAATTCAGTGTTCTTTATTTTTTCCCAGGTAATTTGCAACGTGCTTTAAGGTTAGGTTTGATTGGTTTCGTTCCTTCCGGTTGTTAAGAATAAAAATAATGGTGGGCTGATCTGCGTAACCACCAAAGGACTGTATGTAAAATATTGTTTATTAAATTTTATTGATGGTTTACTGAAATATTTTATTGCGTATGTTATTCTTTAGTAATTCATTTTATTACAAATATCGTGGCAATATGTTAGAAAATATGCCATAATTATTTTTTTTATTTTGATTTATGGATTCAAAAGCATCGATAATTATTAAAACTGGCTTCGAAAAAATACGCCATAACATACTGCTTCAAGACGCGCGCAAGAAAACACGGCCTAAACCGTTAAACACAAATCCACGGATTTTTTTCTGATAAATCCATTGCCCTCGTCATTCCACCTTACGAGCTGCTACTGGAAACCAGTTAAAGTTCGAACCACTATTTTTACCACCATATTTGCAATAATTAACTACACAATAAAAGTTATGGCCCATTTTATTTATTAATTCAGTATAGAAACATAGGATTAGGTCCGCCAATGTTTCTTTTTTCACCACCTTGAGCGCTTCAATCGTTTCAATTGTCCCCTCCAGAGACTTTCATGGACCAAATTGCACAAAATGTGCCTACCCCACAACGAAAGGTAAGACGTGTTGACATTGTCTACATCAAAATTATGAAGATAACTTGTATCTTCCACTACACTGTTTAATTCAGTAAAATTCGGAAACATGCAAGGGACACATTATTAAATTATACTTTTTGCAATAAAAAAGTACTCAAAACGAAAATATAAGTTGTACAGGTACATATACCACAAATTCTTTCGATTCTACTTTTTCAGTAGATTTAGTTTTTTGCATAAATGTGGCTTAAAATATATCTAATATTATTTTTTTTTATTAATTATCAGTGCTATTTTTAGCAAACAAGTTAAAAACTGTTTATGACGGGAATTGCCGCTAGAACAAGTCCTTATCTGAGGTGTAACCTTGTTACTTTTGTTTTCTTTTTAGTCCCGGGTGGCTAAATCTTTGATACACAGTTTGATGCGGACATGTTTATATTAGATACATGGTAGGGGATGTAGTGGACTTTGAACTAAAATGAATACTACAAAGATTAATCATTGAAAGTAATTATATTTCACTGAACAGTTCTGTACTTACCGTGCTTAACACGTCGTAGATTGTAAAGCTACAGCTAGATGGCGCACACTGATTTTCACAAAATGACCGAACAATCAGCAATATAGGTTTCTGTACTTACAGATTGTTGCGTGTTATTTCGTAGTTCGTAAAGGCACCGTTAGATGACTTATATAGACGTGTCCGCGTCAGAAGGAAGTCGAATGTTATATTGAAATTTGTATATTATGTTTATACGGCTGCTTGTTCCAGGTGCTGCATCAAAGCTTACGATGGCGGGAATATACAATCAACTAGTATCCGTTAGCCTGATCCTTCTAGTAGTGCAAATCTCCGCTTCGAGGGATCCAGAAAACGAAAAATTGGATGAAGGTAAGTTTTAGCCCTCAAGGTATTTGAACGGGGATGGCCGATTTAATGTTAGTTTAGGTTTCTGACATCCTGGTCATAAAAGGCGAAAAAAGGATACGCGGCTTTATTTAATCTTCTTGCTGCTATTGCGTATCCCGCCGACTGTAAACCGGTAAAAATGCGATACTGGGTTGCGTTTTATGCCTCTGAGACTTAGTGATTCCTTTGAGACTGTGGAAAATATTGCCGTCCGTCTGCAAGGATAATTCATGGTAGACATATAAAGCCGTCAGACATTTGAATACTTCCAACGGTCGAAATTGTGTTCCGCCTAAGACGAATGCGCATCTAAAGCACAAGTAAGCAGGTTGAACATTCGCGACAATTCCTAACATTTTTACTACCTCATAAATTTACTGGAGTGTGCTTTTGTACATTGTATTTTTAGATTCTATCACCTTATTTTGAAAGCATGTGTGTAGCTTGGGCAGGCACTAGGATATAACAGATTTGTATGAATTTAACTTGTGTCATTTCTCATGACGCAGTTGTGCTGATTCGCACCTACGAAAAGGAAATTCTGAACATGCAGCATGATATAAATCACGTATAAATCACTGAGAAAAGGCATCAAATGCATTACAACTATACCTAATTGTAAAACTAATCAGCAATTTTAATTATTATATTAAACGGCTGGTATGATACATTCTAAACAGTAATTGCATTCACTTTCTAAAATATTAACAATATACGTGAAATTCAGTAAGCATCAAAATAGTGATTATTATAACGAACGGGATAAGCATTTGCCACAAAAGTGAATAAGTTAAAATATAACATTTCCTTATGTCTCCACTTTTAGGCCGTTTACTTCTAGCAACTTTTTATGGTAGATAGATACGAGGATAAATTGCAAAGTCTCCGGCCTAGCTAAGAAAACAAAAGCAAATCAAGTAACTTTTTTTTTTATTTTTCAACATAATCTCCCTCGAGCTGAATGCACTTGGTCCAGCGATGTTCAAGTCCCTTTATGCCGCCTCTATAATCCTTTTCGTCGAGCTCGTCAAAATAAGCATTGGTGGCAGCAATGACTTCACTGTCTGATCCGTATTTCTTTCCAGCGTGAAATTTTTTCAAGTTTGGAAATAGACTGAAGTCCGAGGGAGCCAAGTCTGGCGAGTAGGGCGCATGGGGTACCAATTCGAATCCCAATTCATTAATTTTTTCCATAGCAATAACGGACTTGTGACAGGGGGCGTTATCTTGATGAAACAAAATTTTTTTCTTGACTAGTCCCGGGCGTTTTTCTTGGATTTTTTGTTTCAGCTGGTCCAGCAGGGAAGCATAATATGGGCCGTTGATTGTTTTTCCTTTTTCCAAATAATCTATGAAAAGAATACCCTTAGCATCCCAAAATACTGACGCCATAACTTTTCCGGCCGACCGAACTGTTTTCGCTTTCTTCGGAACGGGTTCCCCCTTTGCAGTCCATTGTTTAGACTGCTGTTTGGTTTCGGGTGAATAATGGTGAATCCACGTCTCATCTACAGTTATAAATCTTCGTAAAAAATCCACCGGATTGTGTTGTAAGCGGGCCAAACACTCCTCAGAAATCATTTTTCTAATCAATTTTTGCTCTGGTGTGAGCAGTCGCGGCACCCATCGCGCAGATAACTTTCTCATATCCAACACTTCAGTTAGGATGTAATGTACCCGCTCCGTTGAAATGCCCACAGCTTCTGCTATCTCTACCAATTTTGACCGGCGATCATTCAAGACAATTTTATGGACTTTTTCTACAATTTCTTTGCACGTAGCGGTTTTTGGTCGTCCTGAACGTGGTGCATCTTCCGTGCTTTTACGACCACGTTTAAAGTCCGCGACCCAAGTTTTAATTGTCGTGTAAGAAGGAGAAGAGTCGCCCAATGTATTGTCCAGTTCAGATTTTATATCCTTTGAGGATAGCCCTTTAATAAAAAAATATTTGATCACTGCACGAATCTCAGTTTGCTCCATTGCGCACAAACACCAAACTACATCGAATTCAAACAACTGGCAAATAATTATTATTTGACAGATGTTTTTGATATTCCAAGGCACGACTGATAAAATATGAAAGAATATAATGCCATAATAAAATCTGCCAAATTTGCATCCTATCTAGGCTAGGCCGGAGACTTTTCAATTTATCCTCGTATATCATTAACAATAAATTTCATTGTATTTATTGCAAAATACAACATGTACAGGTATTATCGCAAATACGAGACAAGTGCAGCTCTAATACACAATCGAATTTAAATCTGGCCACTTCATAATGTTAAAACAAGAGAAAGAAAAGAGTGACATTTGTGGATGTACTCAAACAAATTTTAGAAACACCATGATAGAAAATAACACCGTTAAAAGATAAAAAAAACAGCTTCTCAGTTTCAAAGATTGAATAGCATAAGGAAAACGCTTGACGTACGTTTCTGTATAAACGGTTGTTGTTCATAATCTTAAACATCGTTTAGAAAACGATTGGATATAAATTACATAAATGTAATGATTTTGTGCAATTTTGGTATTTTTGCAATGAACGCAAATGTGCGTCACTTTTGGCAATGAATTGTGTAAAATACTGTAAGAGGTGTTTTATATCACAGTGAAACATTTCTGTTTTTACTCCTAACAAACTGTTTTTTAGTGTACCCAGAGATCATTTATTAAAAATGAAACAGTTTGTAGCAGCTAGAAGGAAAGTGCCAACATCTGCACTTTTTCGGGCATACCTTACACTTACACCGAAAGGTACATACATGATAAGCCCTCTCGTTTCAACCTTAGATAACCTATTGTATATCACCACACTCTGCACGACTTGATTATAAACTCATCCACTTTTGGCAGATTATTTGATGCAGCTTTAACGAAGCCTATTTCTGGAATTTTGTGTTTATTTTGCCACAAACACAAATTACAAATTCAGTCACGTCTAATTCTATTTGGTATAATATCATATCGCTTTACTCTGTAGGTCACATCCTTACGCTACCATTTTGGACATGCCAGGCGTATCTATCGAGTTATTGATCAATCCTAACAATCAAATTTTAATACAGAATGTGCTACTGCGACTTATAAAAGAAAATCCTACCTAAGATTAAACGAAATTTTGAGCACCTTGCCGGGTTTCTGATATTAGTACAGCAAAGTAGATAAAATAAAAAAAACTATACTGATTCATTGAAACATGTTTGTCGTACTCACTCTTTTAGAGCTGCGACGCCGTTTTTTTCTACCAAACGATGTTACTAACCTATGGTGTCAACCCAGATGTTCCAATGTAGTCCGCGTCCCGCCGCTGCAGTCGGAGAGTAGGGGGGTTCCAATATTTTTAACGATAACTATAGGCGCCACAAAATTTTACAATTCCACAGCGGACTACTCAGACGAAAATTTTGAAAAGCTACGATGGAAATCAAACACCAAAGCTCGGGTAGAAGCGTAGTTTAATTAACGAAAACTATGAGAGGTACAAGTAATGATAAAGAAAGAATATAATTTGAACCTCAATTAGTTACTTAAGATAGATCGATCTTAAACGACTAATATGAAAGAATTTCGAACATATAACCAAAATGACACTTAACAATCAAAATTAACCCTTCCCAATGAGCACCACAACTATGTGCCCGGTCACCGAGTACCAGTAAATAACTAGAAAATCTGTGAATCGCCCCTGTTAATTTCCGCACTGGTCAGCGCTTCGCATTAACGAGTGATGCAACAAAAAAACCGAACGACGAACGAAAAATCGTCACAAACGATCGACAATATCGGTGATACCCGCAAGCAATAGCCCTGTGGCGTTACAGATAATTTAAAATAATAAATGGAATCGAACTGAAGGTTCGATTGTGAAAGAAGGGTGCTGGGACAAGCTATATACTCAAAATTCACTAGCTGAAGGCTCCTACGGCAATGTATATATGAGCTGAAGGCTCGCACAAGTTAAACAAAACAAATACAAGAGCTGACGGCTCATACAAGTTATTCAAAACAATTACAAGAGCTGAGGGCTCATACCAGTTATACAAATCAATTACAAGAGCGGAAGGCTCATACAACAAGTTTTTCCGTTGACGGACAGCTAAATAACCTCAAGGTTTACAACGTAACAAGCAATCACCACCGAGATGGATCTACACCGCGGATTCTGCGCTCCGACTTAAGGGTCAACGACCTCCTACTTAAAATTTAAGCTTATCTGCGCTCTCCTGCTGGTTGGGGTCCCACATGTACGGTCCTCCACACCAAGGGTCGCCAGCTACTAGGGTTGAATCTTCCTAACCGGATGGATGGCAGCGCAAATTCCCAAATCCAATCCCAAGTGATCAGTCCCAACTCTACGATTCTCAACTTCTCCAATCTTCAAAAGCTATCCAGACAGGAATAAGGCCCAGATGTCAATCACACGAACGAAGGCGAAGCGATAGCAATATCGATAAGTATACGATAAGATGAGAACCGAAAAGGAAAGAAAAGAAAAGAGCCCTAAAATATTAAGGAGGGTATTAATACTCGTTCGATTAATTAGTATTTTACTCACTATAGTTGGTGTGCGGCTCTGATTGCAGAAATATTCGTGGCAAATCTTGTCGATAACCCAAAATCCCAAAATGGTCACGTGTGGATGTTCAATAATGCAAAATCAACCATTCAGCCAATTCCAAAATCCCAACTTACATCCACCAGTCTAATTGAAGATTTTCCAAGCGGATCCCACTATGGTAACCAATCGATGGTCTATTTACTTAGAAAAATCTTCCCAAAAATCGACAATACCACGTTCTCACATTCAATTCGCAACAGGTCAAAATGCCAAAGGAAAGAGGAAATTCTTTCTGCTGTCAAGTGACTCGCTCAGAATCTACGCGCAAGCGTTAGGCTTAACGACGGAAGTGTCTGCAGTACCGATGTAATGGTTTCAGGTTCACTGTGTACTTACGAGCTGTCAAAACCCCATTAATGTCAACAATTCAAAGATAAAAACTTGCCAACCAACATTTCAACATGAGCAATTTCCAATAAACAACAAGGTTGGAAAGGAAGGCGATTCCAAAGAGAAAAAAAGGTTCAAAATTTAAAATTTAGGCACATAGCCAGGGGCTGCCAACCCCAGAGGGTTACGACCCCTCCAAACGAAAAACCCACGAAAACCCAATCCCACCCAACGACAGAAACCCCCCCTCCAAAAGACCAGCAGAAACACGGACCCAAACAAAAAATGACGAGGGAGCCTCGAGAAGGCGCACAGTGGCTAATCAGTTTCGGCAGCAACGCGAGCAGGGCTGAGACAGACCGCAAGGAAGAGAGCTGACCCAGCCGAACTGATAAGACGACACCCCCGAGGGGATGCCGCCAGTCGAGCTACCATCTTCCCCCACGGCCCATCCTCCTGAACGCGCCCGTTACAAACCGCTGCCGAAACCCGAAGCCACTCCCAAACCCTCTCGATCCTCAAAAAAAACAAAAATCAATAGGATCCGAGTTTCCGGTAAGAAGAGTAGACGAAATGAAAAAGGAAAGTTGGAAAAATCAGAATGAGAAAAGAAAAAGAAGAAGGAAAGAATGAAAGACTAGTGACATACAAGATCCCTGTTCGGAGTGCTTTCACCTACTCCGACAGGCTACCCAACCATTCATACAAACGAAACACAACGGTAGACGTCCAAGGCAATTCTACAATATTACGGGGAATTCACCGCAGTAATCTCACTGTCACAATTCCGCATCAAGCGACGATATTCAAGCAACAAATCAAATCAATAAGCCAGAATATTATAAATGTGAGGGCAGGAAAGTCCGCAAATGCGAAGGTACTACAATAACCATCAATCATTGCCACCCACAAAAACAGCGAAGAAACTACTAGCGAATAACCACGCCAAGCAACAAGAATTACTCAACAAGTCAAAGCTATCTAGGCAAGATTATAAGTCTAGAGTACAATATCGACGTTATACCGAGTGCAAACACAAAAACAGTCACAAAAGGTGGTATTCAAGAACCAATAAACGAAGGTCTCGCCGATGTTATGTGCGAGAGCCAACATACTAGGTCTCGCCAAGGTGGTAAGCGAGAGCCAACACACTAGGTCTCGCCGAGGTGGTAAGCGAGAGTCGATATACAAGGTCTCAAATAAGGTTCAACTAAGGTCTCGCCGGTGTTATGTGCGAGAGACAATATACAAGGTCTCGCCGAGGTGGTAAGCGAGAGCCGTGGCCCCAACCAACGCCACGAGCGGTAGCGCGCTTCCAATATACAACTAACGCTCCCCCCCCCCAAAAAAATATACGAAGTACATATGCAAATCTTAAGGGAAACAATCGAATCAGAAATACGAGCTTATTCTCCTCAYCCACACGCAGGGAAAACACCAACAAATTTCGCTGTAGTAAATCCGCCAAAGGCGACAATGTCCAAGCAGTCAATCAACCAAATCAACAATCCAACTAGGCAAGGGCAACCAATAGGGTTGTGACCATCAAATCCACAAATGTGTAAGTTCACAACTCAAAAAAAAATGACCACACCCATACAGCGACAAGCAATCACAACAATTTCCCTACAGTAACCAAGAGGAACGGCTCGCAATTCTTCAAGTCACCAATAGTGCACACTTTTGCGACAATACAACAGACAAGATAAAATCAATAATACGTAAAGGAAGGCAAAATCAGAACCGAGATGTGAACTAGTCCGAGGGTTCATCCCTCGTATACGGTTTTAGATCTTGTACGTGCCAGGTACCTACGCTATGTTCGTTTGCATCAACCAATTCATAAGTCAAATATCCAGTTTTCCTACGTATGCGGAAGGGTCCTATATACTTCGGTGCTAATTTCGCCGAGAATTGTCTCGCCATATCAGAAACAACCTTATTCCGTTTCCAAACTAATTGTCCCACATCATACTGAACCATACGGCGTCTCAAATTATAGATGTTTTTATTACGTTCGTGCGCTAGTTGTAATTTACGCTTAATTTCTGCAAACATCTTTTGAAATCCTGCCACCCTACTATCCACACTATCAGATTCCACATTCATATAATTTTCATCATGCATACTACCCGAACCAATATAATTTCTCCCAAAATTCACAAAAAACGGAGAATAACCCAATACTTCATGCCTCGAAGTTCTAATAGCACAAGCAATAGCGGCTAAATTTTCATCCCAAGTTTTGTGATTCCTGCTTATGTAAGAAGAAATCATGGTTTTAACAGTGCGATTGGTTCTTTCAGTAGGGTTGGCTCTAGGATAGTAATTCGCGTTGTAGAGAATTTTGGTCTGATATTTGTCACACATTTTCTTAAATACCGTACTTTTCATTTGAACGCCTTTATCACAAATTATTGTTKTTGGAACACMMTACACAAGGAATAAGTCGTTTTCAACATGTCGAGCCAATATCTTAGCAGTAGCAGTGCGAACAGGGAAAATAAGAACATACTTGGAAAAATAGTCAGTCACCACAATAGCAAAACGATATCCTCGTGGGGAACGAGGAAATGGGCCTATAAAATCAAGACTAACCGTCTCCCAAGGATGATCAACCCTAGGTCTTTCACCCATCTGACCGGCAGGAAGTTTCTGCTCTACTTTATGCTGTGCACAAACAATACAATTTCTAATATAACGAGCAACATCCGACAACATTTTTGGCCAATAATACAGCTCGTGCAATTTCCAATAAGTTTTACTAACACCCAAATGACCAGATGTGACGCTATCATGACAACCCAAAAGCAAAGACTTCCTTTTATTCTTAGGAACAACAATTTTCCACTCACAATTACCACCACGTAGTTCTGGAATTTTACACTTCACAAACTTAAACAATTTGCCGTCTTCAACACGCCAAGCGGGATATCGATCAGGTCTTTCCGAAACAAGTTGCAACATTTTGCGATACCATTTATCATCAACTTCACCCATATCCGAAGCTGCTACCGAATCTACTACAGGAACAGAACGCGACAGAAAATCTGGCACCACATGGTCCTTCCCCTTTCGATGAACTATAACAAAATCAAAACCCTGCATTCTGACAGCCCAGCGAGCCAATCGGCCCGTAGGATTTTTCAGACGATCCAGCCAAAGCAATGAATGATGATCAGTGACTACCGTGAACTTGATACCATCCAAGTAGGGACGAAGTTTTTCCATTGCCCAAATTACAGCTAAACATTCGCGTTCGGTTGTAGTATACGCCCTCTCCTGACGAGTTAGAGATCTCGAAAGAAATGCAATAACCTTCTCACCATCGTCAAATTCCTGTGTTAGAACGGCTCCAATACCAAATGCCGAAGCATCAGTTTGCAAGGTGAAGGGTCTACTAAAATCAGGACAAGTTAGTATCGGTGCACTAACTAAATGCTGTTTAATAGCATTAAAAGCATGTTCACATTCCGGTGTAAAGTTGAATTTTCTATTTTTCTTCGTAAGGTCACAAAGAGGAGCAACAATAGTGGCAAAATTCGGAACAAATCTTCTGTACCAACTAGCCATACCGACAAAAGAACGAACCTCTCTCACATTTCTAGGTACCGGTACATTCAAAATGGCTTCCACCTTTTTAGGATCCACATGAAGGCCATTCTTATCGACAACATAACCAAGATAAGCAATTTCCGAACGGCAAAAATGACATTTTTCCCTATTCAAGGTAAAACCCGCATTAATCAAGCGATCAAAGACTTTACGCAACAATTCCAAATGAGTTTCAAAGTCACTTGAAATGAGAACAATGTCATCCAGATAAACAAAACAAGATCCTTCAAGGTCAGCACCCAAAACCCTATCAATGAGCCTCTGAAATGTAGCAGGAGCATTAGTAAGTCCATAAGGCATTCGCTTGAATTGATATAAGCCCATACCAGGTACAGTAAACGCTGTCTTTTCACGAGAACTCTCCGCAATAGGCACCTGCCAGTAGGCACTCCTAACATCAAGTGAACTCAGATAACGTGCACCTCTCAAACGATCTAGAACTGAAGAAATATATGGCAGTGGGTAAGCATCACGCTTGGTGACAGCATTAAGTTTTCGAAAATCAACACAGAAGCGTTGCGTACCATCTTTCTTGGGAACTAAGATCACGGGAGAAGACCAAGGACTCATAGAAGGTTCAATCACATCATCTGCCAACATCTTCCTCACTTCGCACTCCAATAACTGTTGTTTGACAGGAGATACAGGATAATATCGCTGCTTGATGGGTTTTGCATCAGTCAGTATCTCGTGCTGTACAAGGTTAGTAACACCCAAGGAGTCTCCCATACGCTTAAACTGTTCATCAAGAAATTTTCCCAAAGTCAATTGCTGCTCAACACTAAGGTCCCTAACATCACTTATACCACAAATCTGAGGGGCAACACAATCACTACCAAAATGCCATTCATTCCTACGCAAATCAGGGACAATAGCCATTTCTCGAAAAAAATCCACACCCAAAATCAGTTGATGCGGCAATGAAGGGACAACAAGCAACTCCACCAATTTGACTCTCCCCATAAGCGATACAGGTACCATAAGAGTTCCAAGAGCCTGACAATGTTCACCATTGGCAACCGTACACGAAGTATTACTAAGTTTTAACTGCAACCCTAACTTCTGCAAAATATTCCACCCAGGTCCACCCACAATTGTACTACTAGCACCAGAATCTAAAAGGCCTAACAATCGACAACCAAAAACATCTATTTCCAAATATGGCCTATGATCATTTTCTGCATGCTGCAATATATAATCCAATAAAATTTTAGAACTACAAGGGACCGAACTTTTACAATTATCTGAGGTGGCAGGTCGGTCCTTCAGCACCTCTGTTGGCAGTTTTCCGAACTACGATTACATTGCGGGCAAGTTCGTACAGTTACTCCAGGCTTTTTACATCTATAACAATGTTTATTGAGGGGCGAACGACACTCACGAGCAAGGTGACCTAATTGTTTACAATTAAAGCAAGTTACATTAGCATTGGAAGAACGCGGTGCTTCTACAACTACTTAATTAATTGGAACCTTAGGTATAAACGAGGCACAAGCCAATTCAGGTTCAACCGCAGCTACATTCGGTCTTCGTATAGGTGGTTGGTAACTCTCAGCGCGATACTTTTTGACTTCTAATTGCAAACATTACCTCTCTAATTGTTCAAGAGACTCTACTACAGGCAAGTTCATAACATAGAATGGTGCCAAGTTTTTCAATATGATATCCAACTGGACATCAGCTTGAATTTTGCCATATCGGGCGAACAAGGTGGACATCGAAGCTAAATATTCAACAATAGGCTCGTTTGGGCCTTGTACTCGACTCAAAATCTCTTGGAATAATCGAGCATGATAATCAGGGGGCAAATAGTGCCGCAACAACAATTCAGACAGATCCTTCCAACACGTACAACGATTAGCAACAGAACGATACCAAATCAAGGCTTTCCCTTCAAATAAATCAATGGCCGATGCAAACAATTCTTCCACTGATAATCCACGTGCAACACGCAGTTCCTCCACCCTTTCCAAGAAATGATTAACGGACATTTTCTTAAGGTCACCTGAAAATTTCAAATTCCATTTGTAAACTGGTTGAGATTGATGACCACTCCTATGCTGTACCACTGAAGTCTCCTCTACAGGTTCTTCATTATCATCAGAGTCCTCCGCAACACTACCTAAGCGAGTACTATGTGCATGCAGTGAAACACTCAAGTCAGGTTCATTCTTCAAACGAGTTGAACGCTCTAAAGAATCCATCAAGGTCGTAATTTTTGCTAACCATTGACTTCGAGCTTTTAATACTTCTGCAGTGGCATTTTTTACAGGGAATCTATTAACTCGACCTAAAAGATGGGCTATTCGAGCACTCAACCGTTTGTAACCACTATCAGTTTTGTTACCAGAGAAATTTCTTATTTCTACCTCAACAGGCACACAACAACTCTGCACACCCTCAACCTCAGTTTGCAAATTAAAAGTATAAGGGGGMTAAGTAATGGAAGATCGATCTATGTTCTCCATCCTTAACAAGGAACGCAAACAACCACGCATGCCCTGTACAGTCATATCAGTAGGGTCAGCACCACGATAAAGAAGTTCATACTGCAATTCCTCCTTACGCAAATATTCAGGAACAATCTTACACTCCATAATGAATGACAAGGCAAATCAAAAATATCCAAAAATGCAAGACCAAACAATTTCAAAGTCAATAAAAAAAAATCAAGGCAATAATAGAACAACGTGACCTATAAGCAATATGTTAACAAAGCAATTCCAAAAAAAAATAGCATATAGCAAAGAAAAAAAATGTCAACTGGAAGCTTGGAGAAGAGACAAAAAAAAATAGACAATAGCGATCACGAAAATATGAAAACAAGGCCCCACGTTGGGCGCCAATTTGCGACGCCGTTTTTTTTCTACCAAACGATGTTACTAACCTATGGTGTCAACCCAGATGTTCCAATGTARTCCGCGTCCCGCCGCTGCAGTCGGAGAGTAGGGGGGTTCCAATATTTTTAACGATAACTATAGGCGCCACAAAATTTTACAATTCCACAGCGGACTACTCAGACGAAAATTTTGAAAAGCTACGATGGAAATCAAACACCAAAGCTCGGGTAGAAGCGTAGTTTAATTAACGAAAACTATGAGAGGTACAAGTAATGATAAAGAAAGAATAAAGTTTGAACCTCAATTAGTTACTTAAGATAGATCGAACTTAAACGACTAATATGAAAGAATTTCGAACATATAACCAAAATGACACTTAACAATCAAAATTAACCCTTCCCAATGAGCACCACAACTATGTGCCCGGTCACCGAGTACCAGTAAATAACTAGAAAATCTGTGAATCGCCCCTGTTAATTTCCGCACTGGCCAGCGCTTCGCATTAACGAGTGACGCAACAAAAAAACCGAACGACGAACGAAAAATCGTCACAAACGATCGACAATATCGGTGATACCCGCAAGCAATAGCCCTGTGGCGTTACAGATAATTTAAAATAATAAATGGAATCGAACTGAAGGTTCGATTGTGAAAGAAGGGTGCTGGGACAAGCTATATACTCAAAATTCACTAGCTGAAGGCTCCTACGGCAATGTATATATGAGCTGAAGGCTCGCACAAGTTAAACAAAACAAATACAAGAGCTGACGGCTCATACAAGTTATTCAAAACAATTACAAGAGCTGAGGGCTCATACCAGTTATACAAATCAATTACAAGAGCGGAAGGCTCATACAACAAGTTTTTCCGTTGACGGACAGCTAAATAACCTCAAGGTTTACAACGTAACAAGCAATCACCACCGAGATGGATCTACACCGCGGATTCTGCGCTCCGACTTAAGGGTCAACGACCTCCTACTTAAAATTTAAGCTTATCTGCGCTCTCCTGCTGGTTGGGGTCCCACATGTACGGTCCTCCACACCAAGGGTCGCCAGCTACTAGGGTTGAATCTTCCTAACCGGATGGATGGCAGCGCAAATTCCCAAATCCAATCCCAAGTGATCAGTCCCAACTCTACGATTCTCAACTTCTCCAATCTTCAAAAGCTATCCAGACAGGAATAAGGCCCAGATGTCAATCACACGAACGAAGGCGAAGCGATAGCAATATCGATAAGTATACGATAAGATGAGAACCGAAAAGGAAAGAAAAGAAAAGAGCCCTAAAATATTAAGGAGGGTATTAATACTCGTTCGATTAATTAGTATTTTACTCACTATAGTTGGTGTGCGGCTCTGATTGCAGAAATATTCGTGGCAAATCTTGTCGATAACCCAAAATCCCAAAATGGTCACGTGTGGATGTTCAATAATGCAAAATCAACCATTCAGCCAATTCCAAAATCCCAACTTACATCCACCAGTCTAATTGAAGATTTTCCAAGCGGATCCCACTATGGTAACCAATCGATGGTCTATTTACTTAGAAAAATCTTCCCAAAAATCGACAATACCACGTTCTCACATTCAATTCGCAACAGGTCAAAATGCCAAAGGAAAGAGGAAATTCTTTCTGCTGTCAAGTGACTCGCTCAGAATCTACGCGCAAGCGTTAGGCTTAACGACGGAAGTGTCTGCAGTACCGATGTAATGGTTTCAGGTTCACTGTGTACAACGAGAAGCCTACGCGCCAGGCGTGAGCGACTGACAAAATATGAATGTTACAGAGCTCTTTTCGCTACGCTTGGGTTGTCCTACACTACATATACTCGTGCTCTTATACAAAGTAAAGGTAAACCCCTTTTGATTTTGACGTAGGCACGTCTTATATTTCGTTTAGGGTGCATTCTGTGCAAACTGTTGATGTCGGTGCCATCTAGCGGTACCGTAGTATTAGTATAGGTCTAGTAAAATTTAGCGGTAGAAACAGAACTCTGTATACGCAGGTCCTTACGTACGATAGTATATACCTACCTCAATTCGTATAGCGTATGCGTTTTATACAAATATATTTCTCAACGACAGATTTTTACATTTGAGAAATGCATTAAATAATAATCTTGCCGATAAAGTGAAGAATCCCAGATTGCACTAAAAAACAGTTTACAATTTTTTCAATGCCAAAAGATAAAACCATTCATGAACAGTTCATACAAGCAGTTTGTAATAATACGTATCCTAACCTGGTAGTATAAAGGCAAAACTCTTACTATTTTTAAATAAAAATAAGTGTTATAAGTTTATCTATAACGCATTAGACGTGTCCATTTTAAAATTACTGGTGTGTCGAAGATATAAGCCTATCTACAATTATTTTACTTATACAGGGTTTCTATAACTGATTCATGCAACGCGGGCTGCGTTTATTCCTGAAATTTGTGCCGCTCTTTTGTAAGTGCTGCCAAGCTACAATAAACACGACGATCACTGAACATCAATGAGCACGATAGTATTGAAGGTTGCAGATCAAGTTACAGTCACGAACTTGATGGCTTTATAAAGATTTTCAAACAATTTACGGTTCTATTTTTATTTTAAAGGTAAGAAATAACAATAATTATTGGTATAGTAAGCTTGTGACAACTTCTACAGTCTACACCCTTGCATTGTTGCACTGTGAAAGCTTTGTGTAGTGCAGTGCAACTAACGTTACTACCAACCAAAAAACACCTTTCAGTTCATCATAGAACAATTATTTAACAGGCTTACTTCACAAATACGATACATAACCTAAAAGCTATGCGAAACCGTGTCACCCCACAGCTCCGAAATGTGAGCTTTTTGCAACCTTAAAGTTGGTTATTAACACTACCGAATATGATGAAAATGCACACTCCCACGAGTTTTCTCATATTAAAATATACGAAATAATTCAACAATCGACCTATACGTCAAAACAATAGTTGTGTTTACTTCCTGAGAGGCGGCAAATTGATTTAATCGATAATTTCTATAAGCGCCCTGGATGCATGAAACATTCTGTGGAACTATAGGTTCTGGTCTAATTATGTATAAATAAATAGGTAACTATGAACGTAAACAGCCTCCATTGATTCAGATTTATACGTGTATTTCCAGTATATTAGAAAGTTCTGCGCATGGAGTTTAAATATTCGTATTTATCTACAAAAATTATATTGATGTTATTTATACTAACAGAAAAATTATTGCAAGACAGATTTTATGTAGTGCATAAATTAAAGCAATGCATTATTTAAAATAACGCTCGAAGTAAATTAATCCTTGTTTTATATCAATACTTTTTATTATAATTGAAGCAATAGATTTCATTGTAAAATCAACAATGCCTCATTAAGTATATCAATAACGGGAACTTAGTGTAGCACAAATACAAACATAATATAAATTATTTCGATGAGATGTTTATGTGAGTTAGATAACAAATCCAACTGCAATCAGTCACCTGCTAACAAACACCAAAATTTAAAAGATCATGTGGAGCAGGTCGATAATAGAAAAGGTCAGTCTAATCAAGGGACTTGGGTAGAAAATTTGCAAATAAAACCTTTATTTAACAGTTTTGCTGTTCAAAATTAGCACCCAAAGCATAATTTCTTTAGCAAAGATCAATATAACACGTGTTCAGGTTCACAGGTTTAAAATTGTCCCAGGGCTTTATGTTGTTCTCTTTATAAACTACGACACCGAAAACTACTGTCTTTCTCAAAACAACAAAAACCAGTACCCACGTGCCCAGTCAATTAGCAGTGCCACCCTAGCACTGAAGATCCATGCTCTTATGCACTGGGGTTACATTACCCGCAAACTCTGCGCTTTTATACCCCCGTAACGCGCTAGTAAAAATCTGGCTAATCAAAACTTGGAGGGCGAAAAGGGTAAAGTTGGAATAAGCAGAATAAGTTCGCCGGTGAATTTCGCTAATGTAGAAATACGAGTCGGGAAAGTATCCTACGACATCATGCATCATTCAGCTCGACCATTAAACAACGCAGCTCTCCAGAGTCAGATATGAACGCAGCAATGCTAAACTAATGGGGATGTGTTGTCTCGCAGTGGCGCTCTATAAAACCAGATGTTACTCATGTGGGTACTGCAGATCTCATTTCCATGCCTAAACTCTCCCCTTGTAACTGCCACTGATGCTGAATTATAGATGCAGGCGTATATTTATTGCTGTCCTTTTTGCAAGGTGGGTTCCGCACAATTCCGTATTGTTGATCCGCAGCGGACTTACATTTTCGTAGGTTACTCTAACTCCCAGAGGCTTTTCCGTTAGGAAGGTTTATTGGGATCTCGTGTTATTTTATTCGTCTAAGGCTGTGAAATTGTTCTCCTGGTAGCTTTTACTTGCTGCTAGCCTAACCTCCGCAAAATTCTTACGTCGTAAGAAAAATCGCAGTGGTCTAATATAAAACATCTTGTTATGATTATTTTGGTATGGATTAACAAAGTAATTTTGTGGTTGCGATCACTTCTGCAATGTTTTAGTAATGTCAGTTGTGCATACAGAGATGAATTACGTACATCTTTTGCGAAATTGTGATCCAGTGTAAAGTGTTGTTTCTAAACCTTGTTTGTTTATTTAAACTCGGGGCCAGCTTAGCCTTTAGATATGCAACAAAAAGCTATTTTGCGGCTATGTATAAATTGCGTTGGTACCACACGTTATTATGTTATAAAGCTTTGGTGTTATCTCTCATGAGTGTAAGGAACTATAGTTCTTTATAATATAATTTTTAGCATAAGGTTGCCTAACCTACGTCGGCCGTTATTTAATTTCTCTGAAGTGGGTTATGTCTTGAGAACTATTCATTATAGGAGTTTGAAATGCAAAACAAATATTGATTACCACACATTCTTTAAAAAGCTTTCTATGTCGATATGTAGCTTGTGGGATACTTTTATAGTGTAGATTTATATGACACCTAATATAACTTATTGTTTTAATTTCATTAAAATGCTTTAATTTATCTTCATTGTTATGAATGAACAACACTCAAGTAAAAGGAAACGTAATATTTATGGGTATGAGGAAAGCTGCTGGGTTTTATTTAAGTACAAGGCATACAAATATTCTTACATACTTAAGTTTTCTTTCTAACAGGAAAAATTAGTGATCAATTAGACTATATTGAATAATAAGCGACTAAATTTAATCACCAATCAAATTCGTCCAGATTAGTAGTGAATAATTTGTTACATTGACGTCTCAACAAGGATTATTAAACAAGTCGCTAGCACATATTGTGGTCTACATTAACAAGAAAATACTTATTTCGTATAAAAGCTAGTAACGCGTTAAATAAGCCGGTCATGGTTTTTGTCCTCGTTAACATACATCGCAACAGGTGAACTGTTACTTCTGTGGATTATCAAATTATAGCCTTATTTTGCGGAATCAACGGCGACCTGTTAGTCGCAGGTAATAGTAATAGCGTCTTATTCAACCTGTTCAAAACAAAAACAAAAATTTGTTTCCAGAGAAGGTACCCTGATGGAAGATTTCTCGATGGATACTATGTCATTTTGGTAATGCGTTAATTATTACTATTATTTAATCATACTATTAAAAAATTAAGAGTTTGAAATGCTTTATTAGTCGTTATCACTTCATTTACTTATCTTTTATTTGACCCACGGGGTGTATAATAGATATATTAATATTAAATGCCTGTTCGATAATAATTTTGAACAATAAGATAGCCTGTGTTACTGAAGTTAAAAGAAACGTAATGTCAACCTGTATAGAACTTGAAATCAGAAAATTAGGCATAAAATGATTAGTGTTGCCTTATTTATATTTTTTCAAATGTCAGGACAAAGTAATACTTGACTTTTAGATAAATAAGAAGATTACTACATATTTATACCTTTAATGCCAAAGTGGTTTAATCTTAAACACCTATAATTCTCTGCAATACCTAAATTTTCGATATTTCAGAACAAACCCGGGGAAGTCATAAAACTAATCTTTACATAATTATTATGTCTACACGGTATCTACAAGTACTTACCAGTCTTGCATGCCAATTTCCCCATACTTACATATTTAAGTGTACACACCATTAAACACTAAACGTGATGTAATTACGAAACCCATAAAAATGTGAATTCCGAACTAAACCTTAAATTGATACGTCTACCATTTGCATCACATTCCAACACGTCGCGCTACAGGGATAACATTCCTTTAATATCGATACGTCCGGGAATTCTCACCAAAATGCTTAAAATACCTTCTGCCGGGATCTGCATAGCATCTCTGTCTCGTACACATTTTCCCCTCAACATATTATAGTTGGGAGTATTGCGGCTTTAATGACATTACATCCAAGTGGCCATTTCGGTCCAAAATTTGCACAGTCGTGAATAATGTTTTATTTATTAATCTTATGGCTTAGTGTACCTTCTTGTAACTAACTTTGCCTAGCTGCATGTCTATTATCCAACACGAAAAGTACATACGACTTTTTCAAGCTTCCATGTTGTTACAAAAATTATGTATGTAGACAATTACTAGGTATGTTATAATATATTTTTATATAATTTTCAAAGTTCCACATAATAATAACAAGGTGCTTTTGTTTTTTTGCTATTATATTTTCATTAATTATACACAAATGTTAACATAGATGTTAGCCCTGGTAAATATTGTACCATTTTCATTAGTCCACGGCGTTAAAAGATTGTAAGAATTGATCAAATCTATATTAAGAATGTAAGATATATTAAGAATGTCTGTATAAATACCCCGCCTTTTACAAATGATGTGCTACCAGTATATGGCAGATTTAAAAAAGTAAACATGTTAATATATATATGGAAATAGGAAATGATACTGCACCTTTTAATCTGCAGTCACTGAATCTTACCATAAAGCAAGGCGGGATGGGGTGAAATCAAGGAAGTGATTACCAACACTCTGTAACGCTTTAGGCTTTTGGTCTTGGTTCAACCAGATAGTGCATACTGAGATAACACGTGCAGGTAATCTTCAACACAGCAGCTCCGCATTGCGGCACGAGTTGAGAAACCTCTGCACTTAATCTTATACAATCCCAGATTAAGGCAAACCATATTGTTCAAATCCATACGTTGCGGCCTGTTTGTAAGCCTTGCTCAGTGGCAAGCAAATAGATCCCCATCTGCAGTTTGGTTCCAACCTTCTTGGTAGATGAGGATCTTTTTACATGCCACTGAGGATTGCCTACTTCCAGGCCTAAAAGTATGGGTTTAAGCAATAAAATGGTTTGCAACAAGCTGGAATTGTATTACTACTGAATAAACAAACCAGACACCTACATACACTGCTTCACTTAATCAGCAACTCGGTACTTTGATGAAAAGCTGTGTAAATAAAATTAAGGATTATATCCAAACAAATCGAAAAATATTGGTAATTATTTGTTCCAAGTTATTCGCGGTTTAATTATAACCACTGCGATTATTACTTTAACTATCTATCATTTCTCAACTAATATTAACAGAGATAACGCGTTAAAGCTTGCCACATAAAAACACCACAGTTGCGAGTATTATTTCAGTTTACAACAGCTGAATCTGGAAGGTAATAATGTATACGATTTCCGAATGTGTACTTGGACTATAATTCAAGAACTTAAGGGTGTTTTTTATTTCAAAGAAAAAAACAATACCTGTTAGAGCATACGCTTCTCCAAGCTTGTATATGAAGTATATTACCTTCTCTAGACTCTGATTTGGGTGAATTTAGTATAGTGCTTCCAAAGAAACATTCAGCGATTATCAAATTATTATTTATTGAATGCTTGTATATTGGATTCTACTTATAATCAGCAAATCGTTTAAGCAAGGGACGTCAGAAGGTAACATTTATATGAAATATGCATAATTGCGTACTGGAAAAAACGCAGAATTTTTCTTACTTATTTTAAAAGTATTTTATGAATTGTTAAAATAAATTTATTGCAAACCAACGTTAATGGTGCCGATGAATTTAGTGCATTCATCGTTAAACCCATTTGCAGACTATCCACTCAGTAACTATATTTATAAAGGTTACTGTATGATAATGAAACAAGTAGTAAACTTGCAACTATAGTTCTCTTGTTTATAAGTTTACTATTAGTTTTACTCCTTACATATCATTTTACAAAACAGCCGTATTTTAAGTACTTTACATACATCTCTATATGAACATACACTGAAGTTCGGTTTATTTCAATTCAGACAAATAATTGTATATCTTACGGATGTTCAAGTACCCTTGTTTTATATAAATATTTATGAATTTCAATACTCAATATATCTACAAATAGATCTTCACTTGGATACGTTTTAGGCGTGAACGTGTAGCTAAATGCTGTTAACTTTATTGTAGCCATTCCTGAGAACGACGTGTTCTCAACAAATCCTCACTATGCACGCTGGAACATTTCGATAGTAGTGCCACAGAGGGGTGGGCAACAATTGTAATAAAAGTCAGAAGGGTTTACGTATCTTCGTTATTTTGTATTCTCTTTTTAGGTCATAAAAACCTGATCTTTTTGATTCTTTTCACTCTAACGAGAGTACACCTGCTATCAAGGCCCTTATGTTGCCCAGTTTTCTACCATGCTTATTATCATTGTGTATGATACTGCCTGCATTCACTTGTTGCCCTGTATCTCTCTGCTATTTCCCCACTGCCTGAATTCAAAGAGGGTATGTTCTGGGTAATCCGCCTAACTAGAACAGTATTCACACGTGTCCATGTCACGCTTATGTATTCTTTGTAGATAATGCCGAAAATACCCGAGCTAAATCATCACATGGCTCGGACTKKAATTTATTTCATCGCGCTTTGCTGTAGTGCCATGTTCTTATATATCGAACCAGCCTGTGCATCCACACTCCTGTTCTCTGTAAGCATCTTATTATAACACCTGATCTGATCTGATCTGACCTGACCTGATCTGACTCAAGATTAGCAATTTCTTAACACTAGAAACGTTTACAAATCGGTAACATGACATTCGCAGTATGAATATATGAAATTGAAAGTTTGGTTCGGTGGGACTACTGGTCGTTTGGATGTTTTTTTTAAATTGGGATATTCTCTATTCGATGCAGATAGTTTCTGGTGGACAGTACTTGTACTAGGTGGTTTCTTGAGGATGGTGGGGTGCTCCAAACCTTCCAGGTGTGCATCCACTTTGTCCAGGTGGCTACGTTACCGACAAACTTTGCTCCAGGTGGCTTCTTCAAGTGAGCGGTGTGCTGCAGGTACCTACGTCAATCAGATGGGTGGTCTAGGTGGTTATGGCATGAGCGGAGGGGAGCTCCGGATGGTTTCTACCAGTCCACATTCTCCAGGTACCTGTGTCAAGGGAATGACTTGCACCAAATGCCTTGAGCCCAMGAMAGAAGAGTAGGTACCAGGTGTATTCACTGGGACACTAGATAGATCGTCGAGTGTAGGCGGAGCTTAAACTTTTTTCATTTGCACGCTTCAGTCAACCGTTGCTTTGATGAGAAGTGAAAACTTACAGCAACACAGACGAAATACGACGAACGGTAGTCTCGTGAGAACTATCGAGATAATTGGTAATGAAGGCGACTCCAGTGCATCCGAAAATAGCGGAATTATATTATTCAAGTCACGTGGAAAGAGGAGCCAAGGAAAAGCAGTTTCACCATGGATTTATCACAGTATAAGCTAATATATATAATATAATACAGTATAAGCATATTATTGTATCTGAATTTCATAAAACGGAAGCAAATCGTGTTACCTTAGCTAAAGGTAAAAGTAACAACAAAATAAAGACTGCGTTAAATATGACATGGTTCGAACGAAACATTAAAAGTTTTGTTGCCTCATATGGCGTTCAGGTAGTGCAGTACGCAGAACAGTTGGAAAGTACTTATTGAAAAACATAAAATCAGATGACCTTGCATTCGTCATTTAAAAAAATCGCTGCTTTCGTACTCAAAATATGCCAATTGTCTACCTGGATGAAGCTTATTCTCCAAAAAAAATTAGACCGGCGATTCAGCGGAAGGATTATTGACGAATACCTCGAAACTTAATACATGCTAGGTAGGAAAACAGATTTTTATCTGATAACTTTTGAATATTTAAATCGGGTTCTAAGATCGGTGACCTTTGCTCCGAAATGAATTCAGAGAATTATGGAATATGGCTGGATGATAATCTCCAACTTTCCGGAGAACTCAGTAATAATTGTGGTTGATAGTTTATAGCTTACCGTAAGGTGCAAACAAATGCCTTGATATCAGAAATATATATGTATTTCCACTCAAATAACCCCAATTACAGGAAAAATATAAGTAAGCTAATATGGGTTAGGAAAAAACAAAGCTGCCGCAAAAATACAATACTTAAGTTAAAAGGCACCTGGAGATTAGCCGAAAATGAGGTTACCCAGATTACACATTAAGAAAAGTGAAGAAACAGAACTAGAGCATGAGGTACCTGTTTTCCAACAACTACAATTAAGTAAAACCTCTTATAATAATTTTAGCAGAAACTAACAGTAGAGATGCTGATACTGATGGCAGTAGCTAACATTTTATTATATTTTATTTATTTACAGTAGGTTTTTTAGGTAGTAGTTAGGTGTGTAGTGATTTATTATGTAATTTTTAGTTGTAAGTTAACAAACTACAGATGTTGCCATGTTAATGAGTTTATAATATGTAGTTTATTTTTTTGTAATGTTTGCTAAGATTTTCCCGCTACCCGTAATTGGCATGCAGCTCTGGAAGGGACCTATTGAGCATAAAACTGCCCGTCTTATCCCTATCGCTACCGTATTTCGTACGTGTTGCTGTACATTCTGCAGCTAATCACCTTGAATTTTGAGACAGCGCTTTTCCTGCTACGCATTGTCTCTTATCCAGCAAAGCAGCAGCCACTGTAACTTTTTCCAATGCCCTGCAGGGAGGGCTGCCACTATAATAAGTACGAATATGTCCATTTCTAATGATACTGAACTTTGTTTATGAGACTTAAGTGTTACGTTTTAAATCTTAGTAATTGTATTATTGAGAATTCGTAATTTCCAATTTGAACAGCCGTCGCAATGTCCAGTATAGTAGATAATATTAACAGTATTTAAAATAAAGCCCTATTCTTGAAATGCTACGTAGAAAGGCATTACATGACTTCTAGTGTACACGTGAAAATGCAACATACGAAATTCGGAAGATGAAGCAGCTTGCATTAATATAACTCAAGCTGTGCAACCCTGTTTGTGGCAGAGAGCACCGATCAGAGATGAAGTCCCGGCATGCGTTTTCAGGGCAGGGATCCCGTACACTCCCTCCGGAATATGCGCCCACTCTGTCGGTGACAGACAAACCGCAGGAAGTGATATCCCAGCCGCGCAGACGTTTTCAAATGCTATGCGAGTTTTGGGACTAAACTATTCTCCAGTTAATTTATAACAAATAATCGATATGGAATCTGCCAGCCCTTTCAGTTCCGCCGCAGGTTAACCTTAAATTATAGCTCAAAGATGATAGGTATTTCATATGCAGGCATTAATACGTCGGGCGGCACTTTTAATCGGCTTAAATATTAATGAACTGACACTGCCGGGAGTAATGGAAATTTCTGGCTGAAGTACCCGATGTACAGGGTACGTCATAAGTACGTGATGCGGAGCAACTTTTCGATGGTTTATTATGTAGCTTTCATGCAAAATATATATCGATATTTTGAAGGATGCATAAACATGAAAGCAAGTGTTTTATTAGTGCGAGATTCGCATTCGAAAACCTTTGAATTTCTAACACCCTGCTTTATTATTTAATGTTAGAAGTGTTAGTGGTTTAGTAAATAGATCTCAGTTACGAAGTTTTAACCCGTTTAAACGGTACAAATACACTTATGGCACAAATCACTTTTTATAATAGAAATGATGCAATGCTTTAACATTCAAAGTACGCGTGTCTTTTAATAAGGAATTTTATATTAAAAATTGATTTTTTAGTGAATGAAATATTGTATCTACGAAAATTTTCGTGTACATTGTAATAATTTTACTACGTAGGCAGCTAGGAGGTAAAATAATATCTCTTCTTTTTAATAAAGCCTTGGACACATTGAAAAATGAACACAGTTATAATTCTTACAKTTTCTCTKGCCAATCTGAGAACGCTACTGTATTATGGATAACAAGAAGTAAAAGCGGTCCATGGCGTTCGATTCCAGGTGTATTATAGACCTGATGTAAACCACTTTCGTGATGTAGACTTCTGAACTACGAGTACATACCCGATCCACTTATTGTCTGTAACATAGCCTGCGTGTCCACCCAAACAACTTTGATATTCAGTCTGAAGAGTTCAAGCGCAACACCTCCCTGGAGGAACCGCCTGGAGCAAGTCGTAATAGTATCGTATTTACCCGGAGCAGGTATGCCGGACTTCATATCGGAGCGACCTGAAAATATTTGAAAAGTAGCTGCATTAGGTAGAGCAAATCTCAGCCTAAAAACGATATAAAAGTCAGCTCAGTAAGCCCACCCCAATGGCCACCTGAACGGTTCTTAAATTTTTAACTTTTATGTGCCATTATCATAGAACGTTACATTACCGGCCCCTTAAATATTTCCGGTATTAAAAGAATATGTTTCATAAGCGCACAAGAAGATTTATCTCCATATCTCTAGATCACTCCGAGTTGTGGGGGTATCTATACATTTATTTAAACGAATATTGCTCTATCTCGCAGCCTTGACATGAAATAAATTATAACGGACATTGTTTAAGTAAGTACAGTCGGTTGCAGGATTAGTGCAACACCAGTAGTTTTAATTATCCCCCATTAAACTAATTGTTGAAAATTGTTAAGTAACGATCGTGTCGTTAAGTACTGTGCCTAGTTTATAAAAATTAAACAATATTTGTTGAGCCTATAAGTTTTAGCTTGATGTTACATTATCTGATATTAATTTAGCACGCAACCGTAAGTAAATACACTCACCTGCACAAAAATTGAAACAATTGAAAATATTCGAGTAACAAGCTTATCTGAAGGATAAATACTATGTTACCCCAAAACTAGTTTTAGTGCTTTAATTTGAAGTAACTGAATGCCATTTATTTTTCAGACGTCCGTTATTTTCGCCAAGATTGTAATTTTCCCGCAAATGCTATTAAATTCGTCGATGGTTGTATTTATTTTTAAAGTATCTAGTGGTTGCTTAAATGTTCTTAAGATCTAGCAACATACGAGTACGAGACTTGCATTGTCTATGCTGCTAGGTTTTGTAGTAATAATGCATCTTAGTAGCATATATTGTGTAAAGTTATGTTATCACGTGTTTATTACAGCTGATACCATTTTTGGTTACCATTCTAATAATCAAAATTGTTTTTTCAACATTTGTCGTTATTATGTATCCACTGGACCTATACAGCAAGCAATCTGGAAAATAATTTTTTAAATAATGGCAATTTTTTAGCTGTCCCGATTTTTGTGCAGGTGAGTATATATATTATTGTGATTATAACAAGTTGTTAATTATTAAACTAAAAATTAATATATTTGTTAAATAAGATGTTTGTTCGAACTGAGAGCTAAATTTTCGTATTCTTTTTCTACAAAATACCTTCTTTTTTGAAGTTTACCTGCAGCTATTATTTTGTATTTTTCAGTAGTTATTTTATGTGTATTAGAAAATATAATGCTTTGTTTGGTTCGCAAAACAATAATGTATTGTCGCCGCTAAGTTCCCAATCATGCCGAGGCACCCGTATGAACTTACTTTGGAAATTTATCTTTTACCTGGAACGTGATAACACAGAAACTAAACTGAAATTACTTGAATACTGCAAATCCTTTGGAACCTTAGCTAAATTTAGGAATTATAAGCTTTTAACCATCAGCCTGTAAGCTGTACAGTGTACATTAATAGCATATTCGTAAAAGGAATCGCCTACTGCTAATATGAATACACTGTTTATAATAAGTATATAAGTATATAGTATATATTAACTAACGTTAATTGCTCACCAAACAATTTAGACCTGAGTCCTTTGGGTTATTTCTTATGGACACACCTTAAAGAGAAGGTCCAGAAAACTATATCAAAGACATTAACTGATGTACAGCTGCATATCACATCTGTGGTGGCATGGTAACTCAGGCTTTATGCCAACATGTACTAAGAAATCTTCGATCATGATTAGAGTAATGTCAAAAGCATAACGGACGGGATTTAGATATAACCCTGGATTGAAAATAAAAACATTGTTTTTCTTGCAATTTTTTTTTTGTTTTGCTTTTAATTGCACTCACCTTTCTGGGCAACTATTATTACACCCAAAAAGCTATATTTTATTTAGCCATGCCGTAACAAAGTAGGCATTCATTAATGATGGTTAGTGTTTAAGGAGCTTAAAATGTGCAAGTAGTATCTCGTATAATCACATGTTTGTAATATGTGAGATTATAATAAACACGTGCTAGTAAATGGGAATGCCTGCAATTTACATACTTCGATTACATAAGAAACTTTCTAGCTTGACGAACCACATCTTATCCGGAAAATTCATTCGCCCTCTAGAATTAGGTCCCATTTTCGCTTTTTCGTATTCAAATCGGGTTACGCATAACTTTATATTCAATATCGTAAGTATGCTCCATCCCAAGTAGCGGTGCAGTTACGTACACGAATCTGGTCCTTAGCAGTTAAAGGGTGGGAAAGAAACTTCCGTCTGCCTATGTAGATTACCATTGGCAATTGCCGTGTCCTGGAAACTTGAAAACTTCGGGACGTTCCCTCCGGAATCAAAAGGCACCTCCGAATGTGAATATCTTATATCTATTTTAGTTTATAGCTAGAGTGAGCTCTATATTTTTGATCCCGCTATGTTTTATTGGCGAACAGATCCCACAGGTGCGATAACTCTGCTCTTTCCGGTTTGGGTTTAGCTTTTCCGGTGTTTCTACTACACACAGGATTAAATATACATGGCTTGTTTTACACGTGATCAAGGGGAAAGGCTGTGGTTGCACTTTTATCGGCTCCGATGATTTTAGTACCAAATATTATTTTTGTATTGGATTCTCCGGAAACGGACGGATTTAATGCTTCAGGAGTGCTCGATAAATCTTTCGAGAACCATTTCCGTTGATGTGGGGGCGATGCGGTCAGACGCCGCAGAGCACGATGGCACTTAAGACATGAGAACTAACAAAGTTTATCGTGGTAGGATAGTTCTTTCGTAGCGATTGTAATACACATATTTTGATAATTCCTTTGTAACTTCGTTCCTAGATACTTAATTATGAAATGCAATTATAATTATTTTTGTAATGAGGTAACAATTTAATCAATATCAATTGCACATAACTTTGTTATGGTAATAGAACATACGTGAGCTGTTCTTAGGACGACTGAGCAAGTGAGGATATTGAGCCCATTATTATTTTGATCAAAGCGGGAATCAAATACATTGCTGGAGGAATGGACGGAGGTACGTCATTTGAGCCAGATACAAATAATAAACATAAACATTTTATAAACTGTTTTCAATTCTTTCAATGTGATAGATCACAGAAACATAAGAGTATTACATATCACATTGCCATATTCCACCAACAGCCTCACTAGGGACGAATAAAGTATACAAATAGCCCTAATATCGAAAAGCTCAGCAAACTGTCTATTAATAAAATCAAGGGGTTTATTTGCTCCAAAAGTGGTAACTGGATTTCTTCCTACTAAATCGTACTGCTCTAGATTTATTCTTATTTAACTGCAAATCATTGCTCTCGCATACTCACATCAGGTTGCGAAGGAGTTTAAATCATCCTGAAGTGATAAACTGTCCTCCAAATAATTGACAATTTTGAACACTTTTAGACTAAAGAATCAACACATTAGAAACATCATTAATGAAGGCAGAAAACAGCACAGGTCTAATTCGGATCCCTGTGGTACATCGGATATATACTGAACCATGACATCAGACGCAACATTCATTACTTTAACCATTTGTCTGCTGTTAGTTAAATAAGAGTTTATTAAGCAACTTAACATACATTGACCCGAACAAAGGCTTTACCTACACCCGTATAAATGCAACCGCCACTTTGATTACATTCAAGAGCATTATTTACGAAACTGGAAACAAATTTGTTGAAATTGACCTCGCTCTATAAAAGCCACATTGTTAGTTAATAATGCACTGTTTAACAGTTAGAACGATGACCTCACTTACTAGAGTCGAACAACTTAGAGATACATGACAAAAAGAAAATATGATGGCACGCCATCTGGACATAAACTCGTTCTACATTTCAAAGCTGTCAGTTTTTAAAAGTAAGTTAGAAAACTTGACATAATAATCTGCACTACGAGTCAGCTTATATTGCCTGAGCGCTATGTTTTTTTTTTCAATCAACAGAGGTTTTGTAGCTCGACATGGAAAAAAGTTACTAACAGACTTGAGCGCTTTCGAGCATACAAGAAGTGTTTTTGAAAATTAGCATTTCTAGCGGGCGCTTGCGTGTGTTTTTGTAATGCGACACATGTTAAAATGTTACCTATATCAAAGTCTAAGCTGGCAGTAGAACCACAAAATGACCCGGAAATTGTACTGCAGTTCTTCGTAAGTTTGATCCACGTGCTTTTTTCTACTTCCAGTCTAATTTTGGTTCTACTACAAGCGACTAGTATCTCACGTACTGAAACTTCTTTCTGGTATGACCAGACCATTTTTGCATCTTATTAATGCCTGCTCAAATACATAAACCTAACATTAGATAAAAAAATACCTGAGGCGAGTATCACTTATTAACTGACACAGCGCACCTTTTAATTAATTTTTTTGCCATGCAATACGAGAATCTCCGTTTAATTGAAAATCTTTCTGTCGGCAATAAATTACGGTTTCCTCTTTCATGTTATCAATTAGAGTATGCAACCATGTGTTCGTAATGTATAAAACGTTCGAACCAGTACAAAAGATAATTCAACGCGTGCATAATCTGAAAGGGTGTTCGTTAACAAACGAATCTGTGCCCAATTCTACGGGGAGCTGAGACTGAATACATTCACGTCATCCATTCGGGCGTTCGCCACGGCTTAAATGGAGCATAGTGCAAAATGCACATGCTGCACGGTATCTTTCATTAAGGTTTTTGCTTTGTAATAGGCGAAAATAGCATAAGCTGGATTCACTTTTATCTGCAACGACGGCGTTTCCTGTATGAATGTTAGGGGCGCTAATTTTGTTGCACAAAGTGCAGAAAAGGAAAATGTGTAGTTTCAATATGTTACATAATAAATTTTAGTTCTAAATTCAGATTAGTTGTATCTGAAAGATTTTTTTCTTAAACGATGTCCATTTGACACGCTAAAGGCACGCTTATCGTCTGTTATATTCTTTGCCTTCCCGGCTTTATTTTCCCTTAAATCACATTTATAAATCCGTGGTGTAAAAAATAGGTGTAATTTAAAATACAACGGAGTTCACATATCAGAATTATATCCCTTATTGTGGAATTCTTCAACAAAGGTTCTCCATTTCACGCTCCGCTGCATACAGATATCATAACTAAAATAAGATCGCAACTCTCCCATCCACGTGAAATTGCATTCCATCCTCAACTCATTCACTTTTTTCGCAATGATTTACTTTCTGGGTACTTGAAACAATATTCGGTAATCCTACGCATGAAACTAAATTTTTATTTGGCATCATATATGTAAGTGAGTACGGATAAGTGTATAGGTATATATCTAGATCCTAAAGTGAGTACAAATGAAGGAAGTACTTTTAGAATTTAGACCGAAATTTAACTTGGCCTAGTTGTAAATTACTTGATCGTTTAGCGCCGTGAAGTATTTAAGAAGCACACTGTAGGGGCGTGTCCAGTAAACACTTCGGAAGCGGAAGAGCACATGGCAGTATTCCTGTTACATAACAATGAAAATTTATTAGGCGATTCCATAAACGAATTTCATTACAAAAGCTTAAAATATGGTGCATTCGACTTTCATTCTAATACAAATAAGTCTCGTGAACGTAATAAAATTATACTTATATCGCATTCTGCTAGAAACGGACAACCGGACAAGTATTAATGAAAAATCTTTGGCGGCATACTTTAAAAACGATGAAATTCAGCATATACGTACTCTACAATATTGTATATGGTCAATATTATTATCGACTCACATGCGGTCAAAAGAAATAATGCATTTGTCATAGTTTATGCGCACTCTGGATCTTAAAAAAGAGTACGTGTTTCCAAATGCATTCTCGTGTGAGTCTTTTAAAATTCTATGGCTAGGTTTTGATTTTTTACATCATAGCTTATAATTGAAAAATGCATGAAATACCTTTATATGTAATTAATTTAATCCATAGCTGAATTTTCACGTTTTCTAGAAATGCAGTACAAACTTAGATGGCCTGGACGGAGCAATTGTCTTTTGTGAGATACGCCATTGCACCGTGAAACAAATGCATCTATCTCACGTTCACTCGAATTCACTTTATGGAATACTTCAAACTTTTGTATTTAGTAGTAAAAATTTATGTATTTAAAAAATTATTTCATATACAGTACTGGACTAAATAAAGTATCTCTCCCCTTGGAATTTGTTTTACAGTGTTACGTTTTTCTCAAAATGTAAGATAGCGCCACAGTCGCTACTAACTCGAAAATTTTAAATAGCAAACTCATTTATGCAAGTAACTAATGCCATTAGGTTGCAAATTAAGGTGTAGCATGACCGGTGTCGTGTCACTTGTTTACAAGCCAGAATCTGCCACATTTGCGTACAGGTCAAGTGTTCTCTCAATCAGGTAGTATATTATGGCCTTACTCCGAGATATGACACTTGCGAACAAGCTATACAATGGAAAAGAGGAAGTATGAAGAATTGAAACCCTAATGAAGGACTTTATATCAAAATACTTAGGGGCTGAAATAGGAGATGAAAGTTTGTATGAAAGAAGCACGAAACTTAATTTTTAAGCTTTTGATTAGAGATAAATAACTACGTGTTCCAGCGTTTTGGAAAATTCCACCCTTTAAGGTTGGAGTTAAAAGCATGAAACGCTATATTTGGGCTTTTGATTAGAAAACCATAGTGCGGGTCTCAGCGTTTTTTTCTTTTTAATTAAAGTTGAATTATTTTCGAAGTAATTAACATGAATTACGTATTTAGACTACTATTTAGAAATGAACACACACCTATTAAATTGTTTTGGATATTCCGATACTAAAGGTGTGCAAAGAGGAATGAAAACTGGTATGCGATTGCCGTTATTTTTCATTTTACCCGATCAAAGCCGCGGGCAACAACCAGTAGCATCATAAAATAGATAGCTATCAATAAGGGTTTTAAAAAGGAGTATATCAATACAAATTTTGAGGCTTCAAATTTATTCCGTATCGCATAAGATCCGTAAACGCCTAACAGTGCTTTTTGAATATAAATTATTTTGCGGTTTGAGTTGGTTAGTTTAGAAAATTAACGAAAATCAATTTATAGGCTTTCTGTGGTGAGCTCTTAACCAGTCTGCTAAAAAGACCATTCTTTGCCTCTATTACCTAGTACTAGGTGTTTTATAAAACTTACCTGGGGTAGCTAATACCACTGAGCAATCCACTTTGCAGAGGACTGCATCCTCCGATTTTTTTAATTAGAATCTTGAACCCCAGTGCTGGTAACAACCTGCCGCCTGTAGATAAGATCAGCGATGCTAGTAAGAGGAAAGGGAAAATTAAGAGGGCCGAAAAACGAGCAAGGATACCAACCGGATTACTTACAGACAGGGGGGAATATCAGAGTGGTGCATAGAAAATTTCCTAGCGCTAAACTGCAAATGTTTGAGCTAGGAGTGATTTGCAGTGACTTTTAGAGTCAATACCTAATTATTTTGTACTCTATTGTACACGTATATATTAGTAGCTGTAGGTTGTATACATAGAGTTACAGGTTTTACATAAAAGCTGTGCAACATAGTGTGCCTACCCACCTTAGTCTAGTTGACAATAGTAATCAATATACAAACTGCAGCGAAAATTACAACCAATAATGGCTACCAGACAGTAAAACCGAAATTGTTTTTTGATTTCGTTTCAGTTACGGTTAAAATTTATTACTAATATCTATTTCGGTTGACAATTAAAAACCGTTTTTGTCAAGAAAAGTTAGGTGGTGCACGTATTTGGTTGAAAATCCACGGTTTTTTACATATTAGGAGAATGACGCATCTACTAGTACTACTACTTAGAACCGCACATACATTTTAATTCCAGGCGCAGAGACTAACCAGTTCAATATGAGTGTTTTACTCATGCGGAAGTCCAGGCACAAGGAATATAGATTCTCACAAGTGTCTATTCTTTTAAGTTTTCTGCTGTTTTCCTCGGGATATAAATTAAAATTTTAGTATTAAAATAAAACTCAGTACATCAAATTCAAACTATCACCTCATTTATATACATCGAGTATTCGAGTACATATATTATATAATAAACTTGTACATATTGTTTCGTAACAATGGTAACCTAAAACTTGCTAAAACTCAAAACCTCAAGAGTTAATACATCATATCAAACCATGGGTAAATTAGAACTTTTATCTAAACCTGTTTAGTATATTCGGTTTGGTATTTCGACATTGTTAGTGTTCGTTAGGGTTTTGATTCTATTTGGTTGTCACTTTTTTTAATTTTTGCTTTCGCATTTGTGTTTTCTACTTTAAAATGTGTTATTTCCTTGCTTAGTTATATACCTTGATTCATTTTATTAAGATCATGTCCAGGATGAACCGTTTTTTCATATTTATTTTAAAACTAACTCTTGTTAATATTCAAAGGCATCTTAAAACCTGCTTTGTGGTACTAATACCTGCTTTTCTGGAGGCGAAATAGCTGTACCGTCCTTTTCTAACTTACCCAACTAAGATTACCCAGTTTCATATTTATATCTTCTCTATACGAGGGTGAATGCTTTCAGCGTCCATAAATATAAGATAATATTTTGTCGGATAGATCGCTGTCACTTGAAAACACTGACAAAAAGTTAATAGTCTGACGTTTCGATTACACCTGTAATCTTTGTCAAAGACGAAGAACCTCAAAATTTGCCTGACACAAGTTCAAACAAAATTTTGAAAGTAAATAAACAAATCACCAAGGATGCGAGACGTCGTAGAAACAACGTGCCAACCTGATAAAAAAGGAACCTAACGATGAAAAAGGAACTACCTACCTATTAGATATACACGAACTGCTTGATAAAAGATAACTACAAAATAGCCTTCCAAATGTCACCTAATTCATAATTTCCACAATCCCTATTAAAATTATTAGTATTCCTACAAATTTCTATAGCTTCTTTTATTAGACGTTTGTGATAATATTTTTCTCTATGTAGAATTTTTGTTTTATCAAAATCAATCATGTGTTTAGTCAAATATGAGTGTTCAGCTACGGAAGATTTATCTATCTGTTGTACCTACTTTTCTTTTAGTTTGACCTATGTAACACTTTCCGCAAGAACAAGTAACTTTGTAAACACCTTCACTTTCTAAATGTACTTTATCTTTAGTAGAACTTTAAATTTTATCTAAATTATTATATGTACTATCAACAACTAAAATATCGTGTTTTCTAAGCATCCTCTTTAATTTTTCCGAAAGGTTTTGTACATAAGGCAAACTCAACTTCAATTTGCTTTGTGGTGGCTGAGAATTTACTTGATTTGGATGAGCACTTTTATTAAAAACTGATCAAATATTCTTACTACTATAACCATTTCTCACTAGCGCTGATTTAAGATGATATATTTCTTTTTGTACAGAACTTTCATCTGATATCCTTTGTGCTCTAACAAATAACGTCCTAATAAGACTATTCTTTTGAGAAGTAGGGTGGTGAGATGTGGCATGTAAATATCTGTCTGTGTGTGTTGGTTTTCTGTAAACCTTGTGTCCTAACTGTCCAGTGTTTGTTCTGTAAATTTGGACATCCAAGAAAGGTAAACTACCATTGCTTTCTAATTCCATAGTAAATTTTATGTCGGGATTTTGACTGTTCAAATGATTTAGAAACTTACCCAGCTCTTCTATACCGTGGGGCCAAATAACAAAAGTGTCATCTACATACCTATACCAGCATTTTGGTTTAAGCTGAAAACTGTTTATCGCTACATGTTCAAAATTTTCCATAAACAAATTGGCTACTACAGGACTTAGAGGTGAACCCATTGCACAACCTGATTTTTGTTCATAAAAATTATCATTCCTTAAGAAATAAGTAGATTTTAAACAATGTTCGGATAATCTGGCTATCGTGTCACCTAAGGGATCGCTATTAAGCTTGGATTTGATGATATCTATCGTTTCAGGAATGGGTACTTTCGTAAATAAAGAAACCACGTCAAAACTAACCAAAATATCAGCTTCTGAAATACTTAAACCTTTTATAATATCAATAAAGTCTGAAGAATTTTTGATGAAACTACTGGTATTTCCCACATAAGGTTTTAAATAGTTGGCACAAAATTTTGCCAATCTGTAACAAGGACTGCCAATCGTATTGACTATGGGTCTTAACGGGACATTGGTTTTGTGGATTTTGGGCAAACCATACAATTTAGGTACCTTGCAATCAGAAACAGTTAAAAGAGACTTCTCCTGATTCGAAAGATTTGAACTTTTGATAAGATCATTGGTAATTTTGGAAATTTTTGAGGTAGGATCTCGGGATAATTTTTGATATGTTTCCTCATCTAACAACTCTCTAACTTTATTCTCGTAATCTGTTCTATCTAAAATTACTGTGGCTGAACCTTTATCTGCTCTAGTAACTATAATGGACTTATCTGTATTCAAATCCTTAAGAGCATTCATTTCCTCAGATGTCACATTAGGTTTGGGCGTACGTGCATTTCTAATAGCGTGGCATACATCCATCCTAATCTTATCCGCTTGATCTTTCGGAAGCAGTCTTATACAAGATTCCACAGATGACATTATCTCCACTTTTGGAATGGTCCGTGGCGTTACAGCAAAGTTCATCCCCTTCGCTAAAATATTTACAGCAGCATCTGAGACGCTCTTTTTTGACAGGTTTATCATAGTGTTGTTGATGTTGGTTTTAACTATGTTATATGATTTGAACGTATTGTGTTTAATGGTATTGAATTTCTCAAATTTAAGTATGTTTTGTTCCTTGACCTTGTTAAAGTGTTGTTTGTATACTTTTTGTGTAAACTTTATTATGTCTTCAAAATCTTGATAAAAAAGGTTGTGGGATAGAGTTTGCAATGTTGCGTTTATGTCTTCATCTAAGAAACCAAGTTGTCTACGTGTGTCGTGTATGCGTTCCCTAATTAAAGCAAATTTTGTTTGTAGCATAATTTTATTTGACTTGTGTTTTAATATTAAGAAAATTTGGTACGACCTTTTTATCTCTGCAGCGTTTCAAAAATACCAATCGGTTGACGAAGCTCGCTTTCTTCAATGAAGTCCTTTCTAGTCTTCTACATACTCCTAGGATGTACTCTCCGTAGAGTCTTCGTATACGAGGGTGAATGCTTTCAGCGTCCATAAATATAAGATAATATTTTGTCGGATAGATCGCTGTCTTTATTTACGAAAGTACCCATTCCTGAAACGATAGATATCATCAAATCCAAGCTTAATAGCGATCCCTTAGGTGACACGATAGCCAGATTATCCGAACATTGTTTAAAATCTACTTATTTCTTATGGAATGATAATTTTTATGAACAAAAATCAGGTTGTGCAATGGGTTCACCTCTAAGTCCTGTAGTAGCCAATTTGTTTATGGAAAATTTTGAACATGTAGCGATAAACAGTTTTCAGCTTAAACCAAAATGTTGGTATAGGTATGTAGATGACACTTTTGTTATTTGGCCCCACGGTATAGAAGAGCTGGGTAAGTTTCTAAATCATTTGAACAGTCAAAATCCCGACATAAAATTTACTATGGAATTAGAAAGCAATGGTAGTTTACCTTTCTTGGATGTCCAAATTTACAGAACAAACACTGGACAGTTAGGACACAAGGTTTACAGAAAACCAACACACACAGACAGATATTTACATGCCACATCTCACCACCCTACTTCTCAAAAGAATAGTCTTATTAGGACGTTATTTGTTAGAGCACAAAGGATATCAGATGAAAGTTCTGTACAAAAAGAAATATATCATCTTAAATCAGCGCTAGTGAGAAATGGTTATAGTAGTAAGAATATTTGGTCAGTTTTTAATAAAGTGCTCATCCAAATCAAGTAAATTCTCAGCCACCACAAAGCAAATTGAAGTTGAGTTTGCCTTATGTACAAGGCCTTTCGGAAAAATTAAAGAGGATGCTTAGAAAACACGATATTTTAGTTGTTGATAGTACATATAATAATTTAGATAAAATTTAAAGTTCTACTAAAGATAAAGTACATCTAGAAAGTGAAGGTGTTTACAAAATTACTTGTTCTTGCGGAAAGTGTTACATAGGTCAAACTAAAAGAAAAGTAGGTACGCGTTTAAAAGAACACATACGTGCTACTAGGTTGCAACAGATAGATAAATCTTCCGTAGCTGAACACTCATATTTGACTAAACACATGATTGATTTTGATAAAACAAAAATTCTACATAGAGAAAAATATTATCACAAACGTCTAATAAAAGAAGCTATAGAAATTTGTAGGAATACTAATAATTTTAATAGGGATTGTGGAAATTATGAATTAGGTGACATTTGGAAGGTTATTTTGTAGTTATCTTTTATCAAGTAGTTCGTGTATATCTAATAGGTAGGTAGTTCCTTTTTCATCGTTAGGTTCCTTTTTTATCAGGTTGGCACGTTGTTTCTATGACGTCTCGCATCCTTGGTGATTTGTTTATTTACTTTCAAAATTTTGTTTGAACTTGTGTCAGGCAAATTTTGAGGTTCTTCGTCTTTGACAAAGATTACAGGTGTAATCGAAACGTCAGACTATTAATTTTTTGTCAGTGTTTTCAAGTGACAGCGATCTATCCGACAAAATATTGTTTTATATATTCTCTGTCTTTAGACAAAACTCAGTTTAAACCAGAAAAATATCAATAATTTTAATCAAATAATCATCACCATATTATTAACAAAACACGCTGAACTTTAAAGCCTGCGAACTTCACAACAGAGGGGGCAGTTTGAATGCCTAAGTAACCCTCTATTCAAAAGCACCCCCATGTGCAAATTCCATGAGGTGATTTTTGTGGTACCTCAGGATTTTATTTAAATTTAACAACGATTAGCTCAAGACCCCCGGGCGAAAGGGTGAGAAATATCTTCTGTTATCATTTCTACCCCCTCGCCAAGTATTTTCCAGAAACAAGACTTAGGTGCCAAGACGTACTATTCAGTTGATTTTTTACCTTTTAATTAAATTACCGTTTTAAAAGTAAATCTTTGACAGAATCATATATAGTAAACGAACAGTACGGTTACTTTACAATACACCCACCTTGATCTTATTTTTTCTTTTAATAATGCCCGTGCATAGAGTTGTTTATTAAAAGGTTTTCTAGAACACGTTTTGGTTTTACTGTCACAACCAGTCCTGTAATTTTACTCTAAAAAATACTGAGCTGTTTGCCAATAAATTTTAAMGAAGTACACCCTATTAAACTGAGTATAACGTTTGCTGGACAAAMTTTGAAGTTTGTAGAAATTGCTTACTGGGCGGTACCCAGTATCTACATCAAATGTATTTACCTGTAGTAAAACGGTGTACTAATTTTACGTCCCCTATTACTCGCAGTGACTCATTCTGTAGTTTTCTGAAACATCACAGATTACAAGGTAGCGTGTGAGCTTTGCCGAGCTATTATATTTCCAGTCCACCTACCACGTTACGATCTGTCAGTATCCCTACCCCTAGCTTTGATCTCGTTCCCTAATTCGGTATTTAATAACGTCTGCCCTCTAACAGCACGACTGCTTGCAAAAATATCGTATTATAGTCCTAATTCAGCTCGTTTTTTATAGAAGATTGTGCGAAGTCAACTAACATGCCAACCCCGACACATCAAAATTAAACCAAATCAAAAATACTGCCCATATCTTCATTTTGAACTATATTTGAATAGGTAATACATATACTATGTTAATGAGAGTACGTTAAGAGTTTAGCAAAAGAAGAGAAGGGAGCAAAGTTTAAAATTCAACTACACATGTATTTATACTTAGTTACCTTACGTGTTTGCCATTTTTATAAATAACTTTCGTTTAAGGATATTGAATGCAAAAGCAAAAACAAAAATCAGAATATATCGAAACAATTGCAATTTGGTTTCACATGAATTTTATTCTTACTTGAACTGCCTCTGGTAAAATTGGTAAGCAACGGTTAATTATTTTAGGGAAAGTGCGCAAAAAATTTGAAGAAATTAACCGAGAGTTTAAAGCAAAGAAGATATTAGGTCGAAAATAGTCAGTTAGACGAAGATGAAGAAGTTTTTGGCCAGAAGCAAGTGGCAGATGCGTTTCAAAACTACTTTTGAGGAAGAAACTGACATGAGTGTCGAAACGTCAAGGTCTAATAACCAACGTGAGAACCAGCCCGGAAAACAACATGTCGTCGGCTTTCATCAGGCAAAACAAAATTGATCATTGTCTAACAAATAGAAAAACCTAAGATTGCTTCTGATAAAAGATTATCAAGAATCAAAAGCAGTTGATTAGAAATTCATATTTTGGAGCGATTATAGTGAAATTTATGTCAGCTTTGATGATGCCACCTTGTGAACCGTTTCAGTAAGAAAACCAAAGCTAATGTTTCGAGTGGTATCGCCTGAAATTTTAGCAAAATTGTTGGCAACACAATGCCATCTCTCTGGGAAACCTGTAATTTAAACGGTAGCCCACCTTGTAATGTCGACGCAGACGATATGGCACAGACATAATTTTGTTCATTTTTCTGCTTCTATGCTGATGTGGGGTTCTATCTCTTATAGGGAAGTGCGAAACTGTTCGCATATGAAGCGGACATTTTGTGTGAATCTTCCTGCCATTTTGTGAACCGTTTCAGTAAGAAAACCAAAACTTAATGATGCAGTGCAGACTGCGTGGTTCAATTCAAATGTGTCAGGGCTCGTAGTAGAAACAAGTTAGTAGTCTGAAAGACATTTATATAATATGGTGTTAAAAATCACGAAGAACGAAACTGTTATCGGGTGTACTCAACGTGCTTATTTTAACTTGAGGGCTCTATACTCCCATCGGTCATATTTCCATCGCGGAATAAAGGTAATACTTTGAGAAGCTTTGGTCCTTTCGCACTTTAATTACTGCTCGCCACTCATTGGACCGTCACTTGGCAATGCTGACGCCTATAGCATTCAGAAGATTCAAAATTGCTGCATAAGGTTTATTTCTTATTTTATAGTATAGCTACCAGCAAGGAACCTGCATATTTGTACAACAAGTTATGTTTTCGCAACGAGGTACATTCTGTCAACGTAAGGTCAGGACACCTCGTGTCTTGTCCTGCACATAAAACCGCTCTATTCCAAAGGTCTTTTTCGTATTGTATGTACAAGTTTTATAATCGGTATTTCGGAGAGATCACATCCATGAAAAAAGGTGGATTCAATAAATTTATTTTTGGTTGCCTGTTTGATGCGCAACGTGCTTAATTTCAAACTAGCTGTTATACTGTTAATGCATACTGTTTGTTCTTTTCTCGTGCATAATTTCTACCTTTATATCCTGGTTAAGTGGAAGAACAGAGTAAAGCATATACTTTGCTTTACACCTGAACTTTGCCTCGAGATTTCTCTGTTTCTCCAGTTGTAATTTTCAAATCTTACATTATTGTTTATTTTTAATGTTATTTTACATTTTATTTTTGTATCTACTATAAAATAGTTCATGTTCTAGTTTACAAATATTCTGTATATACAGCGGGAAATGGAAGAATAAAAGACTATTATTGTTATTATTATTTCAATTGCCCTTTTAAAAATTGTAGATTTATGCTTAGTAGTAATACGGTCTCTAGCTTTTCTCTTTGAAGCTTGTCACTGTTCCATTCAATCATTAATAGCAACAGTTAAATTAAGAAAATCGTGAATCCTGCCTAAGTATAAAATGTAATCGGACTTCTGCAATTATCTTATCATAAATAGTGAACTAGTTACAATAAAATTAAAACTAGGCGTAGCTATCTACTGTGAATTCGGTATTCATAGTGGCTGAAATACTGTTAAAACATCTTTAACTAAAGCTCACCCTTTTATACAGAAGCATACACTGCATCTACTGATTATTGTGATTGTTCCACAGTCCATTGGCTACAGCCGAAAGCGTAAAGATCAAAGACAATACCTACTGATAGCGTATTTGTACTGCATGAACTGGTCCTGAATACGGCGTGGTCATTGTTCTGTCCACATGTTTTCATTTATCATCTCCGTAGTCTGGATTTATAGGCACGCTGGACATGTACGCGTAAATGCAACGGTTAATAAATTTGTTTCTTGAAGGCGGAATGGTATGTCGTATTTWTTTGATTTTTAATTTATATAGGCACGAGAGAATCATGTGTATAATTCCACCTCTGTGCCTAGGGTGTTCGCATTATTTTTGAAGTTAATGTGCTGTGCAAAGTTAGCTTTGTGGAATTATATTTGATTCGCAAGGGGCGGCTCAAACTTCCGATAAGCTTACTGATAGAGTCACCCCAACATTTATTACAAGATAACATCTTGGATGTTGCACTCCTTGTTATCACTTCTTAACAGTGAAATAGCTAATAATAGTTCGCTTTAATAACAATATTCGGAGATGATATCTACTATCCACAGTGGCCTGCTGGCAAAGGCGTACATAAAGTATATATAAGGGCTATTAATTTTCAGTGCGTATCTGATAGCGGGAGAAAATTACTATCCGCAGCTGTCGTAACGTAAGAAATTGCCATGTCGGTCCTGAATGCTTTTGCAGCGATTGTATCTGTTTAGAATTGAAAAATGTTTATTTCATGAAGAGTCTTAATTTGCGCGTCGGGAATAATTAACGCCCTTGTTCCCAATGCCTTAATTCTGAAATTTATTGTGAAAGGCGGACGAGCTGAAGTCTTGAAAAATTAATAAGATTTGGTGTAGGACTTAAGAAAGGAATTAAGAATGCCAAATGATACGCCATAAAGAAAACAGAAAGAGAGATAACGAATGTAAAGTCATAAGGATGCCAACAAAGACGCAGCGCTTTCCCGGCTTTCACGGCAACCTTATCTGGTAATTAGGAGACGCTTTCCAACGCTTCCAGGTTTATGTGTTTTTGAAATTAGCTAAGAGGTAAGCTCTTATAGCTCCAAGTTTATAACAAAGGTAAATTTTGTTAGACGGAGGAAACAACAGCCAAACAAGTTTAATGAAGCCTAATTGACACGGAACACAATACGAGCTAAAATACATGTAAGTTTTCGAACCATTTCTATAAGCCAGCTTTACGCGATATTAAGATCTTGAGAAAATTATAAATATGTAAATGTCATGTTTAGTATTTTTACTGTAGCAATTATATAATGCCCGTTTAAAGCTTAAAATAAATACCTAGACGGATTACCAGTAATTCCAAACTGCTAGCTCTGATTTACTTAATTGACACCCCACTTTTTCAACAATGAGTTTGGAGAAATCGCGACACGTAGTAATTATGTGATCACTAGTTTCCATTAATTAAGCAAGGATCTAAGCATACCTGGAGCGATTCACGAAGTATATGGAATATGGCTAAGAAATAAGAAGGCGAAAGATAACGAAATCGTGAAAATCAATGCAGTTCATAAAGAACACAAAGAACAAATATCTTTAAGAACTCTACAAAGAAGAAAAAGTCGGCTTCATTCAGAAGAGCTAATAGATATGAACTTACTGAATGTGATGTAGTGGCGAACTTGAAGACCATTGGAATGGAAAACCACTATTTCCACTGCAATGTTTATAAAACTGACACCTTGGAGTATCTATAATCTTCCAAAGGTAATAATACTACATCCTATTTCATAATTTGTTGGAAAAGTATTGATATTTGTAGTATAGAGCGTACAAGTGTACCGCATTTTAGAGTAATAAAAATAACCAGTGTGATAATGAAGGGCTTCGAGAAAATAGTTTAAGTAAGGTAGGTAATGTAGGTAGTTACTCTGGTAGAAACAGTGGTAGGCATATAATGTGTCTTGCAAACATCATTATAACGTTTTATCGGATTAATTCGTTTTGATCCACATAATCTTTGATCATTCCCCATAAATAAAAGTCAGGCACTGTGAGGTCGGGGCATCTGACTAACTACGGCTGCATCTACCTAGGTATACCTATATACATCAATTTGGAATACGTTTCTGAAAATGTGCACTAAAATGTAAATAATGAGCTGGGTAACCATCATGCTGGAACCAGATGTCAGCTTTAGTTTGTAGGGATATGTATTCTTGCAGTGGGGACAAATAATCTATAAGAAACGTAAGTACCTATCACCATTTAGATGGTCATCAAATATAAAAGGTTCTATAATGCGACCTTCTAGGATTTTGCACCAAACCATCACCCTCCACTTATGTTGGTCCTGTTTCTTGCATCCAGGGCGGATTCAATAATGATGTGCCTCCGGAATTAGCAAAGGTGGCTTATGCGAAGAAGTACTTTGCGTGAATAATGATTTCTATTCGGACATTACTGCACAGTATATTCCCTTGCGGCGAATGTTTTGACACTACAAAATAAACATTAATTCGGATAGTACGGGTGAATTGAACTGAAATTCACCATTTCAAAGAGCTGATCAAAATCGATTGCTTTAGTAAAATTTTTTTTACAGGCAATCTGATTTTGCTACGTTTGATTTACCTTTCAATTAAAATTTTTGAAGAAATTTTCTTATTCTTGTCTATAGATTTGTCCTCTTGTGGTGGATTTATAAACTTAAATGAATGTTCACGCCTAACCTAACACCCGCTATATGGTACTTATTCTCCAGCAGAAATCGACATCTGACGCCGCTCCACGTTAACCAGTAGATTTACAAGTTGTTTATCGCCACCGAGTTTACGAGAAACCACTCAAGTGCGCAAGCTATAATCGTTAATACCAAAGACTGAAAATTGTTTAAGGAGCTGCAGACATTAAATTCAAGCGTGCAGTCAAAGCAACATTAAAACTGTTAAGTTTTTAAAGCTCTATAAAGATAAATTAACTCCGCAGTCGAGTTTTCCTTGAGTATCGGTGGGCGGGGTTTACAGAAATGTATGAAAGGATTTATATTTACAGTTGTACCTACATTGTTCATAAAGTATAGATTCTACATGCGATGCTTACATGCCTAAGCGTCACTAAGGTGCAACATTTACTACTTATTTAACCTAAATAAAAGCCCATTTAACACCATCGTTTCACAAAATACCAAAAATTTCATGGGTTCACCGCAAACCAGGTGCACCGACATAAAAATAGTGCGGTATAATCAAATTATTCTTTTAGAATCTTCGATCTTATTGCATGCCACTTGCCTTTGCAAACACAATAAATAAGGATCTCCACCAGAGTACGTACATATATTTGGCAAGCGTCGTGTACAAAAGCAAATTATTAAAATATTGTTTACCGTTGTCTTGAAATACAACCAACTTATTTGTTATTACTTCTCAGAATAAACTATTATTTCGTTTTAACAAAGGTTTTATTACTAATATGCAGTTATCTAATAATGTATAATAAATCGTCTACTTATTATTTGATATTTAAGCTTTGCAGGGCAAGTTATCATTTAACTCTAATAAAGAAAGCGAAAGCATAATAAGGTTCTTGCATCTAATTTATTGCGAATATATATAATTTCTTACTACGCCTACCTTCTAAATAAGTACTGCTGATGGGTATATTGTACACTCAGTTTTTCTGTTTTAAATTGTTATTCTCTTCCTTGCTCAAAAGAAATATTTATATCCTAGGGTAATGAAACAGAAGTAAAGAGAAAAAGGTATTGGATAACCTTAACCAGGACATTGGCGATTCAAAACAGACGCTGTCGCTGGGCGCCTCCCGCGATATATGAGTTTGGGAGACAGCTCAATTTTCTTATAAGGAATGCTAAAAACAATAAAGCATTTTGTTGGTCTATAGCTACTGTTCAGAAGCCAAATTACAAAGACAGTTAGTTTTTATTACTTTCCTATTAAAGAAAGCTTACTGGATTTCATGACCAACCATCATAACAACTTGATTTATACACCGGCACAGTTCGAGTCGAAAAACTAAAAATGCAAGAAATTATCCTTTTTCTACTGTAGAATTACATAGAAGTTAAAGCAGCAAGATAATGAAGCCCTATTATTTTTGTACCAACCTTAAGATAACAGAAATATTGATAATGAAATAAAGACTACTGTTACAAGAACCCTTCAGCACTCAAGTTCTTCTAACGTTCAATTAAATTCCCTCAAAGGTCGACAAAACTGTTGGAACTCATAGAATAATTAATTACATCTTATCGCCCTTCCCTACGTTTAAAGAAATTAGCAAATTAGATATGAGGTGCAATTTATATTTTTTTTAACTAAAGCTTAATATTTTTTATATAGTATTGTCAATGTTGTTAGTAAAAATATCCCCACAGATATGTAAAACAATAACTCGTTCACATGTTGGCTAGACTAAGCAAAGTTGTAGGTTCCATGGTTTTACCAAAAAAGCACATTCCTTAAAGGCGTATTTTTAACAAAGCGATATCATCTGATACCAAGATGCTTTTATGAATGACAAAGGATTCTTGATCGACTATTGGTTTATGATGCACCACAACCAATTTATACAGTTGTACTCTTTAGAAAACATAATTAAAATATAATATTGCTACGGTCAGGTCAGGTCAGGTCAGGTCAGGTCAGGTTTTGACCTTTTTTAATTTTACTGCAGCTCATCTAGCCTGTTCGTCAAAGCAGATGTATGCAGACATAGACTAAAAACTGAAACAGTCAGTACCAGTTTAAAAAAATATGGTAGGTTATTGTGTGTTGTGTGTTGTATGGTATACGTAAGCATTTATTTTACTAGCTTCCTAAACTTTTACAACTTCTCTCAATAAGATAACCCTCATTAAGAACTCCTTCAGCTTTCTTGTAGCTTTCTGCAGGCAATAGCTGCTTCCAAAAATATMAAAATCTTTTTTAAACGCCACACAGCGCGAACGAATCMAGTGGACTGCTTTTTGCGCGACCAGCTGATTGCTCGAGCGCTCAGAAAAATATGCAACTGATCCCCATAATGTGATTAAATTGCTGAATAATTAAAAAAAAACACTTTTTCCAGTTCCGGTTAAGCATTCTCCAGAATTTTAGCTCGGACTGGTGTACAGCCATTAACAATGGACACAAAAAGTTCGAATTCCATTTTTGACATAAGATTTAACTTAAGAAGATGGCTTTCGTTTTCCAAAATAACGTGGTAATCACTATATTCAGCTTGCTTATTCACGTCTAGCACATAATTTTCTTCGTGAGCAAGATGCTGTGAATATTCGAAATACAATTACAAGGGAAGGCGACAATTAAGAAGCAATCGGTAGCCGAAACTATCCGTATAACAATCATTTCAAACATTGAGTATTCCTGCCATGCTTGTCGCGTCCTAATGGATTGCTTCAAAAGACAATGGACACATGCCGTAATGTATGCTGGCAACTACCTAACGAGTACAGAACCAAGTGGATAGCGCGAGCTGCTTGATTTACATGTTACTTCTCTGTGCCCCAAGCTGAGCATCGTAACACATATACGGTCACTCCTGCCCACTTGCGATGCCTTCGTTTATGATTGGCGTTTTCAATCAATTCTACCTGTCAACAGATAATTGGATTTGGAACTTTATTTGACATGCCATAATGTAAGGATAAAGAATATTTATGTATTTGCTTCTCAGTACAGTGTGGTTATTCTAGTGCGTTGTAGGAAATGAAATAAAGAGTATGTTAGTTATTTAAATGGGCTGTATTAAATTTCAGCAAAAGAAAAACTGTGCTGGTTCGTTGCGGTTAAATAATAATAAGGGTTCCCTATAGTGAAAATACCGTCGGCGATTAAACTACCCTTTAATGATGCGGTTTTTTGGTTCGCGGATTCTTCCGAGTGATCTTGCTGGTGTACCTTCATGCGAATTAGTAGTGGAACCCCTCTTACGCATTCGCGTAGAAGGCGGGCAAACAATGGCAATACACGCCATAGATTTTAGTATAAACAATCAAAACAGAAACAGAAAAGGCAGATTGAATGAATTCTTAACAAAGTACGTTCGTCGTACAGTATACTACAACCTACGACGTATCTTACCAGCGCATCTGCAAGAAGAACAGTGTTTGTTTTAAAATCGTGTGAACGATCTGGGAAGAACGCTAATAAAATGCAAGTCACTGAAGTTCAAGGATGTATTATATCTTTTGCTAGTAAAGCCGATATCCAACGGTAAACGGATTGGACATGACGTTTATTTCTTTACTCATCAGCTGCTGAAGTACGAACGTCAGTTATTTTTCTATGGCGTCAGTTAAATCTACAAAAGCCTGTCACGTTTGACAATTCCGTCCATATTTGCAGGCAAGTTTTGATATGGAATGGATAGGTACTACTCGTCTAGGGGTAGAAATTATAAATTGTTGGTGTGGGAAGGTGATTACGGATTAGGTTTTATAAATTCCAGCTGCCTACGAACTATCCTTTACATTAAAATGACACGTGCCCCCGTAAGCATTGAAACAGGTCGAAACCCAATATTCTACCAGGGTAGTTATACAAAGTTTGCGAGTTCTGACGTTTTGTTAACTAAATTCGAGGATATTGTAACCTACTTGCGTTCGCTTGGTTATAATTTGGATTACAACCTTACTCCTAAGAAGTGCAGTGAATCGTATGCTTTGACGAGCATGGTGAAGCAGTATATGACATTAATACTAGAGTACGTATGTTGGTTGGATACTGAAAATTGCTATAATCTAACTGCAAGGTGGCACATGCTTGTCATACCCACACCACTTAACTACATTTATATCACTTGGCGCAAGAATATAGCTTCATCAATAATGGAAATCGCGTATCCGTCAAATGAGGAAATGGAATCTTTAAAAAGTTCGATGTATATCACAGCTGCAAGCATATTTTCAATATTAGCAACACGACTGGGTACAAACGAATACTTTGGTGGAAGTCACCCATGCAGTTTGGATGCCACTGTATTTGGGTATCTTGCCCCCCTCCTGCTTATCCCTTTACCGTCCAGCGAAGTTCCCAACCTTCTGAGAGCTTGGCCTGTTCTAGTAGATTTTGTAACTAGAGTAAAGTCTAGATATTGCAGTGACGTACAATTTGATTGTAAACACTTGCAACGTACAACAACCAAGCGCAAAATATTGGACACTAGATGGTTTGTAGAAAACGATGTTTTATTTGCCGGTATCTGTTTAACAGTGTTCGCCATTTGGTTTGCTGCATCCAGAAATGTTTTTAAAGTCGGGCTTATCATGAAAAAACTAATCAAGACTGGTGTCTGAATGCTGGTTTTAACTTAATTTAATAAAGCTTATCCAACACAAGCAGTTTGAATACACAGTAATTATTTCATATGTTAATATAACCTGTACGTTATTAGTAATGCAGTGTGAATTATAAACAAATCTTTACCAGAACATCTAATAAAAACAACAGGTTGTAAAATGATGTGCTGTGTTGTGAGATCTGTAGATTAATTTACTTTATTATGTCAGATAACTTGATTTAACTTGAGCACTATCCTGTAACTTTAGTATTAGTCAACGCATCCATAAACAAGACACTGTCTGCAAGGTATTCACACAAGTTATAATTAACAATATGCAATAAATTAAGCAGCACAGATGATAATAGAAATATTAGTGGATTTCCATTTCCAGTTCTTATCAACATTCCAGAGCACTACTAGAAAAAAGCCTTTTTTTCACAAGCAGATACAATCCATACAATAAGACAAAATGGAAAATCATTAAACATTTTTACAAGGATGCCGCGTCTACAAAGGCAATAGAATGTCTCTTAAGGACCAAAACAATTGAACATAAATTTAACTGATATCACGAGAAGTAAGAGTCGGTTCATATGCCACGTTTCATGCATCAATGTTGTTGGCCTTACGTAACGGAAATTTGACCAGCGCGTTGTAGCAGTGTTGTTTCAGAACAAGTAATTTAACTGGTTTAGTTATAGATGACGTGCCAATACGCATAGCAAATATAACGTCATCATTAATAAAGCTCTTTGATCAACAAACTAAGCATACAGTTTTGATGGTGTTATGGACTGCATACCTGTGCTTATATCAAGAAGCCTCAATTCGTTGAATTTGTGTATGTCAAAATGTAATTTTATAATGTCAATAAATTGAAGTTCGTCGTTGTTAATATCATTACAGGTGGAACAAAGTTCATTCAGAGCCACCAAGTAGTAATTAACAAGAAGCTGTAAGCTATTTCGGAAGATTTCTGGGATAAACTGCTGACACTCAAGTACAATTCTTTGACATAATTCCCCCAAAAGTGTTGGCTACGTTTCAAAGACCTTTGACTTAAAATATCCCCATTTAAAAAAATCTAAGAGTGGCATTCAGTAGGTCCTCTCCGTCCAATACAATGCCCCTGGAAATTGTCATTAAGGAATTGCCTAACGGAAGCAGCATAATGAAGAAAGCTCCTAGCCTGTTGAAAAACTAGTTCATCTTCATTAAACTTCTCAACAGATTAGCATATCGCGATATAACCGACTGTTGAGATTTTCCTCCAGGAAGAAAGGACCTGGGATGTGGTTACCTGATATCCCAGCGTACCAGCCCACACATTAAGTTTTTTTTATCTGACAGTGTACTTCCCGCATCAAGTATCAATAACTCGTCTCAGAAGTGTTGTAAAGGAAACATGGATTATTGTCGATACGTTTCATTACCATGCCTTGATGTTCTTATCATAGGTACTAAGACGAATCAAATCATAACTGACTGGTATCACAAACCGACTTTCTATGAAAGGTTTCTCGACTCATCCGTTATTACTAACTTATACAACCGAGCTGTTAAGTTATCACACCCTGAGCACAGAAAAATGAAACATCCAGAATAAGCACTCTGGGTATGAGGAAGGGTCCGCGCAGCTTCAATCCGCCATGTTTTGTGGATACTGACACTGACTGACAAGTGTCAACCGCTCACTKCACGATTACAGATGTGTTATGTAAATTACGTATTTAGACTTTTGAGTTTTGTATGTTTTTATCACTTTTGGGTTAAATAATTTTTAATAATGCAATGTAGTGCTGGCGGACGTGTTTTTGATGTAATGCAGTGCAACAGCATACGCAGGTATGCTGGAAAAGATACGTTCTTAGCTTTCCAAAGGATGTTTAGGTTTGCTGTTGCATGTGATGGTTTTGCTTAATTTGACTTAATATTTAAAACACAGCTTAACAGTGAGCAACAGCGTGTGGTGGCGATAACCTAATGGAATATGTGGTAAATCTTCATTGGTGGTATAGAGTGTGCAGTTAACATTTTGCAACCTTTATTACAATCGTGTAAATGCAGCTTTATATCCTGACAAAATGGCGGCCGGGAGACAAAAAGTATAGGGTGTTGATAGGAGTGATTATTCTGGTTAGGTATTTGTTTATTCTGTGCCCTGAGTTTCATGATAAAAACATCCAACATATTAAAGACCATCGGATAAAAAACAACTACCTTATTAAATTGTTAAATAAGATCCTTAACAATAATATTGTTTACAATAACATAAAACATTGACAACAACCAAGTAAATTACTATAAAATCCCTTACATATCATGAGTTTCTGATAAAATTCAAAAATGTTAGCAAATGAAGAAATAAAAATTGAATTTATGTGTTACAATACGGTAAAACAGTTTTATTCCAAATTAAAAACGCCGAAACTTCTGGAAACTAATGTAGTCTATAGTATACCTTGTAAAGACTGCAATTCTGTTTATATAGGTCAAACAAGGAGAGATTTCAAAACTCGTCTGAACGAACATATTAGAAGTGTTGGACCTGCTTCTTTGGCTACCTCGAATATCAAGCCTGTGTTGGCGGAACATTCTGAAAGATTCTTACATAGTTTTAATTTCGAAAAAGCAAGAATACTGGACAGAGAAGAAAAATTACATAAGAGACTCTTTAAGGAAATGATCGATATTGATTTACATCAATTTACAAACAGTATTAACACGAAACAACACAAAAAAATTTAAACACTGTTTATTACAATTTAATTTTCAGTTATAAGAAATGAATACGTCACATCTCTTTTTTGGTTCTACGTTTTTCCACCTTAGATTGGTCTGTCTTTCGCCAGCCTTCACAAGGTGTGCATGCATCTCTGTACCCGTTTTATTTCATATTTAACTAAGTTATAAAAATTGCTATATTTTGACAGTGTTCGTTTATTGGTATGTTACTTGCTGTTGTGTTTTAATAATATACGATTTTAATATGTTTTATTTTTACATATTTTGTGCTATTGTTAGTTCATCTGCATATTTATACTTCCATTGTTAACTTATAATTCTAAAATGTGTTGTTACTTGTCACTATCATAGTCTTTCAGTGCCCTGAAGAAGATCACATATTGATCGAAACGTCGGCTATCAATGAATAATTTAAACACCACTGGCGTTTCTTGATATACAAATCCAAATCCAATCAAGGTTACACGTTCCATTAAGTTTTCGAAAAATTCCAGTTGTTTATCAAATACATCTGCATTTAATTAATAGAAACTTGCAATATCGTTCGAACAGAATGAGAGCAACATTACCCAAAGCAGCAACAACAGTAGCCAAGGGCGGATCCAGGGGGGGGGTCATGGGGGTCATGACCCCCCCCTGGGCCTGGGCTGGGTGTAGTACTTTCTATGATGGCGAGTGCCTACATCCACCAACAACAAGCACTATTATCCCTTTTAATCAAAAAATTACAACGTCGCAATTTATTCCCAGAGTAACGAGTGGCAACATAATTTTGGGGGAAAATTGTATGACAGCATTGGATTTTTGACAGTTTAGCTGTTTAGAACACGTGACTTTCGAAATGTCGATGGAAGGGTATACATAAAAACAATGCTACTTCTAACGCTCTGTCATAGAAATCCCATTACTTAATACTAATGTCAATCATTAGAGCTGAGACTTTTGATTCGAATCAAATCATTCCTTCAATCGCGTAGATTCGAATAATTCAAATCGTTCATGAATCATTACCAAAAACGAGTTACCGAGCTGTAAGACCTTGTTAAAGAGAGTTGCAAAGTGCGTAGCGTAACCAGTAACTGTAGCAGTGTTAACTTTTTGATTTTTTTTATTTACTATTGCTTTAACGATAAAAAAATCATACCTAACAAATCAGTATGTATAGTAGAATTATAATGGTTTGATATTTGCTAATAATTATTGCAACGCAGAGTCAGTGGTATCACGGCCCGCTCAACGCCTGTGGGCAGGCAACCCGACGTGCTAGAGTGTTCGAGATTAATCTATGCGAAAGGCTCTAGTAAAGTCTAGGAAGGTTCGAAATCGAGAGCCTTCGCGAATGTGCCAGACACGCCAAGTAAGTGGGGAGTCTGCGGATATATAAGCGGCCAGAGACGGAAGTGAGAGAGTTAGACAGTCTATGAACGAGCGCGAGTTTTGAAAGTGACGGAAAGTGATATAAGTAAACTGTAGTGTTTTTAAAAGTGGTGTATAGTTGAGTAAAGTTTGTTAATTGTTAAAGTAATTGTGAATAGTGCTTGTTAGTGTTTTGAACTGTTAAATAAAGTGTTTTAAATCAGAAATCCAGAATTTTCGAACCCGAATTCCGTAACAATTGGTGTCAGAAGTGGGATTTTGGATTTCTGGAGTGTTCTACGGACCGGATAGACAGTGTTTGGAGAAGTTTTAGAAAATTCTAGTTTATGCCAGTAACAAGAAGACAATCGGCCAATATGGAAGCACAACTAGAACAGTTAATGCAAATGATGCAGAAAATGCAAGAAAACATGACAGAGCAGATAAAAGCCTGTCAAGAGGACATGAAAACCGGACAAGAAGAAATGAAGACAGAATTCAAAATCGGACAGGAAGAAATTAAGAAGAAAATAATAATGGCTGTGCAAGAACAACTTAAAACCGAAATAGAGGAAATCAGAACAAGCCAAAATAAAATTGAAGAACGGATCGACAGTGTAACAGAAGAGCTTAAAGTTACACAGAATGCAGTCGAAGAGAAAGTGGAGCTTGTCGAAGAAAAGGTCAACAAAGTAGAGGAAAAACTTTGCAATAAATTCGAAGAAAAAGTTCTACACATGAAAGGAGAATTTGGAAAGGAAATTTTGACAGTAAAAAGAGACCTGGAAAGAATGAAAACCCACGGTATGACGTCTTCGCCAGTTATTGGAAATAACAAGATAAAACCACCGACTTATGATGGTCACACATCATTTGAGACTTACAAGCTGCAGTTTGAAATGGCAGGAAAGGCAAATAACTGGAGTAATGAAGAAAAGGTTATGGCTTTGGTGGTAGCTCTACGTGGACCGGCTCTTGATTTACTTCGTACGCTGCCCGAAGCAGAGAAGGGTGATTACCAGAAGCTTACTGCAGCACTGGAATTGCATTTTGGAGAACAACACCTACAACAGCTGTTTCGTACCCAGCTGAAGACCCGTAAACAAAAAGTCGGTGAGACCCTGCAAGACTTCGAAGCGGACGTAAGGAAACTTATGCATCTGGCATATCCGACAGCCCCAACTGAGCTTGTGGAGGAGCTGGCAACGCGGAGTTTTATCGAAGGTGTAAGAGATGACACTGTGAGGAACGCTTTGCTGCTAGCCACTTACACCACTACGAGAGAAGCCCTAGGGAAAGCTTTGGAGATCGAGGCGGCTTACAAGGCTTCAGCTGCCAACTGGGGCCAGTGTAAGGTACGTGGAACACAGGTCGAAGAGGAGACCGATTCACTGAAAGCAATCATGCGGGAGTTGAAAGAATTCCTAGCTGCGAATAAATCCGCCGGATGTCAGACCTGCTACCGCTGCGGAAGGACGGGGCACTTCAAGAGGGACTGCAGGGCGTCACTTCCTGCAGCGTCCAGAAGTAGGGAGTACCAAGGAAAACTAAGTTCAGTCGGTGTTACGGGGCGCACACCGACTGCCCGAGAAGACAAAGCCCCCAAGATTGTTTCCGTCAACCTGCTACGACACAACAACGTGGATAGCCTCACAATGATGGCAACCGTGAGTGGAAAGAAGACGCAAGTGACCGTGGATACTGGAGCTATGGTTTCAATCATAAAGAAGAACATCGTACCGACAGTGAGACCCCTGACGGAGAAGGTTCTTCTGCGAACAGTGACAGGTGAAACGTCGCCGGCGATAGGTGAAGCTGAGGTTGAAGTGGAACTAGGGCAGCTTCGTATACGTCACAGGGTATTGGTGGCGGACATTGACGACGATTTCATCATGGGGATGGACCTGATAGGGAAGTACGGACTTGCATATGATCCAGAAGAGCGGATTCTGAAAATCGGAAACGAGAGCTTCGTGCTAGAAACACCTGGAGGCGAAGCAAGGTGCGTGAGGCTATATGCTAGTGAAACCGTCCGAATAAGAGGAAGCAGCGAGCAGATCATCAACGCTGCGATGGGGAACGATCTTGGGAGCTGCGTTGGATTAGTAGAACCGACTGAAGACTCACACAAACACTTGTTGGTTGCAAGAACGCTTATCAAGACCTCCAAGACGGTGCCGGTGAGGGTTGCAAACATCGCTCCTGTGGGAACGACAATAAGAAAAGGAGATCTTTTGGCAACATGTACTCCCGTAACGAGGATAAACACCTGTGAGGATATGGAAGACACGCAGAAGACGCCAAGAACGCCGGCACAGCTCAACATCGATTTGAAACATCTTACCAAGGAGGAAGCACGAAGAGCCCGAGAATTTCTACGATGCTATCAACATGTGTTTGCCGAACCGGACACACCAATGGGGAGAACAGACATCGTCCAGCACAGGATCAATACCGGAGATGCTCAACCTATTCGACAGGCACCTAGGAGACTACCGTTGGCAAGACAAGAACAGGTTGAGAAGATGGTGAAAGAAATGACGGAGCAAGGTGTAATCGAGGAGTCCAACAGTCCATGGTCTTCACCAGTGGTTCTCGTCACCAAGAAGGATGGATCGCTCCGATTCTGTGTTGACTACCGAAAGCTGAATGACATAACGAAGAAGGACAGTTATCCCCTACCCAGAATCGACGACACATTGACCACTCTTTCCGGATCTACATGGTTTTCAACACTGGATTTGAAAAGTGGATACTGGCAGGTTGGGATCCATCCAGAAGACAAAGAGAAGACTGCTTTCACCACCAGTTGCGGTCTTTACCAGTTCACGGTAATGCCATTTGGCCTCTGCAACGCTCCGGCTACATTTGAGAGACTAATGGAACTGGTATTACGTGGACTCACTTGGAAAATCTGCCTGGTCTACCTGGACGACGTTATGGTTATGGGCCGTGATTTTGAAGAGCATTTAAAGAACCTACAAGAAGTATTCGACCGGTTTAGAGCAACCAACCTGAAGCTGAACCCGAAGAGGTGTGCACTTTTCCAGAAGAAAGTGGAATTCCTTGGCCATACGGTTTCTGCGGATGGGATTCAGACCAGTGATGACAAGATCAAGGCAATCCGCGATTGGCCACGTCCTCGGGATAAGCATGAAGTGAGGAGTTTTCTGGGAATTTGTACGTATTACAGAAGATTTGTGGAAGGGATCGCTAAAATCGCGGCACCATTACACCAACTTACGGAACCGAAGACGACTTTTGCATGGAGCCACGTTCATGAGGAAGCCTTCAGGAAGTTGAAGTCAGCCTTGTGCAGTAGTCCAATTTTGGCATACCCCGAAGACACGGAAAGTTTATTCTGGATACAGATGCCAGCAAGGTTGGGATTGGAGCTGTACTATCTCAGGTACAGGACGGCGAAGAAAAAGTAATAGAGTATTACAGCAAGGTCCTAACTAAGCCTGAGAGGAACTACTGCGTCACGAGAAAAGAACTTTTGGCTATCGTGAAGTCCGTAGACCACTTCCATAAGTACCTGTACGGACGGGAATTCCTCATAAGGACGGACCATGCAGCATTATCCTGGCTACTACGATTGAAGAACCCGGAGGGACAAGTCGCGAGGTGGATGGAGAGACTGCAGCAGTACGACTTCAAAATCCAGCATCGTCCAGGCAGGCATCATAACAACGCTGATGCCTTGTCGAGAAGACCGTGTGGAGAATGCAAACACTGCAGGAAGGTGGATGAACGAGAAGGCACGGTGGATATAAGAGCAGTCACCATCACACAAAGCAAGGAGTGGACTGCCGAGAAAGTCAGAACGGCTCAGCAGGAAGACAGCGACGTGGGTCCCCTCCTGAAATGGAAAGAAGAAAACAGACAACGACCTGGATGGGAAGAGGTGTCTCCAGAAAGTCCGACCCTAAAAGCGATGTGGGTTCAGTGGGAATCCCTGCGAGTAGAAAATGGCTTGTTGAAGAGAGCGTGGGAGAGCGCCGATGGGAGGAATGTTACCATGCAGTTGGTAGTACCCAAGGAGTATGTACCTAAGGTTTTGGAAGAGGTACATGGAGGATCATCGGGCGCCCACCTGGGAGTGAATAAAACCTTGGGCAAAGTTCGTGAGCGTTTCTACTGGGTACACTGCCGAGAAGATGTGGAAAAGTGGTGCAGGAAATGCTCAACCTGCGCTGCTACCAAAGGACCGACAACACGCCTGAAGGGAAGGATGAAGCAGTACAATGTTGGAGCACCATTCGAAAGGATTGCGATTGATGTCACCGGACCATTTCCTACGACCACCAGCAACAACAAGTACATCCTCGTTGCTATGGACTACTTCAGCAAGTGGCCAGAAGCCTATGCTATACCCAACCAGGAGGCTTCAACAGTGGCTCAAGTTCTCGTCGATAATTTGGTATGCAGATTTGGAGTGCCACTGGAACTGCATTCTGACCAAGGAAGAAACTTCGAGTCCAGGGTGTTTCAAGAACTCTGTCACTTGCTGGGTATTACTAAAACCAGAACAACACCGCTTCACCCGCAATCAGATGGAATGGTCGAGCGATTTAACCGGACAATGGAACAGTTTCTCTCCAAGGTTGTGGAGCGACACCAGACGGACTGGGATAAGCATCTTCCTCTGTTTTTGATGGCATATAGAGCGGCCATCCACGAGACTACGGGGCAGACACCGGCGAAAGTAGTTCTAGGAAGAGAACTAAGGTTGCCTTGCGATTTGGTGTTTGGCTCTGCGGGAACATCCAATGAAGAGGGAGCAACTAGTTACGTCGAAAATCTTCGGGAGTCGCTATTGATAACACACCAGCTGGTGAGACAGAGAATGAACATTGCGAGCGATCGCATGAAAGCTCGGTACAATGTCAGAGCCAATCCCAGACAGTTCAACGAAGGAGACTTAGTGTGGCTCTACAATCCACAAAGGAAGAAGGGGCTTTCACCTAAGTTATCGCCATCCTGGGAAGGACCCTACCGTATAGTGAAAAGGATTAACGATGTAGTTTATAGAATCCAGCGCAGCCCAAGATCGAAGATGAAGGTGGTACACTTGAATCGTTTAAGTGAGTACCACGGAAATGTTGAAGACTGGAACTGATCGGGACGATCAGTCTTTAAGGAGGGGGTAGTGCAACGCAGAGTCAGTGGTATCACGGCCCGCTCAACGCCTGTGGGCAGGCAACCCGACGTGCTAGAGTGTTCGAGATTAATCTATGCGAAAGGCTCTAGTAAAGTCTAGGAAGGTTCGAAATCGAGAGCCTTCGCGAATGTGCCAGACACGCCAAGTAAGTGGGGAGTCTGCGGATATATAAGCGGCCAGAGACGGAAGTGAGAGAGTTAGACAGTCTATGAACGAGCGCGAGTTTTGAAAGTGACGGAAAGTGATATAAGTAAACTGTAGTGTTTTTAAAAGTGGTGTATAGTTGAGTAAAGTTTGTTAATTGTTAAAGTAATTGTGAATAGTGCTTGTTAGTGTTTTGAACTGTTAAATAAAGTGTTTTAAATCAGAAATCCAGAATTTTCGAACCCGAATTCCGTAACATTATTATACCCTTGTTTCAGTGATGGGTATTTACGCGTAATATCTAATTTTCTAGATAAAGCACTTTGGCGTAGATTTTTGAGTAGAAAATATAGATGAGTATATTATGGCTAAAGTCTATTAGGTACATGCTAAAACTAAAATGGTAATTAAATTGTTTCTAATTTCTCCGTTTTGTTGACTTTTCCATTAATCGAATACATTGAAATTTTTAAAATTTCATAAAAATATTTTTGATATCTGGATCACATACTTGTTTAACATATATTAGTAAGTAATCGGGGTAACCAAACGATTTTCCTACTCCTTTGGGAAACAAAAGATTACATTAGTTGAGAGTACAGTTGCAAACCGCATTATTCTCGTAGAAAACAGGTAAACAAGTCTTACATTCCGCATTTCTCAAACGGCGCAACTAGGTTGTTCTTAATTGATTTAGGGTTTTTTTGTGCATCATGCATCAACCCTAATTCAAGTTTAAACGATTGATTCATTAGCTGTTAGTCGAATCAAACGAATCAAGGCATGAATCGTTAAAATCGAACGACTCGCTCAAGAATGACCCAACTTCAGCCGTACGTTTTAAGTTTCTACGGTTTCCTATGCGCGCATTGCCTGCCCGTCGGAAGCCATATTGGATGGTGTAAACCTAAAAAGTCTAAAGGAGGTTATATTTTAATCTATCGTGTGTCACGTAGTGCTTTGATATCGTTTTTTTTGTATAAAAGATGGCTTGTTTTTGTAAATTTACTGATAAAAACGAAAGCACAGCTAATAATTAATTAATGTCAACCCTTAGTGCCTTACCAGTGACGATTTTATTTTTTTTCCATTGATTGTTTTCACCATTACTAAAATCCGAATTCATTTCTTTAATGAGATAAAAACAACACGTGATTGTCAGTTTCATTTGTGCACTCAATGAATTTCTGATTTTTTGAACTGGACTCCGCGTTTAGAGAGACATACCGACTGAACTGGATTAAAGTCACAATTCGTTTTTCGAGAAGAAAAAAAAACGAAAAATTAATTTTGCTATTTGATTAAAATTATTTTCACTTATAACAATAAAATACTATTTCTTTTTCAATTAGAATTAGTTTATTTTAATAAATTTGTAGCCTCTCCTGACTAGGTGACCCCCCCCCCCTGATTTGAAAGCTGGATCCGCCCTTGACAGTAGCTTCATCAGTAACAACTCGGACAAGGATATATTTTTATGCGAATGCAACTCATTTAAGGTACCAGAAGCAGCTTTAGTACACCCATTATTTTTATAAAATAAGCTCACGTTTACACGTACCTGGATAGCAAACAGTATTTCGTATTAGTAACTTTAAGTGTAGTAATCAGCTACAAAATTCAATGCAATTCATATAATTCAACAAAATAATTCAATTCATACGTTGCGAAAAACATCACCGTTTAAGTAGTTTCCGTTTTTAATGCATTAGAGATCCAGTGATATGTTTTCGTTCTCTTATAACAAAACCTATTTACCAGCTACACCCACAAAAGATATACCATAATTCAATTGAGTCATTATGAACTTTTAAGGAAATAGAAAATTTGCTTATTTAAAGTTATTCATGATTTATTTGTATACATCACCCTCGAGAAACCTTCAAATTGCTGTAATACAAAGATGAGGGCTGCCAGGGGTAAAAAGTTGTTCTGACAACTTTAATGTTACATCACAAGATGCCCCCCTCCGAAATCAAATCTATTTGTGTTTGGATTATATGAATTACTGAGCACAAAAATATACTACTTGAACTATAAGTTACATTTAACAGGCATTAAACAAGCTTAATAGTATTTTTGACAAAATTCCGTAAATTTCCCTTGAAAACGAAATAGATAGAACCACTTTTCAATGGCGTATAGTGTGCTTAACAAGGGTTAAATATCCAATTATATCATTTATAGCATGCACCCCACTTCATGTTTATACATCCTAATAAAGGAAATAGAAGACGGAATTATAATTCTAGGGGGAGGTTTCTGATTTAAAAAGGGGCGAGATTCAATTAAGTACACAAATTAAACGTCAGCACCATTCTTCGCGCTGATGTAGTGCTAGTAAATGTTAATGTCTCGGTATAGTGGACCGAACGGTGCTTTTCAGGAAACGTCGCCGCAGGAATAAATCATTTCGACTGTCGGTATATTTGAAACACGGGTTGCAAACTGCGTCAAAAGCTTTTATGCAAATTAACCGTTTTAATAAATTCAATTCCGAGGATTTAAAGCTATATTTGCTTTTGCATAATACGGCACTGATATATAAGTTAATTACTTATTGGATTTTATTACGGGTGCAGTTTTACAATTTTGTGCCTGAGTGGTACTTTGTTTTTATTCTCCCCTCTACTTATCATGAGACCATGGCGTTAAGGTTAAATGTAGATCTTGGTTCGGGATGCACTAAACTTAGAAGTTTTAAAGGATTGAAAATTAAATTAGTCGTCATGCTGGTATTCGCTCCGCAGAAGCATGCAAAAACCCCAAACCATAAGCTTTCAGAATAAACATTTTGCGTCAGGAATCAGTTAGGTGTAGCTCCAAGAAGGATTTCAGTGCGAGAATTAAGTCTGAGTACCTTGACGTTATTCAGTTAATTCTTTTATGTTTCGCTGGACATTTTATACTTAAATCTTTAGAAAAATCGTACAATACCGCATTTAGATACGTTAAATTATTCGTATATCGAAAAACAATGGAAGGTGCCATCAAAATTAATATTACAATTCCACTGAAAAGCGATTTTTGCGAATTGATGAAAAAAGAAAATTCATGTTCCTTAGTATTAAAGACCACTATTTTTAATCAACAAAGATGTGTCAGTATGTCCATACTGACGTTTAAACATCTAGATTCAATGACATGGTCTGTCGAGGTATACACGTATACCGTCATACCTATGGCCTTTGGTTTACCATTAGCATGTCGCGCGTCGCGTCGCCGTCATATTACTCGTATTTCTATTTCACCCAGTAACGCTCAATGCAAATGATATTCTATACATAAGCAAAAATGATAAAGGACTGAAATGAACACTAATTTTGTATTTGATGTATGAAAATTGTACCTACTAGCGTGTTGTCGCTTTTTCATAAATTATTCATAACATATGTACGTCAATCGTTTAAGCTTAAAAGAAAAATTTTAAAAGTTAATGCAAACATAGTAATTAAATTATGGTCCGCATGTGGATTAAGGATTGATTGATTGATTGATTGATTGATTGAACCAGCGTACGGTCAACATTTCTGCCACTCCCGGATATACCGCCGGGCCGGCCGTCTACGCTGGGTTGGAGGGGTGCATGCTGATTGCTAGTAGTGCGACTGCCAAGCGCATGTTAAGGAAATATAAGGACTGGAATGGAGAGGTTACATTCATTTTCTTTTAATGTTTTTTTTGGTGCTGTTGACATCATTGTTCCACATCAGAGTAGCTCGATTAATTTCTTGTTCCTTATCATTTCTAGCTATTATTCTTCATTTCTCCCTGTCTACTGAATTATCCTCTCTATAGTTATTTTCGATGTAAAGTACGGTCTTCCTCTTTTTCGTTGGTCTTCGCTTAGTTCCCAGGTCTTCCTTAATATGTGGTCTGCTTCTCTCCTCGATGTATAACTAGTATTTCGTCGCGTATGTCTCTATTCTTTTTATCATAGTTCTGCTATCCGAGAGTTCCGCTTTTGCCGCACGCGTGGTATGTATTTGGTTGAATGATATTTTTGCCTTAGATTGTCATTTTGTTATTTCTTGAGTTATTTGCCTATGCACTGCGTTCGCTCTTCTGTCGGTTGGGACTTGTACACCTACAATGAATACTGTTTCCGTCTTCCAGGACTTTATGTACCACTATTGTGTACTTTCTTGAATACACTTAACTAGATACACGAAACTACTTCACTATAGCGACAGCAACAACAGTAATAGTAACATAAACATAAGTACATAACACTGGAACACAGTGTGAATTAAACTCTTCCAATTTTATGTAGTTGCTCGATTTTTGTAGCTTGTTTCGATTACTCTTTCATGATGATGTTGACGTTTCCTTGTGTGATTTCGTCTATGTTTGTCCGATAGCTTGCTGGAGCTCTACGTCGGATGATGTACAACGGGATCATAGTGGTTACCTTTACTCCCTCTTTCTGGTGTTGCCGCTAAGATTTCTTCTGAAACCATTTTGTTCTACGTCGTTTATGAGTGCTGAGACTCTTTTGAGTTGTACTTTGACCGTAGACCTTGAACAGTTTCTTCCAAGCTGCTTCCGAACTTCAACATCTTTTACAGATTTTTTTCTTATTTTGCTTGCCCGATTTTGTTTTATTGCTGGACAATGTTCTCCCATATATTTATTTGTGGTCCGCAGGCGGTTTCTGTTCCACAAAGTACCTGACTGCGGTCGCTTTCGGTCCAGGCGAGTTCCCATATGTGGTAACAGGTACATCCAGGTATACGGGTGCTCAGGTACGCAAGCACCACTTTCACCACGCTAAGCACTTGTTCCCGCTATATAACCGTGAAACACTCACTATGTGAACAGTTTAGTTTATTAATCACAAGCACTTGTAGTAGAGCTCAGAGAGCCGTTCGAATACACGTCTGTCTCCGACCAGGGCCCAAACCGAACCCCTGGTCCGCATGTGGATTATAGATGTTGTTAAATTGTTAGTCTTCTACATAATAAGTTATAAGACAGTATATTATTTAAGGTGTCAGCTCAAAATCCAAATTTTTTTTTAATAATATTAATCGGAAATAATAAGAAAACAAAAACAACAGTTTGGCCAAAACAGGTAAAATGCATGAATACTGCCAATATTTACTTTTGTTAGTATAGTATTATACATCCGCCGCTTCTGTGTACAAATTTATAACCCTGTTCAAAACACCTGTTTGGTGGACTAAAAGCAAGAAGTGGTTTTGGAAATGCATACATATTTAACTCAAGTGTGCTTCAAAGCAAAAAGGTCTGAGATGGCGGACACATTTATCTTAAATACGTGGTAGAGAAGGTTTTTGAGCTAAAATGAATACTTCAAGGTAATTTTATTTCCATGGACTCTTTTTTTTAGCTTGGCTGTTCCTGTACTTATCGACTGTAATACACGTCGTAGTTCGTAAAGCCACCGCTGGATGACGTTAAAATATCTTTACAAAGTGACCCCTAAAATGTGGTGTAAGCGCAGACATCGTATCGTTTATGTAGACGGCTAAATCTTATGGTATACGTGAGAAAATTTTGTGACGACCAGTAAGTCGCCATGTTGCTCGTTTGTAGGGCAGCGAATCTGCGCGGTAACTCGCAAGTGTGACCGGATGTCTGGTAGGTGCCGTCGAAAAGTAACTATCTATTTCTTTTTCAAGGGAAGGTTACGTAATTTTGTCAAAAATACTATTAGGCTTTTTTAATACCTGTTAAGTAAAACTTATAGTTCAAATAGTATACTTTTGCGCTCAGAAATTCCTGTAATCCAGAAACAAATAGATTTTATTTCGGAGGAGGACATCTTGTGATGTAACATTAGAAATTGTCAGAACAACCCTCTACTCCTAGCAGCCCTCATCTTATTATCTCAGCAATTTGAAGGTTTCTCGAGGGTGATTTTGAAAATGTGTACAAAAAAAAATGATTTTTTTTTAGAAACATTAATAACTTTTAAAACGCAAATTTTCCATTTGCTTAAAAGTTGATAATGACTCGATTGAATTGTTGTATTTGTTTTGTGGGTGTAGCTGGTAAATAGGTTTTGTTATAAGAGAACGAAAACATATCACTGGATCCCTAATGCATTAAAAACCGAAACTATGTAAACTGTGTTCAATTTCATACCTTTCTGATGTTTTTCACAACGTATGAATTTAATTATTTTGTTGAATTATGTACATTGCATTGAATTTTGTAGCTGATTAGTACGTAACGTTAAAAGTTACTAATGCAAAATAGTGTTTGCTATCCACATACCTAACACCCATGCCCTGAGTAGGCTTCAACGACTTCCTGGACCAGAAGCCGATATGTTATGCCCTGCTTTGCTTCAGGCTTCCGCGGGCGTTATATGTAGACCTGGGTTTCCGGGATCTGCTCTGCGTTGTCAAATGTTGATCCTCAACTGGACCGTTGAATTGTTATCACGTTTCGGCACGGTTTTACGTACCATCTTCAGTTCTTCTCTTCTGTGCTGCTGCTGTTTTGCTCCGCGTTACACGGCTACAGCTGCTGCTGCTGGAGGTATATATACATTTCCGGTTTCACGCTTCGATGCGCTTGGTTAGCTTCCCGATTGACTGGTTATTCTGTTTGGACGGTTGTTGGATGCTGTTGTCCGCGTCCATGTATTGAGGGCTGGTTTCCAGGTGGGTGGTAATCTTTGTATGTCATCTCTTGTATTTAAGCTGTTTGGTCTTCTCTTGATCTTGATGGCTTCTCTGATGTATTCGAAGCTCGCTATAACTTTGGTGTTATCGAAGTCTATCTGATGCAAAGTAGTTCTCACATGTTGTGCTAGAGATGACGATATTTCCATTTTCCTGACAGCATTTTGGTGTGCTTCTCGTCGTATGTTGATCGTCCTGTTGCCTTGTCCCACGTAGCTGCCTTCACAGCCTTTACAAGTAATTTCGTAGACTTCTTGTACTTATAGGACTATCTTCGTCTTGCCTTTCGGAAGTATGTGGCTTATCTTTCTCGATGTGGTAAACGTGGTCTCAAAGTTGTTCTTCTTCAAGATTCTGCTGACTCTCTCTGTAGTTCCTTTGATATGTGGTAGGTGAGGTCTACAGGTTTGGTTTATTCTTCTGCTGGGTCCCTCCGTCGCCGTGGTCTTTGCGCCTTTTTGGTGTCTTTTTTTAAATCCGTTCTGCTGTTGTATTGGTTAACTTTATTTCGGTAGGTCTACTTTCTATATCCGTTGAGCGTTCCGATCACGAGATCGAACTCTTAACGGATACAGAAAACAGAGTTACAGAAATGAAGAGAACCAAAACAACGCTACAGCGGAGCGGATTTTCCAAAAAAATGCATCAAAAGGGCGCTAAGTCCACGTCGACAGAGGGACCCAGCAGAAGAAGAAACCAAACCTGCAGCCAAAGCTCACCTACCATATAACAAAGGAACTACATAGAGAGTCAGCAGAATCTTGAAGAAGAACAAGAATGAGACCACATTTACCACATCGAGAAAGACAAGCCGGATGCTTCCGAGTGCAAAGAGGAAGATAGATAAAAAATCTATTAAATTCCATGTAAATAATGTGAAGGCAGTACGTAGGATAAACCAACAGGAGGATCAACGTACGACGCGAAGTACACCAAAATGCTGTCAGAAAAATGGAAACATCATCTTTAGCAGAAGATATAAGAAGTGCTTCGCAGGAGACAGACTTCGATAACACCAAAGTTATAGCGAGCATAGAACACAAAACCAAACGTATCATCATAGAAGCCATCGAAATAGAGAGAAGACCAAACAGCTTTAGTACAAGAGACGACACACAGAGATTACCACTTACCTGGAAACCAGCCCTCAATACAAAAACAAGGACACCGACAACTGCATTCGACAATCGTTCAAACAGAATATCCAGTCAAACGGGAAGCCAACCAAGGCGGGAGTCACCCATAATCGGTAAAAGTTCACCCAAAGTATTACTATTCAATGTTTGTGGACAATTTTGGTAATGCAAACCGACCGATAGAAAAGTAATGGTAGGAGAATAAGTATTTGTTGAATTGGAACATGCGTTCTCATATTAATTCAAGATTATACACAACAGCAAAATAGCTGCAGCAACGATTAGGTATCTAAACAGTGCACCGACTAGGGTAGAAGGATTATTTTACTTCTGTCTACCACAGTGAGATGTCGCGGATTTGTATTTATTCATTATTTATTTTTCGTATATATAAGAGTCTGTAAGAGCTTCTACGGTCAAAAAAGTCTGCCAGTAATTTCTTCGCTGCTTTTATTGTAAGTAGATTCTATTAAAGCGTTTGCCAGCAGTTTATCCTGTCAGCCGACTGTAAAATCGTTGTGCAAGTCCCGCCGCAGTTTTGCATGTCTTGTAGCCGACAGCAGTTTGCGTATTCAGATCTTGTGTATAACTTTTTAACCCCAAGCGTACGACATCGAACCGGAAAAAATACACTGAATCTGAAAACTTTTGGTCAACAACTCCCCGACAGCCGGAGTTTAACATAAATTCCCCATTTCACCCTAAACTAAACATTTGTTCACGAAGTTGGATTTCTACAATGCGAACTAACTAGTCGTCAGCTTTGTTTGCTATAGGGTGTCTGTTAAATTGAGATTTAGCTGGCATGTGTCAGATGCTTAAACTGATGGGCTGCGGGAACAGATTTCCTGCGAATTGCGGTAGCCTCGTTTAAATCATCTCAGAAATTGATCGCACTCCAGTGCACGACTAGTATCGGAGCATCCCAATTATTAAAGGTGGATCAGATGTTACCAAGAGATGATTTCATATGTAATCAAATCATAACCGCGGATAAAATTAGCCTTATCTATTTGGTAAGTATAGGTAACTGAACTCACACTTAACATTTTCAATTCAATTAAATTCAATTAAAGGGTTTTAATTATCAAAATGAGAGAATCGCTAAAAATCTTTAGGAAAGATCTTTTTATCTAACAGTTACTGCGTAAGGGCACATTGGGATTGATTCAGGCGTAAACATATTTTGCTTAATTTGATTCGTTCTCGATATGCAGACTTTCTTTCAAATTTAGTCCATTTATGTTAAAGTATTTAGGTATTTAGGTTACTATAACTATCGAAAAATAATTTGTTTCGCAGCATAGTTGTCTTAAATTAACGTTTTCAGAGATAATAAAATGGTGGATTTTTAAATAGAACGCTTTGTATATTCTTAGGCCATAAAATTCATTCACCCATTCAAAAATGTAACATCTATTAAAATAAATTTTCTATCTATATATCAATAAATTGTAAGTATTTCTGCAAATTCGGTTAAATAGAATTTTATAAATACATACTCCTAGTCCTCTATGTCCATATATTAGTAAAAAAAATTCCTTTACACTTTTTTAACGTTAATTTAGAACAACGAACAAAAAACCATGCAAGAAAGCGTAGTGCTAGAAAATATCCAAGCCACCTCTATTATCAAGTGTCTCAAGAAAGCTTACAGAATTTTAAAACAGACATATATTTTTAATTATTTTTTCTATAGTAAAATGGGGAAGGAAGAAAAGGATTTTTTACATCTAGAAAAACCTCATTCGTCATCCAGTATCACCACATGTTTAACACATTCTAATTGTACTTATTTCCGCTGAAATCCCAACGTTTACGAGGAAATCGGTGGCCTTACTATAAGCAGCCCATTAAATCCGCTGGACGCAAACTTTTACATGGAAAAATGCATGCGCTTCAGGACGCAACCTGAAAACCATCGTTTTGGTTACTTTGGCTATTTACCGAGATGTTAATTGTGTGGAATCACGGCGAGGCCGAACTCCAAAATTTTATGGACCACCTGAATAGCCAGGGCGGGAACATGCAGTTCACTATGGAACTGAATAGAGATCGCCGAATTCCCTCATTCCGGACATCTTAATATCCAGGGAAGAAAACATCCGCCTCGACCACCGAGTATGCATAAAAGGTACGCACACCAATCGTTATCTGCATAACCTTCATCTCAACCAAAAAAGGAGGGAGTACGAGGGATTTTGAAGCTGACAACTTGGCAACGGAACTGCAACACCTAAAATGCCTTTCAGGGTAATGGATACTTTGCGCTAGGTATACAGAATGCCAACAAAACCCAGGAGGCAAGATTCCGATAGTGAGACTACGTTGAAGAGAAGAGCCTTCTTGCCGCATATTAAGAACTTGACGGATAGGATACGCAAAATTTTGGAGAAGCAGTGGATAAAACCATATATAAGCGTGACAAAAACCTAGAAAACACAAATGTCTTAAAAAGATCCAAGAGATTCCCTAAATAATGCCGGAGAAAGAGAAAGAAAGTGCTATGCATAAAGACCCGTCTGGTTGAACATAAACGTTACTATAGATTTGGCCAATAACAGATGTCAGCCGGTGCGAAACGCGCCATAGATACTGGGTACGGAATTATTTTCAAAAGGGTTAGAGTTCTGGCCACAACAACGTAGTACTGACCGCGCATGTGTAGGGAGGCAACAGAAATACAAAAACATAAACACAACATGAACAAATTGACGAAGTGCTATGCTTCACCAGAACATGGACTCCTATCTTATAGTAATACTAACCGATTCGTTTAGCTCCACAACACCAGCAGCCAGGGACGGGTAGGTTTTGGCATGCGCGCCCTATCATTCCACCAAATATATAGTTACAGATCGCCTCCGCAGATGCACAGCAGTTGCGGGTGGAGCGTTAGGATTTAAACGAAACCTACGACCACGATCCGGAAAACGCAGTTTAATTTAAAAAGTTGACATTTTGGATAACTAAAGGCAAAATCAATTTAATGAAATAGAAATATATAGAGCGTTCCATAAGAAAACGAACTTGTATGTTATATCGCGGAATATTATTAATTCTTAAAAAAATAATAATAATATCAATTATATACAATAGATACACATTTATACAAGCTCCGTTTGCTCTACTGAATTGTGCTCGAAAAAGGTGATCTCTTTAGCTTTCTTTATTTCTTATCGTTGACCTATATAATATATATATAATTATATATATAACTATATAATTTTCTGGGCTCGCTGTCACAACTTCTGTTGCTTTTTATACTTGTAATAGAGAACTCGGTCTACAGAGGATCGGGAAGAAACCAACCAGACCATCGAACGGACCATCAGTTCAAACATTCGGAATTTACAATTCCCTGAGGAACCATTACAGTGCAGCGTGTTCAAAACCAACACAAAAACACTTCAGCTATGCTGCGTGTCAAAATCAACAAACCAGAAGTGCCACGCTACCGCTAAGCTGTTAACTACATCGCTCAGACACTGAATCAACTCATCGAAAAAATGAAACCTCTTACTCAAGAAAATGAATTGGGTTAAAGTAGAGCCGAAAGTAGCCCAGTACCACGAGTAGCGGCTACGATGGGTTCATGATCTACATGGGCGTCTTGGATATTGCCGCATTGAAACAACAGCCTTAAACCTAAGTATTGTCTGGCTATATATATATAGAGAGAAAACTACAAGCAATTATGAAACCACTTAAATGGTTATTCACAAAAGCCTGTTCTTCGCTAGATGTAATGGTGAGAAGATCATCGGGCGAAAACTGGCTGCACTATCAATATCGAAGAGACACAGATGCTGACGCGAGAATTACGTTTCTGGACCAGACTCTACAAGGAAGCCAAAGAGATTCAGAGGATCTCTCCAGTTTTGAACGAGATTATGGGTCCGCAGACTGGCTACCGGGCGAATCATCATTATACGGTATATGTTTTTGTGAACACCAACCTTAAAAATGGTTAGGCCTAATTGAACGTTATTCGCGGGATGACTGTCTGTTAGTTTGCACTTTAGTCAACCCGTGGTGTTTTATAAATACAGGAACAGATTACGATCACTTTAGTTTAACAGCTAGATACTTGTGAGGAAGAAATGTTGAAATGTGAAGTACAAATAATAAGCGACGTGGCATCAGCCCTGTGAACCATAAGTTGCCAGATGTAGGTTGTACATATTTTGAGGCACTTGTGAGAGGCTTAATTAACTTTGCTGTCTTGAAAGTGCGCCGGTAATATCCAATTATCTAAAAATTCCTCGAAAATTTAAAGTTAGTCGATGTTATTTTGAATAAAATTAATAATCATATTAATTCTAAAAGGTAATTGTAATTATTTAAATCAAGTTTCAAACAGTTATGTCAAACTCTTTATTATTGAAGGACGGTGCAAGTATCATTCGCTTCCTCCTACAGTTCGGACTGAATTTCCTTATTCTTCGCTTCCCTATCGTTTGAGATTTTATAGTATTCCCCCAAAGATATAACCAACTTTTACTCTTCCCCCAAATTGCCCAGCGTCACATAGGCTCCAGTATTGGAAATCAGTTATATAAATAACAATATAGTTTGGGTATTTATGACGACACGAAATATACATGCAGAATATAGAGTACGACAGAGCGGAATATTGAGGAACGTGTAAATTTCGAAGTTTAGGATATAACACTAAAATTTATAACTGGGAAATGGTGCGGATGGTAATATTGTGAGTGCATGGCTGACAACGTACTACAGTTAACCTTCCAGTTGCGGGTGAAGCGTTCTAACTTATGCATTAGAAATTCACTACATGTGGCACTTGAACTTTATGTACAAATGTATAAAGCAGAAAGTATGATATCGCCTAATGTACTGGCTGCGATTTAAACACCTACTGAAAGGAATGGAATGTGAACCGCATTAGACAAATGCAGTATGCAAAAATACACTTTCATTAATTAACAGCCACTAATTTAAGGCTAATAGAAAAACTAAATTTTTGAAAGGTGTTATGAGTCTATAAGTGCATAAAGATATAAGTTGTACACAGCATACTAGCAACAATATACATTAAGTCTACTCGACAGTCTAAATGTGTAAAAACACATTTCGCCATACCTAAAATTATGTACTCGTATGTTGCAGGTGCGACCAGGGCTAAACGACAACCAAAACATTTCTACTAAGCAAATATGCACGCATATTGCTATTTTATGAATTGAATTCAATAGTGAAATTCTTATTTTTTATATTGGAACTGTTAGGTATTGCAAAATTATTATTGCTGGTACCTAAAAAAGGGGCATACAATTCTGACTTGTCTTACACACATGTACAGATATATGAATGAAATGTATACAATTATTATTAACACATAATATTTGCTGAAGAACATTAGGTACACTTAATTTAACAGAAGAAGGCCAAGAACGGGGTGCATGAAATGTTTCTGATTGTGTCGCTTATCCATGAACATTTTTGATACAAAAAATATACGCAAACTTGGTAAAATGGGGATAAGAACTTCTGAACAGTTTTTAAGCAATATTCCCTGCCTATAGTAGCATTTTTTAAACAAAACGCGAAGACAATATAAGCTTGTCTATACTTTGCTGAAAGAGGAAATTCGTAATTTATGATGACCTAGATGTCAGCTGTTTACAACGAGAATGGAACGTTTATGAAGACCTTACAGGGAAACTGGCTGTGATGCCATATTTTTTGTTTTACTTCGCACAAAGCTATGTACGTTAAATCACCCTAGGGCGCCACTGTCGCAAGACCCCCCGACGGTTCGTCTGTCGGGAAGATGCAGCTTAAATGTGGTAATAAAGTCTAACACCACGCGGGGAAGAGATTATTTGTCTCCTCCAACGTTACAAACTACGCATCAATTAACATGCGGCCATAAAAACAACACATAAATATGCCGTAATTAAAGCGTCAGGACTTAAGGTTCTGCGAATTTTTACGTGTTGTTTTTCTGACATTATCAAGACAGACTAAATCTTAGATCGTCTATTTTTGTCCGAGGTAGATACTATTCTTGGAGACGGTTGCTGGTGCATTTCCAGAACAAAATGTAGCAGTTTTAAGGTGAATATTATTACCCTAATTTTTCTGTATTCCTGTTGTAAGGCTGTTAATAGATTTGGTAAATGTCTTCACCATTCATTATTTAATCTTAGTTATAAAATTAACCATTGACTGCTTTAGGGATTTATCTTCAGTAGCGGAACACTATTAGTGGATTCATGAATATATTCATTGCATAAAAGGCTTTCATCTCGTCCTGTTCTGCAAAAAGATGCTTATTTACAAGCCAACTGGCTATTTTTATTGGGTATTTGGCCGTCCTAAATTTCTGATGCAACATCGTTGCTTTTTTAATGTATAAAGCAAGTGCGCTGGTTGGTTGGTTTCAGGCTCTTGTTCTGGTTCTGAGCGTATCAAATTGCAAATAAAAATTGAACTATTTTGAATCGTCTACCTAAAACTCTAAGCAAGGAGAGAGAGAGAGATAGAGAGAAAATCCGAGATGACGATAAAGAGGAATATTTTACAAAACAGCACCACTTAATTATTTGAAATAGTCTTATTTGAAAGCTATTTTGTATGTGCGTACTAAGAGCGCAAAAACTAAATTCGTAAAAGTATAGTCCAAAAATAATCTGAAAGAAGAAGAAAGAAAGACCTAGCAATTAGCAATTATTTTAACACAACGTACCTATTAAGTATATTTGTTTGAAAAATACTTTAAGAGTCTAGTTGAATCTTTTATATTTCAGATAAGCATTCATTTATCATTAAATATTTACTAATTTTTAACGGTTGCTTATTAGGTGGATCTCTTTCTATGGTTATCTCGAGTATATATTTTCTCTCACTTTTCCGCCTTAATAATAAGATGTGTGACTAATACAACAGTATTTATGTTGATACCCGCGTCGAACGACAAATACGTCAATCGTCGGCACTCTCCATTTTTATTACATTTGTGGTATTCAGGTGCTTAGTCACTTTACTGCTTTCTTGGTCTGCTGATTTCACACAACTATGAAAAAAGAAATTGTATTTTTTCGTATGTTCTTATATATTTTTTGCTAATGCATCTACTTTTAACGCAGCTATCAGTCGGTAGTTTCCCTAGACGTGCGTTAGGACTCATTCAGTTTTTTTTTTTAGTTTTACGGTGCACTAAAGCTGTTTCCGCTTTTCCCGCACTGCTAAGGCTTTCGGGTCGCGTTCGTGTATCGTGTAATCGAACATTTTTACGACCTTAGTTCGACGGCGAAAAGTTTATTGCTTAGTAGTCTTTGAGGTTTGTTTGTCTGAGATACAGAGCAGGATGCGAGGTTGATAGGGATATAGGTGATTTATTTGTATCGCCAAAAAAGCAAAATTTGCTGAATAAGCAATATAGTTGGCGTAAATTGTTATTTACTTACCAATGCCTGTAGTATTTAAACATTAATCACATTAAAATATGAAAGAATAGTAGGATAATGTATTTTCCTCTGTTTCAGGTAAAATAATTGCATTCCTAAGGAAATCTTTCAACAGCGAGGGTTTTAGCGACGAGGCAGGTACAGTCTTCTTGCGAGAATTCAGTGCTTTAAAGTTTCCTTTATAGCACGCTAACGTCTAGCTCCTACTAATTGTGTACTTCAGATAACTGATTTTGCTTGGACCTAATCGAAATAATTTAACGTTGTTTAATATAACGAATGCAATTGAGCGTCAAATACAGTCTGCAGACGGCACAGTTCCGTGGCAAATGGACCACATCTAACAACACGGATAAAAATCACTAGCTGAAAAGAAATCTTAACAAGATCTCGCGGTTGGATTGTCACAGGCTCAAGTAAATTGCTTGTAATCGCTTATTAGACCCCGGAGCTCTCTGATATTCGGCAGATTATATACCTTCCACTCCAAGTAATCTTTTCTTCTAGGGTGCAAGGTTAACGTTATTGAATAACGCGTCCATTTTACGGTAAATGGTAAATGTCAAAGAGCACTTTCCAATAACGAAAGGTATTTTTGGCAGGCTTAAAAGGAGCACCGTGCTTTGAACTTTAAGTGCGATTTCAATTTTTTCTCAAGGTTTAAGTTCATTTTATACAATATGTATTTGCCTACCTTCTTACCTCTGAAAACGTTTTTACTAGGATAAATCGTTTCTAGCGCAGCGAATTTTGCTCTTAATATACACCTAGTACAGTAAACGTATGCGTAGACACATTACACGAGGTATGCTTTAGCTTTGTTTATTTCAATTAGCATTCAATGAACGTAGTTGATTACTTACATAATCCTTCGCAAACATTTCTTAAGTCAGAGTTAGCACAATCAGAAAAAAAAAGCACTCGGGTTTGTCAGCTTTCATGGAAACATCTGCCACATCCAGGATAATTACTTGTAGTTATGATTCTTTGAAGATCATAATTACTTTTTAGGCATATATATATTTTTTAAATAATTAAGTCTTTTGTAACGGGCGTTCACAAAAAAAGCCAATCAAGTAAGATGGGGAGTCGTTGTGAACGTACTTCATAGTGCTAATCAAACTAGTGCAACAAACTCAGCTGTCATGACTTCCACATGTCACGATTGTTATACGAGCTTCAAAGTTAAACTAGCTTCGATTGCAATTTACATTGACGCTGTGGGGTAACCAACAGGTATTCCGAAATTAGCAAACGTTTTCGCAGAATCAAAGGTATTAGTCAGAGGTAACAGTAATATTGTCAGTTTTTTCAGTGCATTAAACGATGGATACGTATACATCAAGTTATACGAACTTCGCGTTCGGGGTAGAAAGAGAAAACCTTGCGAGACCCGTTTTTTATTAACGCCCATTACAATCAATAATGCAAGTATTGACAACCAACCTGGTTGTTTAAAAATGAAAGCACGATCCATATTATTATTAAAATCATAATATTCTGTAGTGGTATAACATTATCAAAATCTATGTCAATAATTTTGTTGTCSGTCAAATATTTTTTAAAGAGATGTGTTAAGGTACTTTTTATTTCCAATTTTGAATATGTACAGATGATTGCAAAAATTATACAGTCTGCATACAAATATCAGGCTAAAACATTAGACAAATTTTAATATTGTTCCATTTTTGTATAAAACACAAGATCATAGATAACTGTAGGTACGTAAAAATGCATTAATTTGCTTACTGATGGAGATTTAAAACTACTGACTGCTTCACGAACTTTGCAACCAACTGTACATACAGAGCCGTGGAAATTGTTTTATTCGTACAATTACACCGATATGTCAGAATCTGCCACTATCTATTAGGTAACTTGGAAACAAGCTGATTGAACGTTTGTGCTTTGACTCACTTGATTTATCAGATAACTCTGACGATCGTTTCGACCACACGGTCATTGTCAAAGAGATAACAGCGATCGTCAGAGTTATCTGATAAATCAAGTGAGAAAAAGCACATACGTTCAATCAGCTTGTTTCATGTTTCACAATGGATGCACCTTTGAATCCATTCAACATTCTGCCACAAGTTGTTTAAACAATACTTGATTCAATTGGCGGTCTTTGTTACAACATTTTATATAAATAAAAATGTTTCACAGTATTAATAACAATAATAATTAAAAAGTGCTAGTTGTSCATCTGTCCAGTATGATATGAACGATTACACCAATATGTCTGGTTTAACCTAGGAATTACCAAAAAATACAATATTTTGAAATATATTGCACCATAACTATTGCGACAACGGGGAGACCTCAAAACAAGTTTGCAAAATGGCGTTACTGTAGTCTGTATATACTATCAACTTTTAAGGTTGGATATATAAGGTCTGTTCATTCTGTATCCACAGAAGTTTGCTTGCAGTGACAAACGGTGACTGCCAATAGCTTTTATCCTCATATACAATATTTCATATATATTTTTTTTCGATGAAATGTTACATTTTATGTGAGAGCGATATCGGAAATGTTTTTTTCCATTGCAGACACAATGTAATTTTTAAATATTTCTCGTAAGGAAATGAATCGATTTTCCAACGTTTATCGTGCAGATTTTGAATTTTTTTGCATTGTCAACCGCTGACACGTAATTATCCAATATTTGTTACCCAGTTTTGTAAAACAAAAACCTTTAATATTCTCTATACTCTACAGGATGGGTTATTACTGAGGGGGTGAAGGATAGTACATAGCTTCTATGTTTTAAAATATGAAAGTATATTAAAATACCTACAGTACAGTACACTGGTGGATATAGTGGAGCGAAACATTTTAAAACTGTCTTTGATTGTGTAGGCTGTTCCATCTACGTATAATAAGTTTTATATTTCAGAGATTCTCTCGCAATTCTAAGCTAACCTTTAGGTATTTAACATTCAATATTGTAGGTACATCTATACTCTTCGAAAAATTTACAAATTAAGAAACCTTCAGGTTTCGAGGGTTAGTTTAACCTACTTAAACGTAATTTTGATTTTCCTATTATGCAACTATAATTTCACAGTTTGTCTTTAAAATCACCCTGTATACAGGGTGTACAGGAACGAATGGGCCATACATTAACAGTAACTTGCTTTGGTCAAAATAAGCCGAAATAAACCAACTTACCATAGAGCAATTTTTTAAGAAAATGTTAAATGTTTTATAATTATTTATTTTACTAAACTATATTAAAACAAAATAATAAAGCAGCGTCCTGAGTGCCTCCTGTAATTTATTCAAATTGTAAATATACTGTTCCATTTGGACTGATTAGATAAATCACAGTACCATATGTTAATAAAATATTTTAAAAAACAAAACAGCTGTCGATAAAGTGGAATTAAAAAATAACTGCTGAGGGCACACATACATTTCAGCTGCTCCAAGCAAAAACACAGTAAGCAACATTTTAGCAAAATTGAGCTTTATGCATATATATACTGTGTTTATGCGCAACTGTTGCACTGGCAATGGCAGTTATATCGTTTCTACTGACTGCTTTAGACCCATACACAAACACAGCATCTACAATCTAGCTGGGTTGTTCCCAAAATCAAACACAGTATCTGTATATTCTTATTCTTACATTTTTGCACTTACTGTTTTTGTTTGGAGCAGCCGATTTTGTTTGGGAAGAATTTCAAATTCTTATAATAAATATGTTGCAACATCTAATAAAAAACAATTATGTAGCAGAAAAATTAAACTTATAGTCTATTAAGGTGCACGATGCCTTGAAACCTGATTGCTTTTTAACAGCATTTTGCCGTTACTTCAAAATCAGTTAGAGACGACTATAGGAATTGCTCCACTAAGTTGCCTTTTAGCTGAAAGAAGAACTCTAAAAACGTTAGATGTCGCAATTTATACTATTAAAAAACATAACTTTATAGGGGTACTCGTAAATGAAACGTCATGTACAATTATTAAAAATGATTTGAAATTTGAGCGCTATACTATAGCAGCCTATGTTTAAAATTGATTTTCAAATATAGAAGCTATACTCCCAACACGGACTAATACGAGTACTTCAACTTGTTACATACATATATGCAACTTGAAAATCTGCTAACATGCAGCAATGACCTCTCACGAGTACGTGCAACTATCAGACTCAATTCACACTGCTCGTAGAAATCCGCCAGTGCTATTACGACCATATTCACTAAATCCCGTAATACTATCCTTTATACATAATACATCAGTATCGAATGCACGTGTCTTTTATGCATAATATTTAATCTGACGACTTTCCTTTCGTGGATGACAGGAGCTCTCCGTCGCAGCGGTTTCCTCCGCTCCGTATTTCAAAGCCCCATTGCCCCTTGAATTTAAAAATAATGTAGTCATCTTCGGAAAGCCGGAGTCTGAATTTGAGGATGAAAATGTGAATTGCATCACGCCTCGTGACCTGAATGCGAGAATGAAAAATTATTTTCTACCCGGAATTAGAAAGTCACCTTAAATGATAATTTAAAAACCAAAGTTTTCATATTTAAATTTGAATTACTCACACAACTTCGCTATCCCAGGAGCTTGCAAAAGCTATTAAGGCTTCATCGGCACACACATTTTGCGTTAAAGGAGTACATATAAAAGATTACGTAAAGGTTAGAGGTACTTTTATGCAACTTGAGAGACAGTGCATCTCACCTTTTATTGATAGACATATGATCAAAAATCGTTTAAGAATTGTTATAATTACAATATTATATAACTCAGTAAGTGACAAGCTTAGATTTCATTTAACATTTCTTCGCAATTATTGCTATGTGGATAAAGCTAGATTATATGAATCCATTTGCAGCTGTTGTCCAAAGTAACAAAGCTGTTACTAAATAAATGTACATATTTTAACACAAGAGGTGCTCTAATTGTCTAATTGTAATTTGCAGAAGCGATTCTAAAATTAAAAGAATGGCCAACATATTTGGAACGTAGTCAGTAAAGTGACGCATGCGCTAATATGGCCATTCGGAGGTACCGGTTGTCTATGTCAATTATTACGGCTTACGACTGTTGTATTGTTTTATTGATTCTGTTGTCTCACAACTTCTGTCGTTACTACGTCACATTAGAAGCGTCCCATCTGTTGAAAATACCTAAAAAATCCGATTTCAAATTTTTTATAACAAATAAGCATGCTAATTCTTTAAAAATAAGCTAGTGGGTAAATATACATTATTGCAGAAACGTAATAAACCCTACGCAGTCTACGTCTCAGTCTGCCGTGTTTAGTGACGTGGGTACTCCCGTACTCAGTGCAGAGATTTTCTCCAAGAACTAAAATTTCGTCCATATACATAAATGAGTATATTTTGAATGTGTCATTTTTTATTGAAGGCAACTTATTTACCTTGGCTCTCATTAGAGGTGGGAGTTCTAGTTCATTTTAGTGAATAGTTCATGCTGACTTAGTTCAATTAAATGAATAGTTCAATTTTATCGCTCAAAATGAACTAGTTCGAATTCGCTGACTGCTTTCMATTTCGTAATCCTGCATTTGATATACCTATGTACTTGCGGACTTGTGCCATACAACACACAGCTGATTACAGTTWAGTTCTGTGATAGCTACACGTCGTGTGTATWTGAGAWATGAAATGTATAGRTGTTTTAATTGATAATGAAACTGACATTATGAAATATATTTAAATTTGTAATTAATTTAATGGCTTTGGAAATACAAGAGGTAAAGCGAAAGTAATAATTAATAACGTCACAAATAATAAAACAACTACAATCAAAATAATTGCTGTTAAAGACAAATACATAGGTAATCTGCTGTGCAAGCGAGCGGGACTGTAATGTTTATCAATCATCATCAGCATACTAACTATTCATTAAAAATAAACGTTTGTAAGGTATAAGCTATTATGTATTCTAATGTTTGATAAATTTAACATTGTTTTTGTATATTTTAAAATCGTACTACCTACTTCAACTGATCCTGATTTCAAACACACCCTGGTAGGTACGTATTACTGAAATGCTTAAGGCCATTTCAAAAGTACCAGCAATATTTAGGTACTGATATAATAATTACATATGTGGTATATGACTGTCTTATTCCAAAAAGCGAAACGGGGACTGCGACGCCATTGTACGCTACACATTGCGAAATAGCTTTATTATATCGTTCACCCGGCCGCACATTGTAATTCGCGTGTTCGTCCACGAWAAGATACGTATTGGGTCGTTCGTCCTTCCCATAGRTCATAGGTCGCTCGCGGTTGTTCAATCKKTCAATGCGTACTSCACATATGTTTCAGTCCAGTATCATACAAGTCCCTGGCATCGTTCAAAACGAACTAGTTCATTTTATCCTGACGAACTAGATCGTTCATTGTTATAGTACACTTCGTTCGTTCGTTCACGAACTTCCCACCTCTAGCTCTCATATTTCAACATGTTGAAGAATGTCATTTCACATAATGAAAGTAACTTCATAACAGATACCTAGGAAGATGGATTTGACTTCGCGGCTTCACCGAACGCTCTGTTGGTTCTTCCGCTTTTGACAATTCTTTTCTATGGAAATACCGCAAATAAGAAACTAGGGAGGGGGAAGGGGAGATTTAGATATAATGTTTACTCTTTACACATCATTAGCGCGGTTAATCTCAGAACAGTGACATATTTGTTAATTTCGATCCCTATGTTTCGCTAGTGTGGAAAGTAAGCACTTTGTACTACAATTACCAAGTTGCAGATAGAGTTACCACACAAATATACTTCTCCGCACATTTCCAACGGCTTCGAGCTAAGCAGGTTAGGACTTCCATTTTTATTTTATAAATCTTCTGGCTTTGGTTAGCGCCAATTATACGTTTTCAAGCAAAAGAAAACCTTATTAATCAGTTTGTTAGCTTATCTACATTTTTTAAAATTCATTCTCTTGCGATAAACGACCATTTTATTTAATATCAGCGGGTAACAGTTTGTAGGTAGATTATTTTTATTGTTTTCTGGTTTTGTGGGTTTTTGCTTTCAATGTGTGTCTTTGCCTTTTCCAACGTATACTTACAGTATATCATATAAAATCGACTTACTCATGCATACACGCCCACAAAACCACATTTATAAAACCTACCAGCGTATCCAAAAAGAAAAAGTGCACAACAAACTAATAACGGAACAATTAAGACTAACGTAGACAAGCGAAGCGCGTGTACTCGAGGCATCCATACTGACAGGCCCAACCAACATGCGAATTGGCGAAGCCGTGCTAAAATATTTAGAAATATCCTTCAATATTTACGATATATATGTATGTGTATGTGTGTTTTTAAACTAATAATTGAATTTTTATATATTATACTAGCGGACCTAACAGACGTTGTCCTGCATGATATTCCAAGCGATTGGGATATTAAAATGAATCAATGAATGTATACACAAAAATTCATTCAAGTCGATTCAGCTGTTTAGTTGCAGTAGATAAATAACCTATATACCGACTGCAGCGCTATCTGCCTGACTTGTGAATCTAAACCATCCATTCCAGTTAAACGCATACAAAAAAAATCATTCAAATCGGTCCAACCGTTTAGGAGGATATAGATAAATAACGTAGATACCGACTGCMGCGCCASCTGTCGGMCTGATTTGTGAATCTAAACCATCCAGAGCGCCACCCAAACGCATACAAAAAATTCATTCAAATTCAGTCCAGTCGTTTAGGAGGACATATCCTAGATACCGACTGCAGCGCCATCTGCCGGGCTGATTTGTGAATCTAAAACAGTCAAGGGCGCCACCCAAGCGTATACAAAAAATTCATTCAAATCGGTCCAGTCGTTTAGGAGGAAATAACCTAGATACCGACTGCAACGTCATCTGCCAGGCTGATTTTTGAATCTAAATCATACAAGGCGCCACCCAAACGCACACAAATAAATTCATTCAAATCGGTTCAGCCTTTTAGGAGGAATTCAGTGACATACATACGTACAGTAGAATTATATGCATATGTAAAGATATAAAAATTGTATAGGTATACTTACAACAGTTATTCTTCAAAACAATAAAACCAGTCCTAAACACAGGCCGAAACGTCGTTGGAATAATTGTGACTTGAAATACTGGAACCAAAACTCATAAAATTTAACAAAAAAACATAACAAGAAGGAGTTCACCAGTCTCATAACTACAAAACTTCTTGATTTACTTATATTGCCGCACCTTGTTCAATATACTAGTTGATTTTTTTACTGGTTTGACTTGCCTTTCATTAAAAAGTTTGAGATTACTAGTTTACCAACTACTAGTTCGTCCCTACAGAAGATTTAAAGAAATATATATGTATATATATAAAAGGAAAATAAATTAGCCCCCACCCTTCCATATCTATCAGCGGAAGTAGTTCACATTTTGACTAAGTGGCTTTGTTGGGTACTAGACCTAGGTCAGGTCAGGTCAGGTGAACCCTTAGTCACTTTTGTTCTGTATATAACTATATTGAATTGATCTTCCAAGAAAACCATTGTTAGCGAGTAACTAGACCATGTAATTACTGGTAGACACCTCAGAACTGAAATAGCGATGTTATTAGTGCCTACGTAAAATTTCATTCAAGTCACTCATTTTAGTAAGCCAGGAAGCCGCGTTCATAACAATGCAGTTATCGCCCACATAGGTTCATTTAACCCCTCGCGTAATAGCACATATTTTAAATTCTCATTATACATATTTATAGGAAACGGAGCGACGATCCTTTCAGTGCCTTATAATCAAGTCTTTTTGCTCCGCCGGTCGTGACCAACTCGTCTTACCCAAATGTCTTCATCTTTTTGTTCTACGAAACTTAATAATAAAGTCATTAGTTCTGCCTTGGCTCTTTGAATTGGATTTAAATACTGCGTTAAGAATACATTTACGCCATATTTAATGGGTTGTTTTGGAACTTAGGAAATTAGGAATTTGTCGAGAAAGGAAGAACTCCTGCTTTATTCACGAGGTCCTTTGTTTGAGTAACATGAAACTACGACGTTAAGGCGATGACTGTATTCTATTAAGGATAAACAGAGCTACATTTGATCGTAGTAAAACTCTTAAGTAATAGTTATGTCACCTTAGGGACCGTGGCCCAGTAGGTATAACTTCTTATTAGAGTAAACGTAGTTATGCCAAAATATAATTACATAGGTGGCCAAATAATTTCTAGTTTTGTATAAACTGCGCAAGAATGAATGTGGTATTAAAAACCACAACATCTAGAATTGCAAAATATCCATTGAACCAAACATAATAATACCACTGAGTAAAAGATAATACCTATACCTAAACTGCACCGTCTTCACCCTGTTTCAATTTATCAATGCGTGTCAAAACATTAGAAGCCTTAAGTAGCTGGATTGTCGTGTAATCAGTTTTTCTTATTTTATAGAATATAAAAAATATTTCAGATACAGCTTGTTATTTTGATCTAATTATAAGTGATACTTATAATTATAAGTGATACTTATTTTAACTATACCCATGACAGCCCGTTCCTAAATAAATTGTGACGATGTGACATGTTTCTAGTTAGATGACTTTCATGACATTGTCATCATCTCAATTTTTTACTAACAAATGGCATTGCCATCTTCTGTACTTAAATTTCCTGTGTTTCCTGTTGCCACTGAAACAAAATAGACTTTGTACAATAAATACCCAGCATGCATGTTGTACGTTCAACTCATACAAGTACGTAGAGAAATTTTTAACAATTGGATCATCACTGAAAATCATGAAGATGACCTTGTTAATGTAACGATAAAAAAAGGATTGCTCCCTGGATTTAGAAAACACGTCTAATGCAAGAGCAATGTACTTTACATCGGTGACGAGGGTAAAAAGAAGGAAATTGTATTTATATGAGCAACTTTTAAAGTTAATATCAGCATAAGTTGACAGATAGTCTATAACTTTCACATTACGGTGTTAATATAAGCAAACAAATCAATTAATTGTTGCACTGGGAAATTAAACTAATTTTTGACGGAGACGGTTGAAGGATGCATTAAACAATCGGTATTGAAATCGCTAGTTTCTTTGCTTTCATTTATTAGATCAGTGGTAGGTATTGGAGATCCATCCGTAAAACTCTAGTACACCAAGACAGTTAAGTTGGCATTAATGTTACCCAATAAGTATACTTACTGTATTTCACCTGAGGAATGGAAGTTGGTTGCTTAATTTTCTCTTAGTTTTAATTAATGAACTACTTGCACAAACCGTAGGTAATTTACGTTAAACGAACTCAGTGATTAAAACGGTTGTTTCTAGTGTAAATACGCATTCTCCGGATAATATGCATAAGGCTCATGCACAGCATATAGTTTACAAAGCCTCCAAGGCCTGTAAATTCAATTGTGTTAGCGATTTAATATAAGCAGCGCCCACCAGGAAAGCAGTACCTAATGTCCTTTGAAACAAACTTTCGTGATACATGATTATAATACGCATCGTAAAAAGTAGCATAAATGGTTTTTACTACACCGTAAATGTTCTAAACTTCTATCAAGCAAATGATCTGCGGTTTAATGTTCAGCATACTTTGCGTGTAGAATATCGTTCGTTTTGTCGGTTTGAAACGGCATCGACCATGTCACCTGTCTTGAGCAGCTATCATTAGTGGAACGTTTGTCACAGCTTGGTGAAACTTGAATCTCTTTTTCAGCTTCACTAGTTACAAACAGTGAGAACAGAGCAATTAATTTATTTTATGGGACAAAGGTGTTCTGCTTATAAGTGTTTAGTTGTAGTCTTCCAGTGTATTTATTTATAAATGTATGTAACATGGACATTCCTAATCATAAGCTAAACAAAAATTTATTACAATTCGCAGTTTCCATGAAAATCATTTTATATCTGAACTTTCTGAAGCAAGCCCAGAGAGTATTATTACCTTAATACAATTGATATATAATTTCTTACTACAAAGCATGCGCCCAAAGTATAGTTAATAAGCGTAAAGCTCCTTGGCTTGCAATTTCTAATTAAGCAGTTAATCAAGGCAAAGAAACATGGTTACTCAATCTACAAGTTTGATCCCCTCAAAATCTGAGGTACCACCAACATATAAGGAACTGCTTTCGATGAGAAGGGAAAAAGAGCATATTTTGAGTTTCTTGAAATTCTAGAAGTTTGCTACATTAAACGGCTGCTTCATGTTGGTGTCCGATTGCGAAGCTATTGGGCACGATGTGTTTGATTTTTGTACAACACATCGTTTTAAGGATGTAGTCGACCAGCTTTAATTTGTGGTCTTAAAACGTTTGACCAAACATTAAATTCAACTCTAAAGACGCAAATGACATAATAATCCGTTTTATATTACACATATGTTTACTAACTAATTAACTTCGTCTTGAATATGGAATGCTTTCCTGCAAATTGGAGATACGCTTTAGTTATCCGTGTACCTAAGGTACAAAGACAAGAAATATTCAAACTTTGACCGAGTTACTAAGAGCCCTTCTTCATCATCTTCCGAAAGTTTTAGATGGACTACCCAAATACAAATGGTAAAGTATATAGAGCATGGTGAAATTCTTACAGTTTATCAAAACAGCAGTTTTAAATTTAAATGATGATATAAGGGCAGTCCGCAAATATGTAGTAAATAGTAAAAGCAGTCAATAAATAGGTTCGAGTGTGCCTCAGTGTTCAATTTTGGGATTCTTGCTTTTTTATTGTGCTGACCTTTCTTCATTTATTAATAATTACTCTAGCTTGCATTCCACAGCTGATGATACCCAACTTGCTCACAGATTCTTTGGTGAGAATGCGCACCTAGCAGATGTACTTCTGAGTGCTTCCCTAGCACCTTCTGATCCGCACGCCTCTTAAAATGCATGGATCAATCGGATCTTATAACGATGAAAATTTTCCTTTTAATAAGGTTTAGCCACTGTTGAGTGGTGTACGACGTTTATTGCCACCTGACGCAGGGATAGCTTCTTCGGCTTGCAATAAAAAGATTAATTGCGTGTCGTCGTTTAATTTGGGATGATCGGATCTTAGAAAATCCTCCACAATACCCATTTCGTGAAATCGTTTAATAAGTCCATTACTTAATAATAATAATAATAAAATTACATCTATGCCATGTCGCATGCGTCAAAACAATCTGTGGACAGCTGTTTCGGCTTATTAAGCCCCCTCAGCACAGCTATAGTCCCAACGCAGACAACACGGCACAGATGTGGCTTCCCTTATATACGCCAAGTTAGGCGRGTGCGAATGAGGATGTGGACAACACCATGCCATCTAGTGGCAATACGGTATTATCCACTCGTCTCTGTGGGGAACTAACCTGAACGGTAACCCACTTTGATGTGGGCGTTTTAAAAACTGAGGTCCCCAGCGACGATTCTGCAGGGAGCGCAGTTCTCAAGCATAATAATAATAAAATTCCATCTAAGCCATGTGGCCTGCGTCAAAACATTCTGTAGACAGCTGTTTCGGCTTATTAATCCTCCTCAGCAGAACTATAGTCCCGATAGGTGTAATTTTATTATTATTATTATTTTTCATCACACTGTTGAGTGGAGTTTTTCAGTAGCCGGATTTCTCAGGGCTACTGAAGTTAACGCCTAGAGATCGTTCTTCGGATGATCGCAGTGGTTCCAAGAACGACTGCTTTCTGCATCCACGTTAGGGCGTTCGATTGGACTTGAAGTTCCTCTAAATGTCGTCGAGTGTTTTTGTGGACTAGACCGTTGGCAGAAATTATCAGTGGCTTAATCTCATTATTATTATTATTATTATTATTATTATTATTTTCATCACACTGTTGAGTGGAGTTTTTCAGTAGCCGGATTTCTCAGGGCTACTGAAGTTAACKCCTAKAGATCGTTCTTCGGATGATCGCAGATTATTATTATTATTATTATTATTATTATTATTATTATTATTATTATTATTATTATTATTATTATTATTATTATTATGCTTGAGAACTGCACTCTGCAGAAACAGAAATCGTCGCCTACAGCAAAGTGGGCTAGAGAAATGAGTGGATAATACCAAATTTCCACTAGATGGCATGGTGTTGTCCACATCCTAATTCTCGCAAGTCCGTTACTTGTTTGAGAATTATTGTCACTGTCAAGGTCGTATTTTTGTTATTTTTCGAACTTAAGATACTGAGCAAGTACTTACCGCAATTGAGATGAACATAATGTACCAGCAGGTTAACCCACGTTACTTCTTCGAACAATTCTGTTCAATTTTCTGTAAMTAACACTTTGTGTGTTACTTTATCGACACTCTGTATTTATAAATTGTACATACATACGTAATATCAAAGTTTCTGGAGAGCTTCAATAATTCATTGTTCTTCATTCATGGAAAGTGGGTAATTAAGCTAAATGAACCTGCAACTGGAACATACTTTACTGCCGGGGCCTCCTCCTCTGTGTATTTTAAATTCTCCTATCTAAATTGCAAAGATTGCAGTAGTTAAGCAAAGAGTAAACAACTATAAACGCAGCGTTTTATGGCTTTTTATTATGCAGAAAGTATTAGAGACAAGGTGCACTGCTTTATCCACAAAAGAAACTGCACTAATATTTAAATGTAACGACTCTAGATATCCTTAAATGCATCGTTTGGATCTGTATATTGCCTGCATTAAATTAACGAATTGTAGCCTTAAAAATCGATTTTATAACCGAACTAAATACCTATTATAGTCCTTTCGAGCTTTATAACCTAAACTTTGATAATTACGAAATAAATTGCCGGTTCTGTCTTAAGATTTGGTTCGTAAAATGCCCCTAGCTCACCCCATTGGGAGTTTCAACCCTGGCTCGATTACTCCACTTATATTTCTGTAGCGTTCGCCCGAAAAACTTTACGAGTTTACATTTACTCAGCTATTAAAAAGTACATCGCTGCATCAACCCCTTGAGAATATATACGAAAGGGACGTGCTCGGTGTACTCGCCGAGATCCATGTTCATTGAATTTGGAATACTACTAACTTTGATAACCATTACATAATGCATGGCTGGCGGTAAAAAGGGGGAAAACTCAAACATCTCACGTCTTGCCTAATCTTATTACAAGTTTCGAAAGCGATGAAGCAAGTCGTGTGGACTTTTTAAATGCCCCCTTAATCTCTTTACCTGTATTTAAATTGATTTTCTTGTTTTTTACTTCAGTTAATTCAACGAAGCGGTTTCAGTGGCACTTTGCCGATTACTTAGGTAGTTATGATTCATACAACTTAGTAGCAATACATGTATCCTTCAAACATGAAGTATCCTTACATTCGGAAAAAGAAAATGGATATTTACACATTAGTAAAATTTAGTGCTTGAGCTAATAAAAAAGCTATACGTAAGTTAAGATCACTGCATTATAAGTTACCGCCAAACTTAGTCTCAGGTTTGATCCGGCAATGCAACAGACAGAATGATACTTTTTTTCTGGTGGGAGCGAGAGATGGGGTACCAAGTATTGCCGGATTTGCAACTTGACCTAGCAACAATCGCTATGATAGCAGTCACAATCGTCAATAACAGAGATGGAATTATCAGAGACTACGTCACAACCGTTGTCGCTTTCTTTAGAAAAAGCGAAATGGTGCCATCTGTAGTTGTTAAAACTAATGTGGAAGGTGTCATTTTAAAAAAGTATGTTCCGGCAATTTCAAAATTGTCTCAGTTGGCGCTTCCGTATACAAAAGTTTGGGATATCAATTCACTTTTTTTGGTATAAGTAGTAATACTAAAAAACTTCTAATCATCATGTAAATATCTACCAAAAGGAATTGCGAAATTTGAAAATACTACAAATGTATGTGGAATATTCTTCCTTACCCTGCAATTCAATAAAAACTGTTGTAAAATGGTAACGCCGGAAGCAATTGAATTTTTTTATTCTTCTTCACTTAATTTAAAGCTGTAAAGAAATATTAAAAAAATTATTGGTTGATTTATAAATAAAATGTCTACTACTAAAACGCTAATTCGGCGGTTTAATTCAAAATAAGTTTATCCGATTGCTGCATCCGGTTCTGCATCGAAAATATCTTCACCTTGGTTTCTTGCGCCTGAATGTGGCCTTCTTTTACCTGTCAGGTATCAGTACACTAGTTGAACTGAGGGCCTGAGTGAACGCTGAAAAGCGGGGACGTAGTAAAATAAATTTCGGTAAAATTCCAACTGCATAAAGCAGGATTTAATATTTTACTACAAATAGTTTTTGTCGACATTTTGGTATTTCATTTCGTGGGTGAGATTTAGTAATATTTCGATACCCTTAGTCTTCGTCGATAATAACAATCAGCTGACGCTGGATTCGCCCAATTCACTACAACAGCCATATTTCCTGACTTAAAAATCTTCAGTTTAGTAAATCCGAGTATGAAAAGCCCGCCTCCAYATAGGGTAAGTGTCAAACCTAGGATCTTTATATCTAACTATCCATTCGTTAGGCTTTTTTTTCCTACTTACCTGGCAAAGAAAACCAAAGAGAAAACAGAGCGAGGTCAGCTGGATTTACGCAACGCCTTGTGGAAAATTCAGTGTTTTCCGGGATTGATCTGGTTGAGTATCCAATCTGAGACAAAGCAGCGGCGATAGATCTGAGTCTGGCTCGGATTACGTAACCATCCAGAGTACATTGAGCTCTGCCCTGAAGGATGTAATATCTGTCTCTATCTTGGACCTAGGCTGAGTACAAAATTTTCGTTGTGTCGTCTTACTTACCTCACATCGTTCAGTTGAAGTGATCGCTAAGACTTTTGTGTGTATTGCTATTTTGTATTGACTGCCATAGTGGAGATCACGCCGAATCGAGAATTCATTTCGTGTTTTGTAGCATTGTGTACTTACATTTTAAGATAATACGTACCTTTCAGTTGCCGGTCAAATTATTTGTAAAAGAATATCGATTGATTCATTACTTACCTGATTATTTTGTATTTTCTCCTTATACCTTGTAACGTAGTTTTCTTGTATAGTTTATACTGCATTTAATATATATATTTTTGTGGCGTTTGTACTAATTGATAACACTTTAACTTTATTTCGAAGCCTTGTGCTATTGGTTTTCCAACGAATGTAAATATGAATGCGCACTCATATGTTTGGAAATTGCAGTAAACACTGGGATTCACTCGATTTAGTACATCCGGCTTTATATCTAATAAATTTAAATTCTAAAAATCCATTCAAATTTAATTTCAATCAAGGTGTGTCACTAATTTTTACTTCCGTAATAAACGTTTAGTAATAGTTTTTTTTGTAATTTCCGCAAACCTACCGTCACTGTTATTTTGATAATTTTTTGTCAGTGATTTATCGAATAACTTTGTTGGGCTTAAAATTATCTGGCGCCTTGGCTCTCTTTTTAATTTTGAAATTAGCTATGAAGTTTGAACCCAGCCCACTCCTACAGCTAGTCGTGGTATTTGCCCATTGCGTGAGCGGTATACACCTGTATAATTATTTTGCAGTTCAATAATAATTTTTGTTTCCTTTTTTGTTTTTATAATACTTACGTTTTTGTAATACGTGATAAGGTACTCCCTGTGTAACTAAAAATAGTCTTAGAAGATTCATCTTTCCAATAAAAACTATACAGTACTGTACATTTTCCACTGATCATAACATTAATGCTCCAAAAACCAATACAGGAGTTACGAATCCTGTATTTATTATGATGCTGCCAAAAAAACAGAATTTAGAAAGCCCATTAGCAGCAATGAACGTTACAGTGGTACTTTAACAGTATTGTAGCAAGAAGACTAACCATTTACTGTTTACACAGGTGAATTAACGAAACTCGAATACCCTTTCGAAGGAAACGTCCAAGGCTTCGAGAAATGGGATGAACTGTACACCTTTCTTCACTGTTATTGGAACTTCATTTGCGTATATAATAATAGAGACGATATTTTCGAGTGCCATTTTAGAATGTATATATTTTGTATTCAAATCATTTTGTGCCCTGGATGCTAGATATTTGCAGCTGTAATTTGGAAACGTTCTAAATAACAGTGTTCTCCTAAAATAATGGACACTCGCCAAATATAGTATATATTTGTGGAATTTTTCTGATGTATAATTGTACTTACATAATGCCACTGATAACTTAAAAACAGCTTAATAAATAATCAAATTGTACACCATTGGCTGCCAGGCAGTAGCCATAGAAACGATAATGTCAACTATAAAAACTCGAAAACTTCAACGCACTTTTTTTAATTATTTCTCATATATGTGCGATCTATGTTTCGACACCCGCAAGGTATTTTACAGTGATATTTTATTTAAAAAATCAAAAAATTACATCATTTGATTTGAAGAGAGACTGCACACAGAGAAGTTGTTTAATTGTTTAATGCAACCTATCCTGATCCATTAAAAAAGCTTAGGAAGATAGGAAGATCTTAATCAATCCTCTCTAAAATTTGAGAGAAAAAAATGCACACAGTTATCAGTAAGCAACTTGGTTATTAATTTCAGTGTGTCAAACTTGTAAGCACACAGAATCGTGAAGAAGCTAATATCACCCTTAGGGAACAACGTATATGTATGTCTTACCCATCTGATGACAGTTGTCACTGGCGATATGAGTTCTGAGGGCAGAAATAAGGTAATAATTATTTTAAACGGCCGTATTACTAGACAAAACTGCTAATATTGGGCAACCAAGAATCCCTGATGGATGATGATATATCACACCCAATATGTCCAATAAGTAAATATATGATATGCCATAGTTAATGGAAGAAGTCCTATAGCTGTGACATCATCCTAACAAGAGCAGCATGTTTAGATTTGCTTCAGTAAGATAATACTTCACCAGTAGCATTATTTTAAGGTCCGTAGGAATCTAGTCTTCCGATAGATTGCCTATATTTTCAACAAGATGGTGTATCTTTACATTGAGCAACACATGCCCGCACTTATTTAAATTTGGTATTCCCAAATTAAAGAGGGAGAGGAACCCGATTGAGTGCCCAGCCGGATATCCAGATTTGACACCGGAAGAATTTAGAAGATTTTAAAGGAATGATTTGCTATTGAATACATTTCGGTACCTCGTAAAACCATTGATGATGTTCAACAAGAATTTATTCTGCTACTGGCAACTAAGGGTGCGCAGTTTGAATAATCAATTTTGCTGTCATCGATGTCATTAAACTTGTTTAAATTAAACTGTTTTTAAAAGTGTTACAAAATCTGTTTTCATTGTTTCCTTTATACTGTTTAAATAATGTTAATAATAAAGTATGGTATAAAAGCACTTTGTATTTAACTCTGCTAATGACTTTTATCAATCATTTTTTTTAATTCTTGAACTAAGAGTACCTACATTTTAAGAATATTTATACATATAGGTACTGAAGTACTGTTATGTTTTTTGCGCATTATTTTAGAGCATCAATTTTATTTTAGATTAATCATCGTTTTATCAATATTTGCTTGGGAGATACAATAGAATTATGTCGAATGAGATAGAAATACGTAATATTCATAGTGATTTTTGTATTTTTTTTTAATAGTGTGTAATAGGGAGAACGTTTAACATAACAGTAGAAATGCATGATTTAATAATTGTTTTATTATTTTGATCAAAAATCGAGCAGTTAAGCGGTAAGCAGGAAACATGTTACTGTAGCTATATAGCTGTACCAAATTCCCGCACAGATGCGCTGTTCAAATCCGATAAAAGTCTGATGCACGTTACGTGTTCAAAATAAAATTATCATATATGCGAAGCATGGGAGTAACAAGATTTTCATGACGAATCCTTCACTCAGTTTGAGAAGTGAATTACCGGACTATCTTCCCGAGCTGGGGATTGTCAGATTTACTGGACAAGCCAATAGTTTCTGTATATATCAGAATCTTGTAAAGCCCGGACTTTTACTTGTCAATGCCCAGAGGATTGAGCGCCGATATCTCTCCTGAAAACCACTCTTTGATCCTAGATGCGTCCGAGATATCTTAGCTTCCGGTTCGTATTAGATGCCGCATGTGTTGCCAGAGCAACAAGTGTTGTTTATCTTCTCCGGGTTATGAAATACAGCCACATATACAAAAGGATTTAGTACTTCACAGACCACTTCGCATCCGAATTTAAATATTCACATCAAAACCATGTCAAATTTCTAGCGTGTTAATTGCGAATGTGCTGATAGTCCATAAAGATTTATTCATCTTCAACAACATAGTAGTGCTGACAACAATATATTTTTATACACATTGACTTTATCTGATTTACACAGGTACCTAAATGAATTTTGAAATATAGGAGTGCAACTATAAAGGAACAAACTAGGTAGGAAAATTTTTGAAGCAGTTGCTTATTAGATCTAAATATTTGCAAAATTGATTAGTTTGGATTTGTAATTATAAGTTGCGCAATTTCGCTTTATGGTTTACATTTCTTGCATCTACTACAATGCTATTTGAATGCATTCGCGCAATTATAGGTTTATGATCTTCAATCTATGTTTGAGAGAAAATATGTACAATGTGCGGTTGGAGATAGAAAACCAAAATTAGTATTTGTGAGGATTATAATGCAGTAGTCATCTTTTATTACTACATATTATAAACTCAAAAACTACTTAACGAATTTTTGTACTGTTTTCACCAATAGACAGAGTGATTCACGAGGAAGGCATCGGTATATAATTTATCAAGCTTTTGTGTAAATTGGTTGAAATATAACGATAATTGTTGTGTCTGAAAAAATCAAGCCACCTTTGAGCTTTCATGGAAAATGCTGTCTAATCCCATTGACATACAACAAAACAATGCATAGTAGAATATTCCTCTTTTATAGTTCTACAAAAAAGTCCCCGATGGCGTATATCTATCTTTTACGTACAATTCAGTAAATTGGAAAGCTATTTAGACGGATACAGTATTAATCCTTATCGACTTACGTCACCTTAACTCGCACGAAACCAAATTCAAGCGCGTTTCTCACACCGATGAGGAGACTCGCCTAATGCAATCACCCCCGCGCCGCGCTCCCCGCTGTTGCCCATGTTTCTATATAAACCGAGCGATAACGCACGCGTACTCCTATAATAAACAGACTTTCGAACGAATGGAGGTGACGACTGGAAGGTATTTGTTGTAGGTATAATAATGCTCTACTACCAGGAAAGCAGTACCCTACATTACTATTATTATTATTATACGGAGCATACTCGAATAGGAATTGACAAACACAACACTGTTGCAGTGTGCATACAAATCCATCAGCAGGGAAGCCTCCAGCTGGTTGGATCAGTATTTTCTATTATTAGATATCAATATATTTCATTCATATATTACAAGCTTAAACGTAAGCTGTTGGCATTTTCTGTTAAATTTAACCTTTTGCTGGAGGCAACATTCAGTGATCCCTCAAATCCTATAGGGCTAATGAGGGGTATGCCATTTAACGTAACCTTTTCAACTGACCGGACGTTCTGAAAATGTAATTATGCTGCTACCTTGTATATTTAACAATTCCGAAGGGACGTGCTATACTGAACACTCTTATACAGCCTAGTTTCTGCGACTTATTCTAGATGTAAACAGAAATTATTTTGGTACGTAAACAGGTATAATATACTTTTAAACCTCATTTTCTTATATTATATATACTTAATTATCTTTGTTTGTATTCTGTAACTCGAGCTATTATAGATCTGTCACCAGAGTAGTGACCACTTTATACGTTGTTTGGCGCACTGGAATGACTACCTTATCATTTAGCTGTGCAGTCCAGGATGCAAGTGCTATACTGTTTGGCGTTTTTCAATGTAAAGCTTATAGCAAAATGTTTAAATCGCCTTTTTCTAATCAAAATTGACTTTTGACAGTGTCATTGTTATCGTTTGTTTATGGTGATTTTACTTTCTGTATTATGGTGTTTAATTTTATATTATATTGTGGTATATACTAGCCAATCCTTGTACATCTGTTCCTCCATTAACACTAAAATATCCAAAAACGATATTACTCATACAATATTATACAAAATACAATGCAAATACTGCCCCAAAATTTACATAAGACAATCTGGTCAGTGCATGGTCAGTGCATTAAAAACAGAATTAAAAAACACAAAAGCGATAATAGTACCTTAACAGCACCAGAATATTAGACATTGAACACCATACACTGTAAAAAACAAATACTAGAAATTATTTATATTCCAAAAACATAAATTCCTGTTCTAATGACAGAACAGATGAACAGATGCATGAGTAATATGTGCCACAATATAATATAACATTGAACACCACTATTAATACCATGATACTGATAGTAAAATCAGCACAAGCAAACGATAATAATGACACTGACACAAATTAATTCTGACAAGAAAAAGGCTTTGATAAGATATAAACTTTATATATATTTTAACAAATGTACAATTTTAATGTATTGTGTGTTAATGGGGTATAAGACAACTATTGAAACTGAACAAGACAATCACTTACAATGTTTCTATTTAGCTCTACTATCCTAACACAACCATCAGTTATTTAAAAAAATACGAATAGTTTATAACAATTACAAATCTGAAGGGTCTGTTCGTCCTGGTTTCAAAGACTTGCCGAATTCGCGCTTCTTTTCAGCCAATCGTATTCAGTCTGTTGCACACTTGGCATCATTGTATGTCCTTGCCAAGTTTATTTACATGATCGTATGTTTATGTAAACATAACCTAAACTAATGGGTACTTTAGAGTTGTCGAAAACTGGGTGTATTAATACCATTTCTCAGTTTATAGGCAAAATATCATCAGGAAGCATAAAGACTGATTCGAGCAGCTTATCGCGTATTGATCACAACATCAAATAACAAATAGCAAAATACATAACCAAACACAAACACGCGCACTTTCGTCTTTCACTGTCATGCTGTCATTTGTCATTGGTTACGGGCATGTCCGTCAGCTGATTGCCTTTCTCTGTTGTCAAACGTTCGACCAGTACATACGTCATGATGACGTATGTACTGGCCGCGTTTAAAAAGGTGCGTTGTCTCCCACCAATTTACAATAATTTTTTTAGGGCATTAAAACTCCACAGACGARAGAAATACTTTGGAATTAGCATTAGCATACCTTTAGCTTCACAAAACATATTTTTCCAGAAAAGTGTCTTATACCCCATTCTTCTAGATTATAAACACATAAGGAAGGCTTAAACCAATAAATACATCCGAAACGTAGTCAAAAATACAGCCCAAAAAAATAAGATACAAATGATTAACCAAGGAGTTCCGCAAAAGAAACAAATAATAAATAAACTACTTTCTGCAGAAATTTGTTAAATTTTGTTGGGTTTGCATTGCAAGTGCTGGCAACCCGGCTTCGATGCCCAGGTGTTTCGTCCGCAAGCGTGTGCTGTGGGTTGCTTCAATATTGTTTACCAGCGATCGTTGAAGTCAATGCCAGGGATATGTTTTTCCACTCATATTTGTCATTTTAAAGCCGCACATTACATTTAACAACAACCAAAAGGGTATACCGAAACCAAACCAAATACAAACGGCGGCACATACATACAACTTCTACAACAACAACAATTAGCACACGTTTAACGTTGTTGGTCAACAAGACCATTAAAAATTAGTAATGTACCCTATTAAAAGCAGATATGAGTGACATGAAGTATATCTATATAAAGTAATAAATTTTGTTACGTGTATATTATCAGATATACAGATATGCGGGTTGTCCTAAGTAATAAATTTTACACCATCTAAAATCTCTAATATAGTTTAAGTTTGAAAAAATTAAACAGATGAATTTTAACTTAAATGTAGCCAAATTTTATTTTGTTTTGAAAGTTATTTCAGCATCCTTGCAGCGTTCACAACCACCCCTTGAAAGAATTTAAATAGTAAAAGGAGTAAAGTAATACGTCACTTTGAAGCTGCTGCTTTTGTTACTTTAAACAATCTATTTTTGAAAAACATCTCAATCCAGAATACTCTCGTTCAAATTGTAAACAAGTTTTTTGTGGTATCGCAGGACTAAGAAATGTTACCTTATCTGCACGTCGGCTGAAATGATATTTGGTTTAAATTTTATTGTTGTTAAATAACTAAGTTAAAGATAAAACCCTGTAATTTATAAAATGGTTTCTAGTACAAAAAAAGAATTGAACTAGTAACAGTATCACGAAAATAACACATTCATGTGCTATTGCGACTTCTAGGAACTCGTCAGCATGCCACTAGTTTAGTTTAGTTAATTTTAGGAAATGGGCTGTTTTTCAAACTGACTCAAGGATCTGGCGTCTCTAAAAGTAGAATTCATCGGATTTTCAAAAACAAAATTTTATTTTTCAACAATTAAATGACGATCATCCGTATCGACGTTTGCAGTTCTATGAGAATATTACCGACTGTATGATTAATAATGACCTAGGTTTACTTTACAACACTTGTTTCTCAAAAATTAAACGTTTGGGCATGCATTGTGTACCATATTTGCAGTCCTTAGAAAACTTTATTGACCTCTTAACTTCCCAAGTAGTGGAGGAAGACGTAAATCCCCAAAAAAGAAGTTGTCTTTCAATAAGAGAAAACGCCTCTCCATTATCATGTAGTACGAGTAAGTAGGTTTCCTAGATACTCGTTTTTCCGGACAATGGATAGGCAGGAGAGGTCCCTTCAATGTCCAGCTAGGTCGCCCGATTTAACTCCTTTGTATTTCTTTTTGTGGAATCATTTCAAATCCAGGGTTTATGTTGCACTATCTGAAAATGTTGTAAAACGTTAGATAAAACCCTAATTACCGGGTCGACACAGAAAAGAGTCTTTTTATTTATTTATATTTTATTGACAATAAGACAAAAGCAGTAATTCCTATCTCTACAATGCTAATCTAAGAACTAACTGATACATATGTTACTCGCTATTATAACACCTCGGTGTAATATGATGCCCCGTGGATGTGACATCATGGGACTCAGCAGAATCCAGGTGCTGTAGCCGTTAGGTTTAGCGATGTAACGCTCGATTGTACTATTGCATAGAAGTTGGAGGTGAACATTTTATATAAGCAATTACATTAAATTTTGGTTTCATAAACACTTCTCTTTCCTCTAGCAGTAATCTAGGCTACTTATTATGAAATGAAGAACAGGGATACTTCTCGTACGATACGAATAATTACAACCAGAATATGCATGTCGCGGAAAGGTCTATATATGTATATCAGTCTGTTAGCCTAATGTAGGCATATCATGTTCGACATGATTTTTTGCAGCATATAATTTCGACAATAAATTTCTGTAAAGTTAGGAATATAATAAATTAGCAGAAATTTATGTCCACTACAATAAAATTATATATTTTTTAAAATTGTCTAATAATTACGAATAATTTGCACAATTCGTATGACTACCACAAAGATATTTTGTTTTACACTAACAAGAATAAATACACCATGCAATATAAATGACTTCCGGCATTTGCAAGCAACTTAAATATTTGCTTTGAACTACACAAAGAAGCTTTAGGCATTTACTTCATTACTTATCCTGCAAGGACAGCTGTAAGAGGTGAGATTCCTAAATCTCCCTTCCATCGGAGGGTCAATGTTCGGACACACGCAGGGGATGATCCACCCTTATATATCTGTTTTACCAGTTAATCAGGTTAGGGCCTGCCTCTAATATTTCTGATTTGCCCTTAACGTGATTTTTTCACCCATCTCAGACTTCTGATTTATTTATAAAACGAACTAAATGATTAATGTGTGTAGTTGGGACACGGTTGTTTTCTGTGACCCTTGCCATAAAAGACCAATTTCTTAAAAGACCGCAATAATTAGAGAACCACTAGCTAAAATTGCATGTATCTACGAATACGATACAGGATACACTTTCCAGTCTTTTTGAAAACTCAAACTTTCAAACTTGTTTCTAGAAACAAATTACTTTTCCAGTTCTTATTTGTGCCAGTTAATTATTGCTCCAAAACTAAATAAAAAATAATATGAAAATGCACATTTGACCGTTTGGTAAGGTTAGGGCTAGGAAAATATTATTGTTTTCACATATTGCAATCGTGAAATTACAGATAATACGATTTTTTAATGCGGCGGTATTAATAATTTAAAAAGCTTGCCCTTGTATCTTTAGAAATGTCAAATGTTCAAGAAACGTTTATTTCTTCGAAACACTATTAGTTCAAAGTAGAGAATTTCTATTAACCGGAAGAAGTTTTTAAATGTTGAACATTTTACTATTGCTGTTAACAATTTTTAACTTGTAGGATATATATGCCGTTGTGAGACATCGTGTATAAAATAACAACTAAATGTTTATAAAAGAAAACCAGGTACCCTAGATATTGTGACTTGCAAGATAAATTTCGTACCTTACAAGTAAACCCTGTCTTTATAGTTCAGCCTTTTTGCACCCATTGTGTATCTAAAATATGAAAATAAAATAGTCTTTAATGGTATTATTCGCCTATATTATATGTTATAGATGTAAGCCAATTGATTCAATATCTATTAAAAATCCCACAATAATAATTGTGACGATTTAATGTTTCATTTGTGGTTCATATGCAATCACAAGCTTATACGTGCTTTTATAAAATGACATTGTGTTATTAGCTGCCTCTTTTTGTGCATAATAATTAAAAATATAAGCTGACAATTTAATTAGTTTGAGCTTGTCAGATTGCACAACACACATGTCTGTGACGTAAATCGTGCAAAGCTAAGAGCGTTCCGACAAACTACAATTTTTAGAAGAATGTTCCTTGTTTGTTTAGGTTTTGTTGTGGAACTGCGAACGCTCTACACGAATCACTGTCGCTGGAAAGCTTCAAGGGTAAAAACTAGCTTAAATATTTCATAACTTAGTTTCAGATAAATTGTGTCGTGAAATATACAAGCAACAGCTTTTATGGTGCAGAAAGCAACTCCGCGTTCACATCTGTATCTAAGAAATGATTATTGCGAGATCCTGGAATTCTGCACGTCTTAAATTATAAAGGATGTGCATTCAGGAAAAACGTCGCCGTTTTATGTTGGAAGGCTACAGAGATAAATGACGCTTGTTACGCTAAAAACGAAAATTTAGGAAACGCAGAATAAAATAGATTAACAGAAAATTAAATATCGCAAATCCTATTCCTGTGAAATTAAACTTGCACAGCTTAATTCAATTCCAGCGGCGGCTGCAGAAAAATAAACAGCAATCAACGCTTTACAATTTATTAAACGGTAAGAAGCGGGGATCATCAGTTTGACAAATTCAGAGCAGAATAACACCTTAATTAGGGATCGTAGATATATCCATTACGATTTACATTTATTCAGGCTACGCTTATATCAACTACATTTCACACGCTATTTTGCAGCTCTAGTACTCACAAACCATTGTTTGATAAGTATGTCTTATTCCTTACTTTGCTCTTATTAATACGGTGATACAAATTATGATAGATACGACTATTACGATTATTTAAATTCATGTTAATGCCATCAGTAGGTTGATAAAACTGAATTACTTAATCGGCATTATACCTGGTACAAAGGCGACAATTACTTGCAAATGAATCTTATCTTGCCTGAATAATTGCTTTTCTTGTATATTATTATTATTATTATTATTATTATTATTATTATTATTATTATTATTATTATTATTATTATTATTATTATTATTATTATTATTATTATTATTATTATTAAATGATCGGTAAAGCGCTTTCGGTTAAAATATAGCCATCGTCAGTACCATTTACAATTATTATTCAAATACTGACCATGGCTATATTTTAGCCGAAAGCGCTTTACTGATTGTCTAATAAAGTGATGAACTTGGACCCATTTTAATATATAAGAAAAGCAATAATCATTCATATCCTCGTTGAGAAATGGACCAGTTTTCTATTTTACTTGAATAAGATATGGTGCAACTTTGTTGTTTGTTCATTTGTAGACAGCATTTATTCTTAACAATTTAATGGTCAAACTACAACAATTGACTTTTCTTTTGTATCCATCACCACATAATATGGCTAACCTTAATTTAAAATAACCACAATCTAATAGTAGTAAGCAGTACTTAAATACTAAAAATTAATTTCTGAGCTTGAATAAAAAATGATGTTTTGTGAATAAGTTAAAAAGCTAATAATTGTTGTTACCTGTACAGGTTCGAAAAGTATGAATTTGTAACTTAACTTAGTGTACCGAAATACATTAAATTCAAACATTAATAGTACAATATACTAATATTCCAACACTACTAATTCAATTAACCACTATTAAACTACTGCAATGCAGGACAGTCGCTCTAAAATACTTTAGAACACTTGGATCGCTTACTTCGCTTGTTTACTGCTATTCAAATCAGACTTCTCGCGCCATACGCCAACCAGCGTGTTATATGTTATATAGGGTATATTAAATATTCCATTCCTGCTCTAGTTCTTTCCTCCTGTATCACTTCAATATACGCTAATTATATGTTCTCCCAAAGTTATTATTTCACTTCTCTTCTTTCGTTTTGTATAGATATATAAAATATCGTTAAATTAAGTAAACTGCACGGGGCTTTATTGCGAAAGTCCACTTGCACTCCAGTTTTTTGTAATCGCTTGTAAAATACTAGTAGTGTCGAAATATAACTATACAAAGTTCATACCAATTGAGATTAGCTTTTGATTCCATGCATCGCAATTTATACAGAGCATATGCGCTTACCTCCTCTTAATCCTCTTATTTACAAAGAACTACATACTACATAATACGGCCACCCCTGCAATGCAGTGGAGCTGTAAACTTAGACTGCCACCAATTCGGATTATATACCAGGATTATTATTGGGCTTAACCGGGGCGTTTTACGAATTATTTGACCACCACCGAGGCTACTGCATGTTTACGGAGAATATTAAATTTTATTGTTAATTTGTATGCCGTACGTAGAAGTCATTAGTTATATGAGTCCGTAATCTTGCTGTACAGTGTTAGCTTTATTTAGTGTTTAACGGCCCCACTGAAATTTATTTACCCTTACATTGTTAGCTTTCAGCGTTAACGTCCTTACTGACGTCACATTGTATTAAATTTCTTGGGATAACTTTCGTTTCGAAGGTGATAAAATGTTAAATTGGACAACGTGAATCTCTCTAAGTAAATTCTGTCTTAATTGAAGGCGAACAAACTAGATAGTTTCGCAAGTTTACTAGTCGGTTTTAAACTTTAAATAAACGAAATTAGTTTGTAATTTCAACCAGGAGGTAAATCCTGGGATATATTTGCGTAGTACACCTCATAACGGTAAGCTTTGCTCACTATTAATTATTTCTTTTGATCTTTAGTAATTAACTTTGGATACAGCCAACGCAAACAAGCTGTAGATATGTTGCATTCTACAGTTTACGGGAAACTGTCTCTCAAACCGATAATAACTTTAGTTGTGTTTGTACAGATTTTGACACCACGTTTTATAGTAAATATTTCCGAATTGTTATGTATCTAGGCAAGGGTCAGTTCAATTGCAATTTCTTCTGTTATTTGGCTGGAGTTTTAGTTTTTGTGGCTTATTGCACTTGAAGGATTCCACATACATTTTAATTATGTACAGTAGACTCCCGATTATTCAGAACTTGATTATGCAAAATTCGCATTAACCTTAAGACTTTTTATGTTTATATGGACTTTATTAACCGAAATGTAACAGATCTGACTTGTTTGAGCCTGAGCCTGAGACTGTGATGAAACGTTCACTCCAGACAAAACAACTATAACTAATAGCTTCGCTCATGTTAAAAACTGTGCTAGTAGTATCCATTTTTATATGTCGTAATAAATATTGCTGTTAAAAATAATATCTTCGGAAATAAGTAGCGCTCTGAAGCCAAAGTGTAAGCTTGTGAGCTTATGACAATAGAGACACTGCTGGATCTAAATAAATGTAATTTGTTATCGTTAGCAATAGCAATGAGATAAGTCTAAACGCAGTAGCTGAATGACAAAAAAATCTATTCCATTCTGCGAAATAAGCTAAGGTTCTTATATCCCTTGTTTCACAAAGAAAATCAATGGTAGGAGGAAACGCAGTCTCAACAGTGTAGTCGCGATGTATTAAGAGATCTTGCTGTTAGAGACGTCCACAGCGTTTACAGCAACTGATGGGTGAACTATCCAGTTGAAAAGATCGGCACCGCATTTGAGGTTGGAGTATAACACAACTAGCTGAACAAGATAATCATTGCAATGTCTCTGTTTTGCTCTACTAGCCTAATACATCCACCAGTTAATTTACTGCACTTGGACACTTGGACAAACTACCAGTGTAGTAATAGCTAATTTAAACAGCGGTTTTAATATCAAAACTGATTTTATTTTCGAGATAATACTAGTATGTTCTTGAACAAACAGGTACGGCCATGAGGCCTGACGAATAGGCAGCATCATCTTGAAGACGCCATATTGGTTAATTCCGGCCAAACATTGATGGTTTATGCCGTGTTGTATGTACCCCAACTAACTGTAGACAGAACCGTTTTGGTTTTGCTAAAACTCCTCACTACAGTTTAGGTCTAGCCTCTATCGCAGGCAGCATTGCAGAGAACTGCTTTTGAGTACATACCAAAAGTAATGCTAAGATGGCAATAGCTTTCTCAGTTGGTTGCGATGCAGACAGCATAAGATATACATCTAACGTGTGTCAGTTCTTGCATAGTGGAGACCTTCTGTCAAGTTGGCACATGTAGTTGCATGCCAGCGTAACAAACAGGTATTAAAAAGCAATTTTCATTGCAGAATGTACTGTCCATTGAGACGGTTAGTGGGCTTGTCATCTCATTCAACTKTTTACTKAGAGATGGAATTGCGATTGAAATTTTCACTTTGATTTCTACACTTTGTGTAGAAAGACATTTTGAGAAGCTTGGTTACCCAAGGAAAATCACTCTATTTTTGATAATGCACCGTTTCATATAGGTAAGCAAAAATGGCCTTCGGACGGAATGAATGAATAAAATAACTGAAGACTTCTGTTAAAATCAATATTAAATCTGATTGAGAAGAATGTGCTAATTTACGATTTTTTATTTGGTTTGTTTCTTGGATTTCCTAAGCCTTGACATTTAATCTAGTGCAAATACATTTCGGCCTAAGAAGTAACGCAGTACTTCATTCATACATACCTATAGCCAGAGTACATGATAAATCAAAAACCTGAACAATACTGAAACGGGTGGCATATTAACGCAACCCAGCTGGTCTGATATATTTTTTTGCAAAAGGTGCCGTGGGGGCCTGCTGTCAAGTGGACGTTTGCATGCGCATGCCAACTTGGTAGAATATAGGTCACTTCCTTTAGGGAGTAGTACACATTAAGGCAGCTAGCTGGCTGGATTTGTCATCATGTCAGTGTAATGCTTATAGATGGCATTGCCATCTAATTTTCTACTAACATCATACCAAGTCTTTGGTATATAGGCAAAATCAGTTCTATGCCATGCTGTTTGTACTAGACCTAAACTACACTGACGAGCTGTAACAACAGCGAAACAGGTCTGTCTGTATAATAATAACAACAAAATTACGTCTATGCCATATCGCCTGCGTCAAAACAATCTGTGGGTAGCTGTTTCGACTTATAAACCCTTTTCGGCACAGCTATAGTCCCAACGCAGGCAACACGGCATAGATCATAGATCTGGTTTCCCTTATATACGCCAGGGTAGGCGATGTGATGCGAGAATTATAATGTGGATGACACCATGACATCTTGTGGCAATACGGTATCATCCACTCGTCTGTGTGGAGAACACTATGCTGTGGGCGTTTAAAATCGGCAGACGTTCTCCAACGACGATTTCTGCAGAGTGCAGTCCTCAAGCATAATAATAACAAAATTCGTCTATGTCATGTCGCCTGCATCAAAACAATCTGTGGACAGCTGTTTCTGCTTATAAAACCTCCTCAGCACAGCTATAGTCCCTACGGAGACAACACACCGTAGATCTGGGTTGGTTGGTTGCGGTGTAGACAGCATAGCATAGACATCCGTTAATTTACTGCATTTAATTTAATTGTTTAATTTCATTGTGCTTGCCGGTATGTTGAAGGATTCTGGTTCTAAATTAATGTACCTCTCACTTACGACAGAGAGCCTAGTTTTACGTGGAAATCTGCATTCCCTTGCTGAAATCCGACTGAAGCGGAATTCACCAACATGCAACTAATACAATTACCCGAATACACAATATTCAGCTAACTATCTGCAATTAACCGTAAGAACCATTTATGGTAATTGGTAGCACTCCACGCTGCTGGTCATCATAAGCATTAGCACGAGAGGTTTTGATGGCGGAAGTAGTTGGACTATAGATTCTTGGTTTGAAAATTTCAATTACTTTACAGTGTATTGATCAGCTGCCCCATGGGTAATGCAATTTTAACACGAATTCATTGCATTTAGATACAATGGAAAGTATACATAGAACGTACGTCAGTGTGAATTTGTGTGATTCAACCTAACGTACAAAATTCTGTGCACGTCCCTTACGTCCCTTTCACGTGGGTTTTAAAATTTATTGTAAAAATATCTGGCCTGGGTTTAAAGGTCGAGTTTATAATTTCAGTATTCTCAATCCATACTGGACCACTGGACGTGAAATTTTTTAAATTCTAATGTAGTGTAATTTGGGAAGTCGTCCCTAATACCAGTACTTTAAGCAAAGGCTTTATTTACGAACTAAAGTGCGTGAAATGTGATGCTTGTATATATTATAGCAATCATATCAGAGAGCTGTAAATATAGGATTAATAAATACGTTGCGGTAAGAACTAAGCTCTTTGGAGCATTTGAAAATCAAAAAGCACCAGAAAAACATTTTAAAAGATATATGAAGATTTTTACCACTAAATTTTACAACCTCTGTAAATGCTACACATCTGAAATTCACTATAGTTTTCATCCTCTTTGGAAATGATCGCTAGGTATTCAAGATCGTCAGCGTTATCTGATAAAAAATTGCTTATTTCCAAACTATTTAATTGATTCAAAATATTACTTTGTTTGGGACTTCTTTCTGCTCTACGATGTTTATTATACTTATACTAGCTTCACGCAACTAAGGTAATCAATATCTATAATTCTCTGCTGGGAAATGCACTAAGTATTAGTAAGGGTTATTTACATTCTTTACATTTCTGCTCCTTTTTCTGTGGCTATGCAAATAAGCGTCAGCATAACCGCCCCAAAAAGTTCAGAAATGAAAATATTGTAAATAACCCTTACTATAAACCCCAGTTATATATTACTTATTGCACTTCCCAGCGGATAGTTATAGTAAATATTTTTTAGTTCCGTGAAAACTAGTATTCACAAAAAGTCTTTCAAACTGTGATAGAATTCTAAAACACTGAGTTGCACATAGATAATTGTGTTGAGATGATCGTCTTGAGACTCATTGGAAACTGACAGTTCCTAATTATTAGTTCAGTTCAAAACTGCAGCAGCGGACAGTGGATGCCAAGTTGTTTGTGGTCGTGATTTGTTCAGTTTCACCTAGACCTACTAAAAGTCGTGCTTGTCGTATCCAACTTGATATTCGTTCTAAGTTGCGGGTTTCGCCATAACCATACAGCTTTTAAATTTCTGGATAGGATATTTAAAAGAAATAAGTTTTTTTAATAGAAATTGAGCGCTTTTTAATGTTTAAACCTCGCCACTGCAATGTTTTTTCTGAGAAATTCCGCCACTAGAATAAAAAACACACGTTAAAACAAATTTTAAAGTGTTTTAGGGCAAGAAAGTAGATCTATGTCAAGTTTCGTTTCGAGGTTAAAKTGCCGCCAAAATAGGCATTATTTGCAAATAACAAAATAAATTTACCGAAAAAGACATGCAGGTAGTATTTTTTCATAGACAACCCATATAGACCAATAATCCTATTGAATAGTAATCAAATGTAACACACCTAAGATAATGACATTTTACTTGACGTCATCATAACCTTAAAACGGATGGCGTCTGACACGATAACCTGACATGGACCTAGCGTGCTCGCCTAAAATACCACAAAATGTACCAGTATGCCGACGCTATTGTTTCTGACGTGGAAACGACTTACGCCATACTTTAGGGATAATTTTGTGGAAATCGCTTATCAGTCATCTAGCGGTGGCTTTACGAACTGTGATGTAGGTTGACACGATCTTAAAGTACAGAGACCTACATTGCCGATTGCTCGGTCATTTGATGAATATCAATAATATAATCTAGCGGTGGCTATTCGAATTACGACGTAGGTTGTTACAGTCGATAAGTACAGAGACCTACAACCAATGAGCATTGTATGAGCTCACTAGAAACTTCCAGCAAAAAGAAGAGCCTAGTCAAATAGAATTATCATAGGTAAGTATTAGGTAATTAATTTTGACTCAAAGTTAACTAATTCCTCTACTACGTGTTTAAGATAGATGTATGTCATGCTAACCAGGTCTAGTAGAACTTCGCTACTGCTGGCAACAGCAACAAACGCCATGTTTGCCAAAATTTTAGCACTACCAACTAGAGACACACATGCACTTTGGTCCTAGGAACTGTACCGTGATAACACCGTCGAATATTAGTAAATGCAAACGCTCGTTAGAAATGCATTGCTTTCAATACTCCGTGTGTATTTGAAACCGATCGTTATTGTTTATAAATTATTAAACCGAACGAATACGCAGCCCAATTTTGATAAGATAACTCGGTATACAAAAAATATCCAGTTTTCGAGTTGATTCGATGCGGAGCAGTAGAATCTTTTTTCGTAAATTTCTCCACTTTAGATGGTGTACGATGGATCGTTTGAAAGCTAACGTTCGGCATAAGCATTTCGAAGCGTTTTGTTCACGCAAAAGGATCGTGATGAACAGAGTTTGTCATCGAAGGTTAGGCTTGATAGTTTGCTTCCCTCTCCCATCTCCTTTATAAACATTTAAATTTTAAATGGCCGTCTATTGCGGTACTGTAATATATTTAGTGAGTGTACAATTGAAACACGTCTATAACGCGCCACGTGGGTTTATGTTTAAATCAAGTTGCCATTAGACTTGAATTTATATGGTTTAGATTAGAGTTGGAACCTCTGGAATGAAAACAATCGATTATATCGATTGTCGAAAAATATATCTCAAGAGGTTGTTGGTTTTCATTCGAATGGTTCACAACAAGCAGTAAGGTAAAGTCCATAGATATATAGGGTACTACAATTAAATGACATTTTGACATTTCGGAGTGAAAATGACGACTTTTGACACCTTGACACAAGGCAGCAGTGAGATTTGGTGAGGTTATGACAGAAAATCAGACGATATAATATTTACGCCCATTTCATGTATGTACCCTCGCTCTTATGTGATTAGCAAATAATTATAATTGTCAGCACTTACGTTTATTATATTACAAGATCAAATGATAATATACAAAAGCATAGCACATCATGTATATACAGACATATAACTACAGATTAATTTCTGAATTCTCATTTACCGGCGCTAAACCTGCCTAAAATTTAAATTTCTGTTTGCCATAAAAGTTTGAATTTGCATCTGACAAAATTCCAAACTGTCATCTCGACACATAGCATTTCAAAATGCAAATATCCCAATTCCGGCAACAATTTACCGCTCTTTTTGGTGCAAATATGGCGACAATTTCGGTACTGTTTATACGTAGGGACTTTACTAGAGGGAAGTGTTCAGCGCCAAATGTGGTTTACAATGGTACCATCGCATCGATGATTCTCTCAGTACTTGCTTTCTCAAGTATCGATATCGAGTTCTCAGCAGTCGGTACTCGGTTCACATTTTGTTAGGCGTCATTCGCTTGATTTCGGTATTTCTCTATCGAAGTAGGCGCGGTGATAAGCAATCGGTGAGCGTCCGATTTTCGTATATTAGTACGCTGTACCAAGCGTTGAACAACTTGATGATTTATTGCAGTAATCAAAACTTAACAACACAACAACATGTAACGTCTGTAGTTTCCTACTACAGTTTAATACAACTTATTGCAATTATTTGTGGATGATTCCAAACATAAAATATKGCCTAGTCTGTAAGTTTTAATAMTATTCATGACCGTTTAAATGTTTGAATCAAGAGGATAAACACGTCAAAATCGAGAGACGATAAAAATAAATAAATGTATTATACTAGTATTTTTTACAAATGACAGTATAAACTGTTCATAAACAACGTCACATTTCGTTATTTAAGTAAATAGTTTGACGTAAGGTTTATTTATTATTTTATTTTATTTTTAGTTTTATTCTCATATTTTACCTACCCATTATTTTTCCGGTTTCATGTAAATGCAATAAATATAAGTATTACATGTACCGCCTAGCGCCAATAGACCAATTATATTAAAAAGTACAACAGCGTGCTCGTACACAAGTAGCACGTAACCGAGAGGTTAATCATTCGATTACCAAAACCTTTCTAAAGGTAACATTTTGATTGTTTTCATCTCTAGTTTAGATTTCAGATCTCGTCTATGCAACGTCAAAATAAGTGACATCTGCTGTGGTTCAATATATTTAATATATCGGCTGTTTTAGTAATGTAGTTCATGCACGACATTCGCAGAGGGCATTGTAACGAATTCTACAAAATTTATTGACAGTGGCTATTCTTATTTACTTTGATAAGAACACTAGCCACATTATATCATTCTCTGAGGGTGAGGCACACTATCACATGAATGGTTTACGTTTGACGTTCTTATGGAGTTGAAATAGATAGTGCTAACAGTAAGTAATTTTATAAAGATTCTATTAAGTAAAAATTGTGTTAGTACGCTCCGGAAAATTGTGGTGAAATACCACAGCCTACTCAAATGCCAGCTATGAAACTTGAAGTAAAATTAGGACTCGCGCATACGAGACTGCGCATGATGTACTCGCGACTGAATTTTTCAGCGTCTATTATAGGTGTATGACATTATTCTTTTTTKGGKAAAAAGATCTGTTCTTATCCCCAGAAAMATCCAATTCAAATCAAGGTGTACCTACTGGCCTGCTGGTGGTGCGATTTGTGCATAAACTTAGCCAAGAAAAATAACATTTACTGTGTAAATGAAAGGAGATTGCCTTACCTGTCATCAAAGCTTTCACGGTTACATAGAATGATCTCCGAAAGTTCTGAAATTTAGGGCAGCTGAAGCATAACTTTTTCACTGGAATCCATTACTTCTGACCGATTTATGAACATTTCGAATGATAGAAATTTTCTGCAAGTTGCTTATTGTATATCCATGATACTGTTATCAGACAAGCAAGTTCTCTAGCGTTGTCCATGCCTATTAAAGCTTTAATTGCCAGCAATATAGTAAAATTTACCTACCACTTTCCGCCAAATTAAACTTTTTTCATATAGTTATACGAGTACAACCTATCATTCTTTACATCTGATCTCTTTAGATGATTGCGCTTTAAGAAACGAAGTGCGAATGACTGCACTGCAATAGATCACTGTCAATGTTGTTCAGCGATTTCACTACAGAGTGGGCTATTTCGATCTCCCAGGGGGCTTGGTATCGGCTTAAATCTTACTTAACAAATAACAAATGTACGGTGGGTACAGCATCTGTAACTGCGAAGACGCTCTGACTTCACGTGAGCATTCGTGTAGTCACGAATTGTACCTTCTACCACTCGGAGGTGTATTTTAGTGTGATAAATGTGGATCGGACTGCACTGTCCTATTGTCTAGCTGTTGCAAACGATAATACTTTTGACATATATGTCCCCAGTTCTAAATGACCACGATCCATTCAGGCCGTAAGAAATAAAAATGCTCCGTTATCTTGGCGCCCAGATGTCCCCTCATATCCAGAGAAATTGCCGTTCCCGGTTTTCTTTATTAATACTTGGATGAAGGTAATGAAGTTGTGGGTGGCTTTGAATGTGTCTAATGTAGCAAAAAACAACAGTCAGCAAGACTTTCCCGTAATCCCGCTTTTAGAGCAACTGTGCAAAAGGAAAGTTTTTTGTTCGCGGACTTTAACTGTTCACTAACAGAGACGCGATGAAACGGAAAATCGGGATATCGATTTTTATTTTTCATGCCCTTTTCTTTKCTAGGTAGTAGTAATTAGTYMAAAGTTTTATTGCTTAGCACTTTGCAACCTACAGTTTTATACCACAGTTTTAAATCCATGATTTAGTTAATAAATATAAAAACGTAATTTTGTGCTTACTTATACCTGGTTGCTGAAACACTTTAATAAAGTACTTTTTCAGTTTTTTTTTACAATCATCTAACTCTAGTAACAATTTCTTTTTAATGTGGACAGCATTATAATAAATATTTTTATATTCTAAAAGTAATATATGTACTGTGGATGTGGATTGAGATAGTTTTAGAGGTGTTGCAAGCAAAGTGCAGCATTTTTTTTTCTTTTTCAAATAATGTTTTTTTTCATTTAAGCTTGTCATTGTATCAACAGCAGTTACCTATATAAATTTCAAAGTACTTTGGTTGCAGAATGTATTCAGTTGTACTATAAAAAAGTAATTATAGACATTATTTCGATACCCTAAAGTAACATTTTAAAATACTAGGACTTGGACTACAAAATCTGCGAGTACCACCGGTATTAAAATTCAGGTACTATTTTAATGGCCCTATCATATTTTAACATTGTTCTTTTTTATACAGTTGGAATTTTTCCTGGACCACGGAAAGAAGATAGTTAATATGCTGCCTTAATGTCATTCTGTGTTACCAACGTAACAATGAATGTAACATCTGTAGAACTCACTAAAAAACATTATATCCCTTATTTTTGTAATTGTCATTGTGTTTACATGCATAAATGTGTCGGAATCTAATGATTAAACAAGTAAATAACACAAAATATATAGTTGTTATAACAACTTGGTATATATCTAAAGGTATCCAGGTTATATCACTGTTCTCCACGTATTGCTGGAGCTCGTAGAATGCTTTGTAGAAGGCTCACATTTCGGAGCTGTGGTGTGACATTGATCTCCAACCTTCATTGCTATCACCGTGCATATTGCAGCAGTTACAAAAAGGTGGCACATAAATTCAGAAATCAACGCCGCCCGCGTTGCATGAATCATTTATAGAAACCCTATATAAAATGCGTAGGTATATGTTTCACAAGGCGTACTTTTGTGTTTATAAAATAAATTCATAATTTGCTGTTATATTTTTTCTTCTTCGATGATAGCTGATATTTGACATAATTTAGGTAAAGGATCATAATATAAATCCAGCTTTTGTCATTCTTTAGAAGCATTTCTAGGGAATCTTCCATTTCACCAAATTTCTTACTTCACTATATATATACAATGCCACTCTTCCTGTAGCTACTGTATACAGAGTGTTTTTCATCCCATTGACATCGTGATTTGTATGTGTGAAAAGAGTTAATCTTTTATTTGTCTTACAGAACCGAACTATTAAAAACCATTGTAACAGTATTGATTGCAACGAAATACTCCTTTGTAGTTCATCTAATAATGTACCAAATAAAACATTGCATGAGTAGACTATCTTAACATATTCATATTAGATGTAAGACGTTCRAAAGCATAGTAGATCTAGCAGTTTACTGAACGTTATTAATTAACTTGAGGACTAATCGATCTTTTTGTAGACTATGCACCTATGCAGCCCCAAGCTATCAACCGTTTCCATATATCTGTGGGTGTATTTGCGCAACAGTGCAAACAAATATTGTGTGCAGTACACGGTATGACCAACCTATAAGGCTGATCAAACCGTCATACATATGCTGCAATAAGCAGTTATGCAGCAGTATTTGCAATACGTGAATACAAATCGTGAGACAGTAGAGTTTTGCGCAAAAAAAACAGTACAATAACAATTATTATCATATTAAAGATCTTGCTCATACTTAGTATCTTAAAAGTTCACAGCAATATTTTGATGTATTACTGAGCATGAAATATGTAACTTTTTACCTGGAAAAACAAGGTTTCAATAATGATTCTTGCAAGGAGGACGGCGTTGATCTCTTAATTTTTTGCACTTTTACTAAGCTACAATAAGCACAATGTACTGTCAACTGTCATATACTGTACTGAAGGTTGAGGATAAAGTTATAGCCACGAAACTGATGGTTTTATGAAGATTTTCCAACAATTTACTGTTATATTTTCCTTTCAAAGGTAAGTAATAACAACAATTTGCCTGTACGAAGCTACACAAGATTACTTTAATATGCTCAACTATACGTCCGTCACCGACTCCCAGACATGGCTTTATAAATAATTATTTTCCGCAAATTGGAAAGCCTACTCAATCAATCTCAATTTTTCCGTTTTAATGTTTGCACTTCTTTTGTAACTAGCATTGCATTACCATAATTATTTAACTGTCTATAATTTCTTGAGCCGACAGGCTAAAAACATCTTTTAGTGCATCATCACATCATTTGTAGAAAGCTTATACAACGTACCTAACAGGTAGGTATATGCGGATTCCACAACACTCATAGCTAAGTGAATATTTTCAAAAATTGATGATCTATCCATAGTGCGTAACGTTTTGCTGTATTTTTTATAATCAGCAAATGATGTCCACATTTATGGCGTTATAGGTAAATTGAATTGAATGTTCGCTTGCCATTTGGTGGAACCCCTTAAGTGTTAAGGAAACAGTAGGAACAATACTAGGTAGACAATGTTGTAACAAACTATTCATATTCCAAATTGTKCATATTGTTTCATTACAAGTTTACATTGGGAACTACGCACTTGGTCTAGTGTCTAGCTCATTTTTATATTTTTTTTATATTTAACCGGCCGGCATTACCTGAAATTTGAGTTTTTTAAAGAAATACGGTCGATTGTACGGGGTTTGACAATATGACACATTGAGGGACTTGTTACACAATGTTTTATATTCATTTTTGGAGCATTGTGCAGATTTTTTTTAACTGTGTGTCCTACTGACTTGTTTTTAAATAAATTTACGTTAAAAATAACGGTATATATTAAGTATAATAAGCCAATTGTTTTGATGTKAAAATAGAAACAAATAAAATAATGATGCAAAATGTAAATAAATTTCTACCCTGTCAAGGGCGTAACAAGGGTTGACAGATTAAAAACGAGACAAAAAACTATAATTAAACTTGTAGCCAACAATCAAACGTTGAACCAAGATTATAATGGTTCGATAACTTAGTGAGAGTAGAAAGTAGCAGAACGTCTGAAACGGAAAGATAAAGCACAGAGGAAGTGGAAATGTTCATATTGTTATGCGTACGGGTTAGAAAAATGTATATTTTTAACCTAACATCCTTTATTAAAGCCTTAGTGCTGAAATACACTAAATGCAAACACCGTTAGTATAATACGCTATTAATCCAACACTACTAATTCAGTTAACTACTACACTTCACTTAAGTCACCCTAAAACACTTTAGAACACTTAGGTCGTTTTGTTCGCTTGCTTACCTATTCGAGTCAGAGAGACTACGCGCGTTTTAGTTAAGCTAAGCGCTTAATGTGCTACAATATTCGATAGCCTGTCTAGCATGGAAGCTTCGAGAACATACGAGAACAAGAAATCTTATGCAACTGCGCAAACGTAGGCCTTGTTGCCTAATATACAAACGCTGGTTTCCCCACATTATAGCACTATAAATACAAAAGTGCTTAAAAACAAACAAAGTGATAAATTAACGTTAAACTTTTAACAGCATTTTTAATTTATAACCTGCACGATATCTAGTTCCGTTCATTCTCTACGTACTTTGAAAACTTTCCGGTATTTAATATGTCACTAAATTAATTTTTAATTGCTTCGCGGGCGAAATTTTTAAATTAATTGCTTCGATTTGGGTATAAAAGGTGATAGCCACTTATTGCCATATAGATACACAGATCGCTAAAAATTACGCTTATTGCTATCTTTCGTCAGCCGTCGTCAGAGTACAAGAAGTAGTAAATAAGATACACATTCTTGTTTTGCGAGACAATCTGATCTCATTGCCAATCAATGAATACGTAAAAAAATGTAAGAAACAAGAAAAAGTAAAATTCGATGTTAATTGCACCACTAATTCACTCTGATCAATTTAGATCGCATTTGTTTATGATTCTATATTTAATTCTGGCAGCACACATATAACGAGCGTTAATAAAAGAACGGGTCTAGTACTAAAGGGGGGAAGTTCGTGAACGAACGAAGTGTAGTATTCAGTTGCGCCACAATAAACGATCTAGTTGGTCTTGATAAAATGAACTAGTTCGTTTTGAACGATGCAAAATGCAAGGGACTTGTATGATACTGCACTGAAACAGATGGGCAGTTCGCATTGAACGATTGAAAAACCGCGAGCGACCTATGACCTATGGGAAGGGCGGACGACCGAATATGAATCGTTTCGTGAACGAACACGCGAATTACGATGTGCGACCGGGTGAACGATATAATAAAGCTATTTCGCAATGTATAGCGTACAATGGCGTCGCAGTCTTGCAGTCCCCGTTTCGCTGTTTGGCATTTCTTATTTGACATTGTGTTGCAAGCCAGAATGTTGGAATGAGACAGTAATATACCGAAATACCTTATATAGATTATTATTATATCAATACCTAAATATTGCTGGTACTTTTGAAATGGCCTTAAGCATTTCAATAAAAGTGATAGAATAAACGTATTTCTGCACTTAATTTTTCACTATCTACCAAAATCTGTTCTAAATACTTTCTACACATTTTTGCATAATAAATAAATCATCGCTGTTCACTTAATTATAGGTGTAAAATGAATATCAATATAGCGTGCGCTGCGAAGTGGTCCTATGCAAAGGTTGTGGAGCGACTCGCACTATGCTGTATCTCTCTCTAACGCGGTKGGCTACGGAATGGCCCACTCCACGCGGCATCGTGCTTATACTTCTCTATCTACTACCGTGGTTTGGATCCGTGACCATATTTTTTAATGAGTGCATCAACACCGTCGAGGCTACAAGGTTTTTAGTGACTGATTCTTGTCTTTTTTATGGCTTACTTACTTTACCATAATAAACATGTACAAAAACAGCAATTATTACTGGGAGTTCCGTGTCGTTTAGTATGTATTATGGAACATCAGAAGCCGGACCACTGTCCAATTAAATTAACTTATAATATTTTGAAGGATTACTTGTTTAAAAAGTAAAATAAATAAAAGAGCTATAAAACACTCAATGGCCTACTCGAAACGCACAATGATCACCATTCTATGGTTCTGTTGCAAGTAAAACGGTTTTGCATTAGTCAGTAACAAATTGACAGTTGACCTAAGAAATGCATTTGCTCTAATTGATAAAGTAAATAAGTAATACCTTATCATTTCACTCAAAATTGATTTTCCACGTGTGAAGTGTCACAGCGCTGCGACTTCACAGGCACTCAAAGCCGAAACAGTGAAGCTGCCACCCAAAGTGCAACCACCACTTCATAGTCAGCCTTACCTTTCTCGCTGAAGCTAACGGAGACGTACATCGAAGCTTTCCGCGGGCAACGACGAGGACTTGACACGTGTCAAGAGCTTTCATTAAAATAATTGCCGTCCTGTAACTCGCACCTTGCATATTTTTAGAACGAAGGCGCGAAATATGGAGAGTGACAAAGGATACATGAAACATTGATGTGGGGTTTATTTCCAAGAGGTAGGCAAGTTTGGATAAATAATTTGGATTACTTACCCGAAGGAAACTGAGGGCGTGATTTTATGATGAGATGAAAAGTGATAATGTTTGATTCCTAGGCTAATATTTATGTTAAAAAACGTAGCTGTGCACAATGGCAGCGTTATACAATGTAAATCAATGCTTGTAAAGTTATATTCAATCTAATAATGTCGTCATGGGCAATATTTTATCTCTGTTGTTTGCCGCCTGCCCTTCAGTTTTTGCTTATACACAACTCCCACTCAATTAATTAATACAGGACAAAACACAGTCTAAAATAAAGATATATTTTTTATGATATTTCTTTCATACTTGCGAAGCCATGATATATAATCTCAAAAAATGTCACACTGAATAGATTCAACAATTTTGTCTGCAATTTTTATTGCTATTTGGAAGATACCATGGGCAAATGTATATTACTGGTGAAGGTAAAATCCAGAGTAATCTGGAAGTAACCAAACATTTTCACCATGCAGACGTCCACAAAAGCTCTCACATTCATAATCTGCGCTATTACGATGAAGGGAAAGCACATCTCTGCTGATGTCCAGGAAAGGCCGCGATTTTAAAGCCGGCCAACTGGATGGCATTGACCATGAATAAGTTGTAGTATTGCATAGTCGACCAACGCGGTAAATTTGCAATATAGAAGACGGTGGTAACATTAAACATCCTATATCGAAACACGAAAAGGATAAGAAAACTACTTAAGATGAGCGGAAGGCGTCGCACTCAACAGTTGAAGAGAATACAACTCAAAATACAATATTATCTAGTGATAACCTAAGAAGGAAGTAATTGCAGGCAATTTCTACTGAAACATATCCGTTCACTCTGGAGAAACGTATTTGTGAACAAATTATTATAATTCAGTTTTCTTGTTAATAGCTAAGGATACGTGTAGCTAGTTTTAAAATTTCGCAACAATCGGGAACTTTATATTTATCTGTTATAATATTCAAACGTTCATTAAGTTAAAACGAATAGGCGCAGTTCCTTCTTAACACTGGAGTTAGGTTGTTTGGATTTGTACTTCTTATTATCATAATTAATTCATTCAGGCAATAAATAACTTTGATCATAATAATAATTTGTGTTGCAWTCGTTTCTTGTCGMCCATAACGAGCAATTAAGCTACAAAAGCGCCGGACGACGTTCCGTAGCATCACATATACATTACACCTTGAAATATATATGCCGYACTTTGACCTGGAGTAGGTCTATGATAGTGCTGTTGCAGTACATTTGACTAGCAATCAAATAGTCCCTGGTTCGATTCCCGGTGAGAGCCGCAAAACTTTTACAGAAATATATTACCTGCAAACCCAATAAAATACTTCTTGTAATCATTAAAAATTAGTATTAGTAGCATCAAAGAAAGCATCCATTATACCAGTTATAAGGGTCAAAGCTAGAGTGCTGCCACTGAATATCCTCAAAACCTAAAATAGCGAATAGATAGATTAGGAATCCTGCCTTGGAAGTTTCGACCTTCAACTACAGTCAGCAGATTTTCCAAAATTCAAAGTAATATGTCGGTGAAGGATCCCAGCACTAGAAACGATCTCGCACAAGATGACCTCCGGAAAGAGGAACAAAGATGCAAGTGGATGAAAGCACTGAAGAAGCGGATGATAAAAGGAAGAAATAAACATTCTCTACAGATCAAAGTTATCTATTGCCTGTATGAATTAATGATTGAATTAATTAAGTTTGCAACGCATTTTGTATATCACAAATTTTGAAATATATATTATACTTTGACCTGGAACTTGAACAGAGCTGATGTTGCAGTGGCGACACATTTGACTAGCATTCAAAAGATCTCGATTCCCAGTCAAAGCTGGCAATATACTTTTTTAGAAATATATTGGCCTGCAAACCTAATTAACTGTTTCTTATAATTATTACTTTCTACCTGTTTCAAAATATGAAAACAAGCCTAGCAAGACGATCTTAATAACCAATAGAAAAACCTGATGCCTGCAAACCCGAAATATCACGTAGATTTCTATTACCCTATCTATAACAAGCGAATTGAAAAAAAAACTCATACGAAATCACTCAAAGAAGCGTCGACACCATCACGCAAGAACAACCTAAGTAAGGCAGAAATCAGAATTGCCAATTCCAGGCAGCAGATCATCCGAGGAAAAAACAATACAGCCGATCTAAGCCGCCAACAAACATATAAATATCTCACGAAAGCATCCGCTAGTTAGATGCACCTATAAACTTTCCCATTTCATAACAATAAGCGTGTCACCCCTCCAACCCAGCGTAGACGGCCGGCCTGGCGGTTTATTCGAAAGCGGCAGAAATCAATCCATTAATCAATCAAGGTTGTTGAAAACATGCACAAATTAAGATTCAAACATAAAAAGTCGAACGTTTTATAAATAAAGAACGAAATCTCATGTAGTACACAACGATACACATTTCGAGCGGTTTTCTTTTTTCTAAAAAAGTTTGCCTTTAGTAAAATAGAATAAAGTAAATCCTATTAGATGAACACTGCACTCAAATATTATAGTCTACAGATCCTATATACGAGAACAAGGAACTGTAAATATTCCTAGGTGCCTATAAAAGAGTTGTTGTAAAGTTCGATAATGTAGTTGAGCAAACAAACTTTGCCTATTGTACTTTGTATTGGATAAGTGTACCCTTCGAAACAATGACTCAGTGGTAATCATAGGTTTGAGATTTAACTCTGATCGGGACTGACATTTGTGATGATATATCCTTGGCGGCTGTATTTTTGATGTATCTCTAAATACGTGGTAGAGGAGGTAATTAGTTACAATTAGTAGCAATCAACCATTCAAAGAGCCCCGTGAAGCTCTTTTTCCGCTGGGCTTTTCCAATGGGCTCAAGCGCTCATTGGACAATCGGCAATATTGTTCTCTGTACTTACCGACCGTACCAACGTACGTCATAGTTAATAAAACCATTAAATGACTTAATTACCGATTTTCACAAAATGACCTCAAAAATGCGACAAAAGACGTGTATAACGTCAAAGTATACATAAGTATTCTTCAATTTTTATCAAACATTTGGCGGTAGTCTTGTACATCATCTTCCCATCAAACGTCGTGTTACCACAAATACTTCAAGATTGGTTGGTGGCAAAGGCTTCATTATACTGAACAGGAAACACCATGCAGCCTGTGCACGTGAAGACAAATCCCGCATTCGCACGTTCACACTTGATAATGATATGGATCGACGGGCGTTAAAGCTTGAGCCAGACATCTTTTTATAAAATGAATGGCACCGGTGGCGTTTATTGCCCTTTGTAATATAAAACTTTCTTCTGTGCGACCCATTTTTACGATAGCGGTTTCAAGTTCATTTATAGCGGGTACATGACACCTGAATCACACCTCGCTGACAAGTTCAGTATAAACACTAAGCTTCCGCGCTCAATGCACGTACTTCCTGTAGCGCTTTACACACCGACCCTTATTATTCGTATTTAACAACCCATTCCAGTAACTTTAGTGACATTATCCGAAGTGTGAAATTCATTCACCGGTGTGTTTTATGTCTACACACGGGAATTTTTTCGCGCTCGTCTTAATTGCAGGTTAGTATATTACACACATTTATATATTTCATTCTCGAATGGGTTTATTGAAGCTTTTGAATATGTTGAGTAATTATTACCTCTCGCAAGGAAATATAAAATAATGAGTACTTACACCTGAATACCATCAACTAGTATGTCACTTCCGGTTATAACAAAAGTAGGAATGTCTAAGTTTTTTTTTTACATTTTTCAGGTTCCTTAATAAATTGTATAACCATTTTCACTATACTCCAGCAGATAATAGCTTTTTTTTCATTGCGAATAGAATGACCTATTTCTGTTTTCATTCTTCGACAAAAAATTCATTTCTGAATCGATTGCTATAAGGTCGTTTCTATCTAAAACCAGCAATTTTTAAAGAACAAAGAGTTTTCTGAAAGTGCGCATCTATTAACTACTCTTGTACCGATGGAGTAAAACCTACTGAGTAGGCTATAGAAAAATAATTGGTGCTTTATGTTACAAATTCATACGATTTAACGAATTGTATCCTTACAACTGGTAAAAATTAATTAATCGCAATTTCCTGAAAGCTAACACTATATGGCAATAATTATAAGTAACTCTGCTATATTATTCATTCGAGGATACTAGAATAAATTATTTTTTATAATTCTTATGTAAATTTGAAGTGAAATTAACACTATCGGAATAGATTAGCGAAGGGATATTTCAAAAAAATAAACTTGTTTTAATTATTTCTATGCGGTTAATAAGTGTTCGGTTATAAGGAAATTAGATAACTGACTTAGCGTTCAATCTATTGAACATATGTAGATTTTGCAGATATGGAAAGGAGGAAGCCATATAGAAAGTAATTTAATTTACCTTTTTAAGAATCGCTATAACCTTAGGCAGTTGACTTAAGTACTTAGGAAGCCCTTCCAATCAACGAGAGCTACTAACATATTAACTAAGTGTATCTACTTTCGACTTTTTTTGTTGAGCAGTTTTTGTACCGAAAGGATGCTTCACAAGACAAATTATCCGTTACGTTAATAATAAATAGGTGCAAACCAGTACAGCGAAGAGAAAACWCTTGATCCGTTACCTAACATTACTCAGCTTGCTTTACCTTTATCGATTAGTGTCGCAGCATGCAACAAAGAAACTTTGCTTTCCGAGTTGTTTCCAGTTTTAACGTCATTTTGTAAATAGTACACATTGAGAGCTCAGACATCACAGCTGCAATAGAATTAAAAGGGGGATTAGCTTTATCCCCTAAAAGAGTATTGTCAAATATTCCTGTCACACACCTACTCCTGAGTTTATGATAACGTAGGTTAATGTCGTCAGAGAGCATGAACATGTATTCTCCATTAGACGTACATCTCGAATACTGAAGCTCGGTCTGATCAACGCAGACACAAAAGAATATTTTTAGTGGTTGGTCGAAAGCGAACTCTGAAAGCCTCAGCTAGGAAAGGCTTTCTAGTGGGTGGAGAAAGAAACCTTTCTGCGTTTAAACTCACCTACAACTTTCCATCAATTCGATACCTCTGTTTTAGTACTTATATATGTGTATACTTATATGGGTAATCATTGAAGCCATGTTAATTATGTAATTTTGTAGTTGCATTTTGTGCCGCAGAACGGTAAGTCTAGCTACAGATAGCAAGTAAGTCTAGCTACAGATAGCAAATGCTCAATGCTGTTTTGAGGGAGGAGTTAGTTTTCTGTTACTTTAAGGAAAATACAGATATGTAAGAAATTTAAAATTTGGGTTTCAATTTTTGTTGACATGTTTACAGTTCATGTGTGTTCTCCTATATTTCTACGAGCTTTAATATTACAAGAAAACATTCTGCGTCTATGAGCAAGTCTCAGATAGATTCCTGTGAATTCTACTTCACTATTCAAGCCTTTATTAAGATTAAGATAACTTTATCTCAACTCCCTGCTGTTTCTGACGCTTGTAACCATTTACTTTAGCAATAAAATTTTATTACACTTCCACCAAGTCAGTTACTCCCAAAGTCGCAAGCAACAAAATGATTTACTTTAACATCTGTTTATTTTAGGGTAACTATAGTGAAATGCATAAATAATTAAAGTTACCTAATATTGAATTAGTCACTGCAATGTTTAAGAGCATAGGTATAAGTATATGTGTAAGTATGTATATATGTTTGTACGTCTAATGTTAATATATTCGGTCTTAATTTTTACTTATACCTTACTGTTAGCTTCTCTGTATTATGCAAAATCAATACTATCATGCAATCTGTGCTAGAGCTAAACTGCACTGAGAAGCTTTAACAAGTTCTATATTTTATAGGCACAGTGCTACAAATGAAGTAGTTCCTTGTTCTGTTTGTAGGCAACTGGCGTATTACATTGGTGATGATAACTAATTGCTAATTTATTGTCTTTGATGTTAAACGTCAAATCAGAGTATTAATCCCTTCCCTAGTTTATTTATAAAAAATAATAATTAGAGAAAAAATACTCGTAAGAACAAAGCAAGTTTTAAGATATCTAACAATTTTAAATAAATTTAAATACTAATAAGTTACATTTTTTACAAACAGATAGTACGTGATTCGTTTTGACTTTATAAAACTGCACAAAAGACGGAAGAACAAACTCGGTTTCCCGCACCTTGCAGCTTATGCCCTGGTCGTGTTCCTTCGCGCTCGGGTTCATCCATCATAGTTTGCAGCCGAGCTTTTATTACAGTTTATATTTGATTTCCTTTAATTTATCATCTTTAAATCATAATTGAATCGCTCTTGTAAAATGCTCAGCCACTTTTAAACAACTTTCAAAATTTCCACAATATGATTTATGGTTTGGAGTCGCAAAACTTTTTTAATCAGAAGGGTTTGATCGCCGGGTCTGAGTTGAAGTTGATACTGTCTTTCTTAAGTAATTTTCTCTTCCTGGGGCATCATCATCGTCCCAGTAATTTACAAGTTTGGAAAAGTTTTTTATTTCCAAGACTGTCATAATGCGGTTTCGACTAATAAATCTGCTTCCCTTGTAGATAGTGCAGGTGAGCCCCTTGGTTGCGACCTTGCCTATATGCGGCTGTTAAAAAGCAATTTGCTTAGAGTAAATGCGCGTCACTGACACATTGAATTCATGGACATAGCTTTAAGGAACAATTTTATTTGTAATAAGGGCAAAAGGTAAATGAATATAACCGCTGAAAGCGACCGCGCAAATGTTGTTGCCTATACCAATCTGTGTATTACTTATATGGATTCACCTTATAAAAATTCTGTTTATTTTTGTTTAAAATCATCCATATCCTTAAATTTGAATGATCTGATTATGCTTAATATTACAATACAAGCTCTTTACCGTGTTCTTGAACAGTCTATTAAAGTTCATATATTAGTACTAACTATACCTCCAGAATACCGAAGGTTCATTTTGACATTTATTGCATCTACCCATTATCATCTATTTAAATTATTTATAATTATACTTACAGATTAAACCGGCATTAGAAGAGATAAATAATGAAAAGAACATTACTCGGATTGCCTATGTTTTAAGCCTACATAGAAATATCGGCATTTAATTTTCGCATCAATAATTTTTATATTAACAAATGCAGATACAGATACAGTAATGCCTGCTTACGGTAACGAGCGGAAAATTACAATGAACATTCAGTACGTTGTGGACAGGTCTATTTTATTTTCAGTGCCATATGTGTTAATGGCCCAAAACGATGCCTGCCTGTCTTCTGGCCAGTCATGCGTAAAGTGTGTGCAGTGTAAATTGTCACCGCTGTTTCCTGCGAGATGCATACGAGTACTGTGGGTTTTTTTAGTCCTCAGATCTAGTTGTGCTGTTCATCCGGCGCAACATAGCATGGTTGCTGAATCATTGTGGACTCTTTTTACCKTGTTGACAGGTGCTATGCGGCAGGTKTCCTATTKCTGCTAAGTGTCACATAATGCCGTACTTATAATGCAATCGCATATGTGTTTAAAAAAATACTGCCTATTATAGGTTCCATGTCGACAAACTTTCTGCTTGTCCTGGAGGAAGGCTTTCTGCTGGAACCATCGAACCTTTAGTGCTACCCGGATAAGCCATTATTAATGCAATCTAAAGTTTGCTGGTGTTTTACTCAGACTTTCCATTGAGTAAAGGTTTTTAATTTACTTGAGCCTTAGGGTTTGCCGCTTAATAGCCATAAAAAATTGATTTTCCTATGTAGTTAATATCTCCGATTTTTCCGGTCTAGAGGACCTACGACGGTTATCTGGAGACAGATACGTACTGGACACTTAGCCCTTGCTGCTTTGTGATGTGTTCTATGCTCAAAAGGTTAACAAGCTTCCAATTTCTTAATTTGGTGGCCATCCTTTTTGACCATACGATGGGAACAAGAAAACATAACAACTAAACACACTTATTTACTTATCTGCAATTAGTTGATTTCCACTGTTATTTAATATAGGTTCTACTACTATTTTGTTTTTGCCTTCCGGATTCAAGATGACGTCAGCGCATTTGACATCATTTATAGGTCAACCATTCCTACTGTATCGTTGAATGTTTTTCGGGATATACAGGTACAATATATTCCAAAAATAAATGAATCATCCATTTAAATTTATTCATATCGATAATACTGTCGAAACGATTTACTATCGCTTCCGCTAAATTAGCTAATAAATCATTGACTTAGTTTGCTTTGCTTAGAATGCAAGCATTATTAAATTARTATCTCTTATCTTTGGTCACCTGCTATCAAAAGCAGTATTGCCAGTAGGATATTCTAAATTGTAATACACGCCACTAGTTTTTTTTTTGTAATGGATTTGCTGGTACTTGAAAAATGTTCTTGGTAACATACTCGCCCAATGCCCAATGCAATGTTTGATTGTAAATTGTAAATTTATGTATATATTATAATAAATAAACTTCTTTGTTTAGTTGCATTAGCTACAGGCAAAACAAATTCGACAAATGCATATGTTGCCTATTGTCCTTTTGCTTCTTGTTATGCTTGTTGCTTACTGTAATTTGATTTTCCCACCATGTCGGTAATATCGACTTTCTATTTCAAACTTGTTTAAACTGTTTTTAACATACCTACATCTCAATAAATTGAATACCTGTATACAAAATTTCTAATCGTGTTAACTTTCAAGAAATCAGTAGTAACCAAACAGGCAGGTATTTTCTGGACACGGGGTACGCTGAGGTTAATACCGAAATGGGATTATATAATAAATGAAATAATATTCATTAGTTGAAATGGGATTTAAACCCATGACATGTGAGATGAAAGCATTCAACCTCGCATATGACTTGAGATCTCGAACAAATTCCTCTGGTAGATCCAAACATTTACAAACTGCCTAACACTAGTCTAACTAAAAAAAAAACAAAACAAACGACACTCTGTTTTAGCAGTACGTGATTTTGTTTAGCAACATTAAGTAATGAATTTTCGTTGGAATACTCGTTTATTCGTTTCCTAATAAAACGAATACGAATATTCGTATCGAATATTATTCGAGGCAATTTTGAACGAATATTGTATTCGAACAACGAATATATTCGATACGAATAGACAACACAAGTTTATTTCTGGCTTCATTTTTTTACCGCTTAAGTTAAATGTGAAACTGCAAAAGCTATGTCCGTGTGTTATCCGTAGTCCGTGTATTCATTCAATAAATTCAATACGAAATTTACTAATAAGATCGAATATCAAATTATCGACAACTTCATGAATACTTTTAAATAGATGATTGTTATTCCGACAGTTGCCAACTATCGAATAATTCAACAGTTTTAATTCGCCAGTACCCAACTGTTAAGTACATATTTTCACAAAATCGGCAGTGTAGGTCTCTGTACTTATTTTCACAAGGTGACCCGCAAACTACGACATCAACAATAAATATCAGATACCATTGGAAAAAGTACGAGCATAAAAATTTTCACGCCCAAAAAAAACCTTCTATCAACAACGGTACTATTTTTGCCGCAGAACTAGCGCAAATACAGAGAGGTTTGAACTATTTAAAGTAATTCATTCAACAGTGGATGTATTTTTTTAATAAACTGTCGTAATTTATGAATTATTATATAGTAGTCGAGAATCCATACACACATTGTTAGAATAATTAATGACACTTCATCAGAGTCTTACGGTTTTATTCTCGCATAAGTTTAATATAGACTAAATATATTATCATAAGAAACCACGTACCAATAAATTCTACCAAATTAATGTTGGAATGTGCGGTTTGCACGCACATGAGTTGACGATTTATTTGACGTTTCTTGCCAAATCTTTAACGTGGAAAATGTAGTATTTTGAACTGCTAGTTCGCATGGGCAGAATACATTTCGTAACAAAACGGCAATCTGCAACAGGGTTTACTAATTTACTTGCGCTCTTGTCAGTGAAACAAACCTGTTGTAGCCACATTGTCATCAGCACAGTTCATTACGAGTAGTATTTATTGCATTTTGGAGTTGCGTTTAAAATTCATGAAATTTTAAACGTCATTTAGTGAGTTCAGACTGACCACGGACGAATAATACCGAATATTAAATCCCCTGAAATAATTCAAGGAATATAGAAACTATGTGGAGTATTTGTTGCATGTGACCATTCAGCATGTCATTTTCTAGCTAAATTATATTGCCGGCACGGAAAATGAATTAAATTACAGGCTTCGAATGCAACTTGATGGACAATGCTCTAGCATTAAACGCTAAATCAAGTGTTGAATAATAATAGAATTATGGAAGTTCGTAGCCGGGCTTTGTGACTACATCATGAGCATGGCACAGGCCTTTCAGCTGTATATGCAGGAAAGTGGGAAACTAGTTCACATTTAGATAATATGCTTCCCTTACAGATTTACTGCAGGTTAAGTTGTCCTTCGACATTTAGTTGTAAAGGCATCGTACAGATAACTGGAAATTTGTTCAGGCCATATATGCCTTTGAGCACCATTTTCGTAGAAAATTCTCACTCAGTGACTTGAATACAATCAATGTTTCTATCTTTGAGTCACGCTGTTTTAGCTATGTGTATATGTATATTAAACACATTCTTATTTAAAATATTCATTTTATGAACGCTTGCTACTAAATAATAGTTCTGAACTTACGTTTTGGATCTTTATACCATACTGGAAGGTTGTGGCCTTGTTGAATGTACTCATAGTTAAAATTAAGGCTCTACTTGTCAGAAGTGACATGCTTCATCAGTTTTCATGTCAAGTATTCTGGAAAAAGCATGCAACAGTTTGCTAAGCTTGAAATTACCAAATACCTTGAGCATGACTGTAGTACCTATATTAATAACGTTATAATCTCAGAAAACGCTAATAATAATTCCTATATTCCTTTATTCTTTTTTAATGCCTATGTAATCTTATACATATCACGTGGAATACATGCAATAACGAAATGAAATGTACCTGTATTTAACGATTGCAATAATGAATCGTAGACTGCGATAAAATGCCTTTAAAGTATACAGGGTCCGCCACTTAAAACTCCCCAGGCTTGTATTTTCGTTATTTTTGTAGGTTCAACCTTAAGTTATATATGAAATTGTAGGTTTTTTTAAACTCTCTAAAAATAGAATATTGGGTGTCCAAAATTTTTTTGTAGATTATCATATTTTGCAAATAAAGCTAATTTTTGTAAATATTTTTTAACCTTACCCCGTATAATAAATATTGCTTTATAGATGGATGCCGGCTTTTATTTTCTTCAATTTGTATGTTTACCATGTATGCGTAATTTTTACTCCTTCTTAGTGAAAAATAAGAAAAACTATTCGCCGTCATTTTCGTCAATAGGATTGTTGAGAATTTTTTAAGTGTTATTTTAGTAGTTTATTACGGTACAAATTATGCCTACATACCCGTCGCTGCACACAAAACCCCAAAATTTGGAGTAACTTAAAAAAATATTCAAAGTTCATTCTACAGAGAGAGAGGCTAGAAAACGAAACCCTGCGATGAGGCTAGTTTGGTTTTCTACATCACGCATTAGCCTCATCGCAGGGTTTCGTTTCCTAGCCTCTCTCTCTGTAGAACGAACTTTGTACTTTATTTATTTAAAAGTTACTCCAAATTTTGGGGTTTTGTGTGCAGCGATGGGTATGTAGGTATAATTTGTACCGTAATAAGCTACTAAACTAACACTTAAAAAATTCTGAACAACTCTATTAACAAAAATGGCGGCGACTAGTTTTTCTTGTTTTTCACTAAGGAGTAAAAATTACGCATGTATGGTAAATGACACAAACTGAAGATGACAAAAGTCGGCATTCAACTATGAAGCAATATTTATTATACGGGGTAAGGTTAAAAAATATTTACAAAAATTAACTTTATTTACAAAATATGATAATCTGCAAAAAAAATTTTGGACACCCGATATTCTATTTTTAAAGAGTTTAAAAAGACCTACAATTTGACATATAACTTAAGGTTGTACCTAAGAAAATAAAGAAAATACGAGCCTGAGGAGTTTTAGGTGGCGGACCCTGTATACTTTCACAAAGTGTTATAATACTTAAATTTGCACTAAACCCTGTATTACATACAATGTATACTTTATAAGATAATATTTTGTCGGATAGATCGCTGTCTCTTGAAAACACTGACAAAAAATTAATAGTCTGACGTTTCGATTACACCTGTAATCTTTGTCAAAGACGAAGAACCTCAAAATTTGCCTGACACAAGTTCAAACAAAATTTTGTTTGAACTTGTCAGTGTTTTCAAGAGAGAGCGATCTATCCGACAAAATATTATCTTATATTTATGGACGCTGAAAGTATTCACCCTCGTATAATGTATACTTTATTTAAGTACATTTCTGTATTACGAAGATATTTGTATATTTGTTGAATGCACCACTACCTTCTCGCAGTACTATTCCATCATGTTAAACTCAAAAAATTTTTTTAATCAGCTAAAGCTGGGCTCGGTTCAGAGGGACCTTTTGCAGGGCTTTGAAACAAATTTCGTACAAGGAAGCAATAATCGCATAAAAACTGATATAAATAAAATTCTTTGGTAAGCGCATCATTGAGAATTGCTGGGCCGATTTGCCACGTCCATAATAGTCTAAATAAGCCTTTTACGGAAATAAAAATTGGCAACGTTTCCAGAAAAATTAAAAAATTGGGGAATATTTGAAAGTGCCTTTGCCACGTGATTTTTGTATGAAGTTGCGACCACAACTCACGATTCGCGTATTTATTTTTTGTTTGTTATGGATCTGAGAAAGTTTTCATCAAAATAAAATTCTGGATTTACATGTAATCAAACAATTCTCAATTTTTATATGTACTCTTGATCATAACTGATAATAGGAAAAACATATTTGGCTGATACTTTTTCTTTATTAGGAGCAAAGCAAGAAAATTTGGAAAAGTAAAGATTGGTTATATTTTATGGAAATAATCCAACTGAATGTTTTCGGTAAAACGGGAAGTTTGAAAAACGAATTTCAGCCTGAATTAAAATGAAATTTTATTTTTTTACATATTTGCACAAATGTTGTTTGACAGCTGATACATTTGCGCAGTTCATCTTTGGCGATCTGTCAACGCATGTACTTGATTCGTACAATACATTCCTCGATTTTATACAGTTTTCATTTAGAGCCAATTGGAAATTGTTAATCAAGCTTTATTTCATAAAGTTAATTATATTCAGTTGATTTTCACAAAAATCGTCACGAACGAACGAAATACCGTGAGTTCGGAGGTGCCAATTACATAGTAATGAAAAATTGATTTATTTGTCCACTTTCAATTGAATTGTAATTCTGCTCTATGTCCATCGCAGTCGATTAAGAAGTGAATTAAGTTCGTCGACTTATCTCAATCATTTTAAGAAATTTATCCATGAAATAAATGTAAATAAAACACCTCTAGATTCAATGTGATTTCAAATTTAGTGTAAAAAAATGAATCATTGGGTTGACATGAAATTTTAATGTAGTTTTTGAACAAAACCGTATGGTACCAAGTCGATCATATTTCACGCATGTCATACATATCCAGCATTCCGGCAGTGTACTGCCCATAAAATTCGTTTCGAATGTAAAACTTCTTATAGGCATACTTCTGAAAGTACCGCATAACTAAATGCCCAAGCAATTCAATATCTATGGTCACAATCGTTAATATACATATCCAGTGGCTTTTTAGTTTTATAGGAACTTTGTTTATCGCGTGAATAATGATTTAAAGATAGGTTATCGGGATTGCAGGCATAGACTTGAATGAAAAAGTAACTCGCTGCGGTCGGGACTCGAACTGGAATCGCCTGAACGGGCCTCAGGAATGTTCACATTACACCACCAGAGCGTTCGAGTTTAAAGAATATTTTTACAAAACAATACGTACTTATACACAACGCACAATAAAAATTGTAGAATACAGAAGAACAGCGAAAATGAACGAAAACAAAAAGGTTTTATTTCTGCTTTACTTTCTGACATGCTTTGCAGCAAATTTAGTAATAACATCTTCACAAACTAGTTTTCTTACCAATTTAGATTCGGTAGATAACATGGCTAAGCAGGCAAATCATTCTTCGCTAATGTTAGATCTTAAGTAATTTTTAATGATTTTGATCCKTGAGAAAGATCTTTCTGTAGATGCGACAATAATTCAAAACATTTTATGACATGCAACCAAACACCGGCAAAAGCTATCTGTCAGACTTTAATTTTGGGTTGTTCCAAGCATTCTTGCCTATATCTATATCGTTTTCGGTTTCTAGCCACTTGTAAAGGTAACAATATATATATTTACGGTTCATAATCAGTAGTCAGCGGTCATCAAAGAATATCTGTGTCGTTTTTTTTTCAAACAATCTCTACTACTGAGCACCGTCTAAAAAAATTTTTGGATTTTTAAAAATTAGTCACGTGGCCTATGAAGGTGCGGGGCCTTGTGTAGCATTACATAAGACTGATATGAACTGGAGGCTACGCTCTGGTAGCACATGTCTTGAATAGAAACCACCCTGTTGATTGGGAAAGCATAAATGAATTAGAAACTTAAACAAATACCTAATAATACCTACTTAATACTAGAAACGTATCACATCAGTAAACTAAACAATACTATAAACAAATACACAGGCACTCAACAACACAATAATATTTATACTTACCTATTTCCTCATGACTTTACTCACTGATTGTTATCCTACTTTCCTGGTGTCCGAATGTAGTCGTAATTGTTCGTATGTTGTTGTACTGCATAACTTCAGAATGAAGATATCCTTAGTGGGATTTTGATTGGAGATTTCAAGTTTACTGTAATTGTCATTTGTTTTAATCTAATGTGCGGTCTATTTGAGAACTGTACATTATTTATTAATATTGTAATTCTATAACATATAGTATCATTTAATTATGGGATATTTTTCTGTTGTGTATCACTATAGTCATGCATAATTATTTCCACAGTACTGTAATGTTAATTAAGAACCTGTCACCATAAGTATGATTAAGTATTGTTGTTTATACGTAACAAATTTATTGTAGTAGTCCCGATAAAGATATTGAAATAAAGAGTTGAAAGCCAGGCATAGAAACAAGAGTACTCCTTGATTAATAATTGTGAGGTCAAAAAAACTCTTACTAACGCTTCTGAACTGAACAAGTACGACCCCCTTCTTCACATTAATCGTCCAAAATGTACTTTCAATATAGGAGAGAAGATCGTTTGCTGGTACTAGTCAAATATGAAAATTCTTGTGGTGTACCACTTACTGCGTAACTGTCAAGTGTAGGTAAATCAATTCAAAGGTATATACGTACTAATAATAGAGATCAATTAGTTAGCTACATCAGGATTAAAACCATTGTGTAATACTATTATTTTCGCACAATTAACCTATAGCAAGCCGGTCTTTGTGGTCTAGGGAATAGCGCATCTGCTTTTGGACCCAGAGGTTGGGAGTTCGAATCCCGACAGGAAAATTGATGTTATGTCTGTGTTAATTATAAAATGTAAGAAGTGTATTTAATATAATCGTACATCTTTAATGTAACGAAGTGGTCAATAAAATAMACACAAATAAAAAACAACATACGAGTATATCACTGTACTGCCATATAGATTTTATTTGCAATTTAAATAGGGTAATGCGTGTAAACCCATTAATTCACTATTTGCTTTGGCATTACATTGCATAATCAAATGAAATATTACGAGCAACTGAACGACTTTGCGGTTTTCTATTGGAAATGCGATCCTTTTCGGTCTCGTTTGAAATTTGGACGGGTTTCGTTTTCAACAAAGCCACGAAATGGGAGGCGGTGTTTCGTTGAGCTTCTGCTCGTTTGCGTTCCCGCTCCATATGATGCTGCGTATGAAAGGTAACAAGCATGTCATTTTTCACCATTAGCATCTGAAAATATATTTAGCCTTTGTTGAGTAAACGCCTGAGTGGCACGTAAATTGCTTAATTGAGTATAGAAACGGAACACCCGCGATAAAGAGAGTTAAACTGCATACCCCTTTGAACATATTGCTCGATAGGGGTTGTTATTATACAAACGCGGCTTGATTCACAGAGACGCCTCGTGCTTGTATGTTGCTGCTGTATACAAAGAGGCAACGATTTGTGAAATCTAATTCTATCTCGGCTTATTTCAAGACAATCTGCAGCGATTTGCTGTTTGAGTGCATATAACTTGTGTTATTCAAAGGCACGGCATCCTTTTTTAAGCAATGGCAGTATCATTTTGAATTTATCGTGATATAGGATAATTATATGGCAATTATATTATTACATGGTCACATTAGCCTAATTTTTTGATATGGTATTAACCATACTAATTGCCTTATTAATAATTTTAGTTGATGGGAGCATTTGTGTTTAATAACTTTAAGGGCGATCTGCCCAACGAAAATAGTTCTGCATTTAAGTATCTTTGGTTACAAATTATACCCTCAACAAACCACTTTTAACCAAATCTTTTTTTTTTTTTCAAAGAAGTTGTCTTATATATCAGTTCCCTCCGATTCCAGATTTCACGTGAATTGCACAGATAGTTTTTAAAATTTGGCACACTTTCCCTAAAATGCGGTCACTTTAATCAATCTATAGCGGTATCTACGCAATTTGATGCCAAAAATTGCAGATGCTGTGTCTCTTGCCCTGTATGTCAGGACGGCTGGCCACATTAGACTATGGGATGCCAATAGCAGTTACGACTAGTTGGGCTGAAATAGAAGATAGTGCTGACGTTTTCTATTTTTGTTTCGTAAATATCTAAACATTGCTCGATCTAATTCATAGTCGTAAGATTCGCGTGCAAGGCAGATCCTCTTTAACAGTAATTTGATCAAATGTGCTTCTTGTAATATTTGTAAGATATCGCGTCGCTACTTACTAGTTTGAGTTTTCATAGTAACGACGCCTGCAGTGGGGTCCTTTCTTGTTTGACTTCAAATCTCCATTTCATGGGACATACGACATTGTATTTTGCAAAGAATATATTCAAGTTAGCAGTAGCTATGTGGCAATATTACCTTTCTTCAAATTCTGGCGTGTATTTTTTTGGACCCTCTACTTTTTTATTAACCTTGTTAGACAACAGCAGAGTCAGTCAGCAATTGGAGCAAGGTCTTGAGGACCAGGTGGTATTGATGACAATGGTCGATAATAAAGTTGTCAATAATGATAGTGTGTCCGTTTTGGCGGTTACAACAAATTTAACCCATTACAAAAAAAAAGCCGGTTTTCATAAGAATGATCACCGTTGATTAACAGATTTCAATTAAACGGTTAACTGGTTCATATTTACTGGTTAACTGGTTTATAAATAACCTGTTAACTGGCTTCCATTTTACAGTCTAATGTTTCAAAACTTACAAACTATCTTTTTTTCAGGCATAGTAACCTTTTTATTACAAAGTAGGTACAGATTATACAGGGCTCATAAACCAGTTCTAACGTTTTAAATAATACTGGTAATAATGACCGTTGTGCGCTGTTCAACAGTTAATAAAAATTTAAGCTGTTAGGAAACACAGTTTTCATGAAAATGATAAAACCATCGGTTATAACCGATCTATTATTTAATGTATTACCAGTTTTGCGGTTCAGCTAATGTGTTGAACGATGTCAGTACTGACGATGGCTATATTTTAGCCGAAAGCGCTTTGCCTATTGTAAAATAAAGTGGATAAACTTCGAGCTATTTTTAATATACAAGAAAAACACAAGTTTTCATATCCACTTAGAAATGGATAAGTTTTATATTTTAAAGATGTAAACGTCTTCTATTTCAGTCCAACTAGTCCCTAACTCCTATTGACATCGCTTAAGCTAATATGTCTCACCGACCTGACGTACAGGAATGAGAGAGAACGTTGAAACAAGGACACTGTAACCGCACTGCTTGGACCTAACCGCAAAACTGCTATTTTTGGTATCAAATTACGTAAACACCGCTGTAGATTGTCACAAAAATTAAACACATTTGTAGATTAGACATTGATAGGGTTCCGTACAATTTCCAATTATCAGTTAATTAGAAAGTTATTCAGAAATTATTAGTTAATGTGACTGCAAATCAAGGAAAGTTTACGTCAAATCGGGCATCGTAAGGAACTAATATAGGCCAACCTCTATGCAGAMAMTTACGTTGAAGCAGATATTTTGCTTTCTGWGGGCGTAAAACAAAACTTAAWTCTTTAAATTGCAGCCATATTTTCGTCGGGTMTATCCCCCTTAATAATTATGGTACTTCTGAAGTGGAACACCCCAAATGTGTTACTACTCGTAACAGGGTAGTGATGAGCGACTAAAGTACATATAATCGACTTCATTTTTTACAATTTTTAATTCGTTTTTGGCACCTAAGTAATTTAGCCCGGAAAGATTTTTGATAGAAATCCCTTTGAGAGACAAAACTTTGCAAACAAGATGTAATGCTTTAAGCTACAATATTGGTGCGTCCTTTACCTTGTAAATTCATAATTACTTCCACATCCAATTTTCAAAAATTTTTATTTGCACATCCGCCTTAAAATGGTCGAAACGCAAAGAAACAAAATTTTAGCAAAAAAAAATTTCTTGTCTATGTGTCCGTGTGTCTGTGTGTCTGTGGTATTATTTGTGGACACCATAACTTTCGAAAGTCTTAGTATATGAACTTCAAATTTGGCAAACGTATAAAGCTCAACTACCCAAAGCGACCTATTGTTTGTAGGGTAAGTAGGGTATCGTGAAGGGGGTTAAATTGGGGGGTAACTACCCTTTTTGCAAATTTTTACTTTTTATTTTTTTTTCGTTTTAGTATGTGATTAGTAGTATAACTGCGAGTATTAATCGTTCTTATAAATTTTCGGTGCAGCAAACTGTTTAGAAGATATTAGCAAAAAAGCGTCACTTAAAGAAAACGGTTTTTTCTAATTATCTCCGAATATATTTAATATATTCAAAAAATGAAACCACCATCAGCAAGGAAATTATATTTCTCACAAAAAGTGTCTTAGAAATTTTATCCAAAATTTTGACATTTTCGAGATATTTCTAAAAAACCTATTTTGGACCCTGCTCGTACGATTTTTTTTTAAATTTGGTATTATATAGAAACTCAAATTTCTGATCAGAAAGCACTCTTATAATTATTTTCTTAAGTTAATAATTTTCGAGTTATTTGGAAAAAAACGATTTTAAAATTTATATATTTTTGCTAATATCACGAGGACTGTTTGTCTTAGAAAAAATGCGTAGAGAGAAAAAATGCTCAAAATCTGATTATTAATCGTATAATATAAAAAATAAAAACATAAATGTTATTTTGGCAATTGGATGTGGAAGTATTGATTCAATTTGCAGCGGTTTTTTTAGTCTGTGCTTCAGAGCAACGCTTATAATATAAAATAGCGCATGGCGTTTAAAAAAACCTCTATTCGGTGTGTCTAAATTATTACTCGTCGATAGAGCGAAGCGAAATATTCCCATTACTGTGCACGTTTGGCCGATTAAAAATGTATAAACAAAGTGCGGTTTCATAATGTACCATAAAAAGTGTATAAATTAGCTGCCTCTCTGGAGTTTCCCTCCGGTCCCTAGAGAAAAATTAATTCAAATGGAAAATTKAAATATAGTTCTACATATYTATGCTACCTCCGGGCTAGGAAATTTTCTGTGGGGAACAACATGTCTACTGATGTGGTGCAAAATACATAATTAGAGGGTGTCAGGTGATGGTAAAACGAAGCTGAGAACAGGGCTTTGCCCCAGGCAGGCTACATTAGGGTCGGGAGCACATACGAAACCAAGCGGATTTAGAGATGCAAATCCACCCCACTAATAAGATAGACGATTTTGACTCAAATACGCCGTTTGTGTTATAAAGGGCGATTGTGGTTGTTATTAAGAAACTGCTGAGCGGGTATACTAATCCGCGAAATTACGCCGCCGGAGCGTCTTTGTTGTTCTCGCTCTATTGCAAAATAGAAGCTGTGAGTTTCAAATGAGCTGCTAGGCGAACTTATTACAGCTATGTTACAAGACATGCTCTTGACTACACTACAGTTATTTTTGTTGTATTTTACTATTTCCTATCTCTTTTAAACAAAGTGTAGTATTTATGAAACAAAGTCTATATTTTTGCAGAAGCGTTTCGTTATTTGTCAAATCAATTTCACATTATTATTAAATCATAGTGAATGTTGAAAGAAATCAAAATCTCTTACTCTTATTTCTAGAGCTATGGATGTTACTGTACTGTCCAAAATAGGTTCGACTATGCTGTGCAATATTACAGAATGATGACTGACAGAAAAAGTATTTTTTATGGATGCATTTGGAAATCAAGATCATATGGAAGATCACAAAAAGTTAATAGAGCCAACATAATAATGTCCTAGTTACTAAGCAATAATTGTTTAGTTGCTCCTAAAATTCAAATTTTTAAATAAGTTTTATGTTGCACAGTATGAGCATAGTTAGTATTGTTGTCACCATCTTGTTTTTCTGGTAAATTATGTCTTCAACTGTTTGTGTTCTTGTTTATTGAAATTTACAAAAAGGAAGAAAATAATTTGGAAATTAGTTTTTATAAATAGTGAATTACATTGAATATATTAATGTCAATGTGCCGTAAATACGAAATAGTTCTAAGAAATAACGTATTGACAAAAGAGAAATTCCAAAAATCTTGTAAAACATAAGAAACAATCCAATTGTGCACACGATATTAAGTCTCGCGGTTGTGATTTCTCGTATTACTCTTTCTTAAGTCTATGTTCAATTTCTTCATAAAACGCGATCCCTAAATTACCATCGCAATTAATGACTCCCTAAGACTGATATAATCCGTTATAATCCAATTGAAAAAGCGTACTTGCGAAAATTAAATCGTTTCCGCAGTTAGAGTTCTTCATCTTTGTCTCTCTCCCGGAATTGTGCCGTTACAACTTGGTCACAAAATTGCCGAAATGCGTACATAAATATGCAAATTGGCGAAAATTTGCTTTGTCCCGCGTCAAAGTTGGGGGGACTGAATATAGATTGATTTAAAACGCGAATGGCTGTAACTGCCTTTCAAATATGTAAATACGGATTCGCGCAAGCTCTGGTTAGACCGATGGAGAGTTATGCTTCCATCATGTACTTGTTACTTTAAATACATATAGAGATCTAACATAATATAGTGCAGTTAGAGGTTTACCGAGCAATCGCAATTTACTTTATTATCTATTAGTGGTCTCCCCAAATGCACAAAATTTCATTCTGTTCATCCTAACCTTTTGTATTTTCGGCTCTGAAGAAAATCACGTGTTTTAATTTGTCCACAACTTAGTGCAATTTATTTAAACTTTTATCGTATTCATTGTTTGTATCTTTATAAAAAGTAAATATATTTTATGGTTTTATTTTGATTGTGTTTTCAAATGGCTTTATTTTTGTTTAATTTTACCTTCGGCATTCTCTTTGCTGTCTTTTTTAGTAATGCAACATTTGACTTTGTATCTAATTAACTTATGGTCTTATCTTTCTGTAAGTTGTGCCTGAATGCTGAAAGAAACTAGTTTATGAGCTGAAACTTTAGAATATGAAAGGTAATTACTTATCGAATGTCCCCAAAAATAGGTGTGCAAAAGGACACTGCAGGAAAAGTTCTGATTACATTTAATTAAATTCAGGACAAAAAAGAACCATTATTTTCTACATAACAAAACAAGCAAATTGTGTAGGTCTACTGTTTTAAATACTTTATTTCTGAAAACATAAATTGTATTGACCGTTAACTTCGAATATGCCAAAAACAGCAATATCGCAGACTTTGCCACTGTATTAGCTCACTATTTCCTGGTTTATCGCTTTTCAGATACCATTGCGTATTTTAACGCTTTTCAGTTAACCCCACAAAGTTAACTAACTGAATGACCTTTATATGACTATAACTTCCTATAAGCCATTCTAAAATCCTATATAAGTTAAAGACCTGATGATCGCCTCACCTGTTGCCACGGTGGACAGCGACGTTGCCGGTGTGTACGCATTTCCTCTCAGGCTAGAAAATAGCTATTTTTATGGAAGCCTTTTTCTTAGCAACGTAATCTTCTGTTAAATCAAATTATTTAGCTGTTGTAGCTGCAGTTAGTCATAAAATGAAATAGCAAATCCAACGCGAGGTTGAGATGAGTTGTATATAGTTTAATAAAGAATAAATACTTATATCAGCATGACTGCAGGAACAAACAACTCCAGACCGATAGTAGTGCTAGCTATACTTAAGTACTTCTAAAAAATGTTTTTGTTTTGTCTTAAAACATATCAAACGTACTGCAGCTTTAATGTATACTGATGGCTATAATATCTGCTGCTTTAAAGTATAACATGTGTCATTGTCAAACTGTGTCATCCACCGTCATAATGCAGAACCACAGTTTCACTACTGGTAGCAATTGTCGCCAAGACATCTATATTGGCACTCCACTTCCCTGTTTTAACGTAGTTTTATGTACAATTCGTGCACTCAGTATAATGCCTTCCCATTTACTTCAAAGACTTAACTCTAATTAACTTTAAGAAAAGACTGAATGAATATCTGCTGTCCTGACCTTTGTATTTGGAATGTTATTCTTCTTTCTTTTTGTTACTTGGACTAAGTTTATCTTAACGAAATTATGGTTTCTTTTAAATATTTGTATTTGCAGAATGTATGGGTTTATAAAAATTTTTCCTTTTTTGTAATTTGGTCTTGGGTAACGAAATTTATTTTGTGAGCGTAGTCATGCTGTGTCATGTAAATATGTGCTTGGAAACTGCAGGTTAAGTTGAAAAGTAACTTACAGCTGAACGTCGTCGCCTGTACAAAAGCGTGTAATTGGCTATTATCACTTTTTTTGAAAATTACGTAAAATGAATCTTGAAGTGCATATATATCGTACGCCATGTTAAAAAAATAAAAAAATATTTGTAGGTAGAGAATTTCAGGTCTGAAATTCGAATCTTAGGATTCACCGCCAAAACGCTTCTATCCAAGGTTATTCAACTCGTGACGTCAAGTGTCATGTAAACATTACCGAGGAGCGTGCTGTTTAATGGTGTTAGTATCATTCTTGTATTGTAAAAGCTTTTGTGTGGTGTTTATTGAAAGGACGGTGTAAGAGGTCGCACCAAAAAGTGATTTATGTAGTTTTACAAGCATCTATTATGTATGGAAAACAAAACAAGTGTTGTTTTGTACATGGTTATAAAAGTACTTCTGTCAGTACAGCTAAGAAAATATTTTTGTAACCGTTCCTCGAGATTATCAACGTATGAAAAAGTTGTTTAAGGCCTCTAGACGTGATATGTCGAAATAACAAAGTTTGTTTTTCTGTTGTGAAGATCATCTTAATTCTTAGCGTAAGTGTTATTATTCTTTTTGGAGTTATAGGTGTTTACCATTCAGTTTCCATTTTGTTATAACTTATAGAGGATATGGAAAATTATATGCGTTTTAAGTTGATTGAGAGAAATGTTATAATAAAGAAAGACGTTTGTTTCCCATATATTCGACTGTTAGCCAGACCGGAAACGAGCCGCAACAGCCCCGAAAATAAATGGCAATTTATATTTATTCTGGCCTCTAAAATAAATGTCAAGTTTGGGGTACATTTTTGATTCTTACATTTTTATGTTTACAAATAGTATGTTTCCAACAACCCACTGTGATCAATTTATCAAAGCTACACGTTAATCTGATAAAAAGTTCACTTATGCTGTTGCTTTTACGTTCGACATCTTCGCCAGATTGAACCGCTCGTCGCTGTATAGGTACAAATTCCATAACAATGAACATGCCTTCAGAAGTCGTAACTATCATAAGTATTTCAAGAGGTATTTCACTTTTCCTTGGCGTATTTTAATTCGCTTGTCACAAAATGAACGCAAACAACAAACTGATAAATTGACGGGCTGAGGCTGACGTGTGACACTGACCCTAGATGTAAACAAGCGGCCATTTACAAGACACCTGACGTCACGGCCAATATGTTCGCGTTTTGGCGGTCCCTTTAAATATTCACATTTTTAATATTAAAAATACACCTTACGATCCATTTTTTCGAATTTATAAGCTGTCATAGCTGTTTTGTGGATTAGATGCTACCTATTAATATGCAATTTAATAAAATACAAATACATGGCAAATACCCAATTGTAATCTATTTCTAAATTATATAAAAGGCATTTATTATTATTATTATTATTATTATTATTATTATTATTATTATTATATTGAAGGGATTTCTGTATTCTTCGAAACTGTTCCAACCAGCCTCTTGCCATAGACGTTTGTCACACTTCTGATGTCACGGTTAGTAAAGAAGAGTATCTGATTTTTTTTAGTTCCTATGCTACTTTATCAAATTACTAGATTGCGAAAAATCACACAGAAAACGAATGACATATTTAAACAAACCCGGACGATAGCAGTATATGGTATAAGCGTCAGAACAATCTATGGACAGCTGTTCGGTCTATAATACCTCTTACTTCCTCAGCATAGCTATGGTTCCAATGCGGACAACATGGCACTGACCTTGGCCTCCCTTAAATACGCCAACTCAGGTGACGTACATGCGATAAGAACAATTATGGGCCACACTATGCCATCTAACGGCATTTACGCGGCATAGTGTCGCCCACAATAGTTATTCTCGCATGTACATCCTACAATGCCGGCCTAGGCGCATTTAAGAAAACCCAAGACCTCTGGCATGTTGCCTGCGTTAGACTATAGCCTCCTCGACGGCTTTATAAGCCGAAACAGCTGTCCATAGATTGCTCTGATGCAGTCAACATGGCATAGACTTACATTTCTATCCTGTTTGAGTTCTGCACTTGCTTAAGCGTCCACTACAAAGTGGGTTACCGTTCAGGGTACAGGTTCCCCCACAGAGGCGAGTGGATGGCACTAGATAGCACAGTTTAGCCCATAATTATTATTCTCACAAATCCGAACGAATCTGTTCAAATTTTCCTTATATGTATAATTGCAAGATTGCATCTTCTTCCCTAGCTGAAACTAACGCCTTGTCTATTGCACGAATATAAATTCGATGAAACCCTATAACTCGAGAAGCTGAGAGCAAAGTCATTGCAAAAACATAAGATCATATTACATAGATGATATTCGTACTTAGGTCTTCATATTTATTTCTTGTAAATGAGACATTTAAGTACTTACTATAAATAGTCATTATTGGGAAAATCATTGGTTGGTGTTTATAACGTTAAATTGAACACTGGTGGTTTTTGTAAAGAACGACCAGAGAGACAAAAAGTTACAGCATGACCCTTATTAATAACCTTTTTCTGTAGATATATGATATAAGTTTTATAAAAACTTTTATATTATAATCTCATACGATTACTAGCTTATACCATGAGACCTTCTACTACCAACTCTTCTATTATTTTTTTTAAATTCGCTCTGTGATTAAAAACAAATAAACACTAGGAATTTTGCTTACTTTGTAGAAGCAATTAAGGCAACTGATCTATCGTCCCGTATTACTAATGCTATTAATTGTACATTACGTTGTTGCAGATGCACTATGTTAAAAGCTATACAGACATACGATTATACATGCATTTACTCCATATCTATAGACAATAATGATATGACACCTGTCGAATTAAAYGCTAACTGCAGGCGACATTTCATTGACAGGATTGTGGTGGCGGAGTGGTTAAGGTCCTGATATATCACTTTTCAGCCCCATGAGATTAGTTACCGCCGACATCATTCTGTATTCCCCGTCTGTCCAATCTGCATAGCAATATTTCGGTGTCTTTGACTATTTACCATATTTTATAACTAATTTAAATAATCGGCTTGGGGTTGATTGAAATTGCGGTGGTGTTGCAGAAGAATACTTTCTGAAACTTTTGATGCGCTATTACCTATTTGGACTTTCCTTTGAGATGCCCTAAATTAAAGAAGTTATCTTTATTTATGAAAAAAACACTAAAAGTTAGGAATTTACATTTCATTTAGTATCGCATCAATGGAACGGAAAGTTTTTTATTGGAAAGCTTATAGCATAAATGACAGCGTTCGCTTTTTGTAGAGGTTCTTCACGCAAGAATGCTTAAGTGTAATTATCTGTCGTATAATAGACACCTCAATTGCCTTGCTCGTTCCGAAAGCAATTTCACAGGTAATTAGTTTTTATTTTATAATAATAGTCATGGTTCCTTAGWTAATGTTTTTTTTTTTTGATAACTTTACGTCACTAAAGAAGTTCATTCTTAAAATGACAAATGAGTTTCATTATGGTCGGTAAAATACCGTCGTACTTGTATGTCGTTCTGGAATTAGTTTTCTGTTTCCATCTCAGGTACGTACACACTAGCCTTGCACTATTCACTTTGTGGTAAGTAAATATTGTCTTAATTAGTAATTTTTATTGAAAAAGTTACAAAATTACTTCTTGTTAAAATAAAATATGGTCGAAATAGCAAGAAGTCTCAAGGACAAAAAATGTAATAACAACATATGTGTGCACATAGTATTAGAGTTATAAAGAACTTCAGCAATAATTAATTATTATAGTTGCGGCAATCTTTGGATCTGTCACAACTTTTTTTACAACGTTCTTKCTGACTAATACCCATTYCGTTACGCATTAACTATACTAYATATCTTAATCAAAATTTATTATTATCAAACGATATATTTGTGTTTATACCATGAATTGGTGACGCAGGCCCAAATATCGAACATACCAACTATACATTACACTTTTAAGTGCGATAGTAATTATATACGAACGCATCCTGGAAAAAAGACTGAGACAAGTTGTTGAACCTGAATTATGCGAGTAATCGCAAAGTGGCTTTACAGATACAAGACCTGTGAGAGTGAAGAGCATCAACAAAGAAAATATATACAGCATTTATAAATCTTGAAAACGTGTCCAACAAAGGTATGTTATTACTTGATACTACAAGAATCTAACACTAGAAAACTTAAACTAAAGCCAGATAATTTTAAATTGTTCAGTGTGATGGCAGTCGTGAACTAAGCCCAGGCAATATCGATTTTTAAACGTACGTTCCACATTAAAAAGCATTCAGGAGTAATCTCCTCAAATGCCGCTAAAATTCTATAACGCATATTTCCATTGTGCCCGGTGGCGTTAAATACACTTTACTATTGACGAACCTCCACGAAAACAAGTAGCAACTTATTTAGGTGGGCTTCGTTCAAAAATCCTTTTACKTCAATTGAATACTGAGGAGATTTGAGAACGAGCTTCATTCTGTTGTAGCCACATCAAACACCACGTAATTAAATGAATTTTGTTGATAGCATCCATCAAGCAGTTTTGAAGGAAGTATAAKTCTAAGTTGTCATGGAAACGTTTCTTTTTAAACGATCTTCATTGGTGCTGCCCGTGGCAACGTTAACCGCGTATTAACCAAAATGTTTGGTTGACCACGCTTTATGCAACTGGGCCTAAATACGCTGTACCTGCTAGATGTTCTCAAAAAATATAAGGCTAATAAACAATTTCCTTCTAAAAGATCAAGCTTTATGAACCTTCATTGGCAAGAGTCTTCTTCTTGACCTAGTTTATCGAGAGTTCGCTAACAAAAACTGACTGTTGTAGAAATTGCCTCGGAATAGCACTTGATGCATTCGTATTCGGAATGGGTGCTACCCTGCTACCTATGTTTTTTTTTGACATGACGTATTTTACTGCACACTGTCAGATCATTTTGTGAACTGTAAGCTTATGCATAATTTGCTAAACTGTGTATGTTCATGCATGCTGATGTTGACAGACAGGGTGCGTATGCTACTGAAAATTATGTAAAATGGCCTTGTGATTTAGAAATTCGACCAGTGCAAGTTTCGAGCAAAGATTAAAAAACGTTTGACACTCATTAAAGACAAATAAATACCTGGCTATTCTATAATGAATAGGGTCCGAATGACGTCTGAAAATATATAAGGCCAACACATATTTTATTTGTAACTTAAATAGTATTAACAGCCAAAAATAGAAAAATCGTATTACTCTCCTTAAGTATTATACAGTTACCTTAATAAGATCGAAAGATCATTAAATGTTGCTTTCAACAAAGCAAAAACAAATATACCTTTCTATTAATAAAATCAGATTATATGCGTTTTACCCTATTCAAACTGAATTTTCTGTATTTAATGGTTTTTTGCATTTTTTTATTTTTGCATGGGTTGGAACTGTAATATTTCGTACTTAATCAAACAGCAAAAATGAAATTTTTCAGAAAAAAAACCTTTATTAACACCAAAATGGATATATGTATTACATATCATCTTAAAGTCACCCTTAAATTCACCTCAGACTCAAATTATATAAAAATTATAGGGCATCCTATCAGAGAAAAAAGAATAAGGAGCTTCCAGGAAAAATGGGACACCCTGTACAAGTTAAAATATTTTCTGGAGACGCGTAACAGAAGGCTGTGATATATTAAATTTAAATTGACTATTATTAGAAGAGCTAGAGACCGTCGATATATATGCGGGACGCCCTGTATACCTACCATTCTGGGAAAGATTGTAGTTGCGTTTAACTATGTCCTGAGTCTTCTGAGCAATTTTATTTTGAACGCATTTTTACGATTTAAATATTTTTTGCGGTATTTAATATTTATACGTATAGCTAAAGGCTAGTTCCATTAGGTTATATGTACTGTAATTGTGCTAGCTAAACACAGCTTTGTGTTAGTAAAACCGTTTTAAAATGTTATTGTAAATACATATTTATATTCACCAAATTCATCCAGATTAAGCACTGGCGGGACCCACCAACGCGTTCAAAGAAATTCAATTTCTGATGCTCTGGCAATTTGTACATCAAAGGTAGTGAAGCCTCCGCTACCCCTCTTTACCCTTTGCCGCAGAATGTTCTCTGCCATATCCGAAGTATTGCATTTGGAAGTTTTCGATATTCAGTGGTAATGTCATATTGTTAGATAAAATTGCATGCTCTTCAAACATTTAACTTCGAAAGTCGTGGGGCGTAGCACAAGTACATACTTGTTACATAAGCGGGTATTCAGTAATGGAAATACGAGTTAACGTAGAAGTTGTCGAAGGAAATGTGTGTTTACACTAAACTGTCCTATAAATATGAAACTACTATGACTTCAAAACCAGGAATCAGCATGCATATAGAAGTTTGCAAACTATTACTTCCTGCGTTTTTTAAGGTTATGCTCTATCATTGCTATATATAAATGCACGACTAACCAATTTGCACTACTTTAATACCTAACTATCTCTGGTTTACCGATACAGTGAAAACTAATTTTTTTTCGTCCGTCTCAGATTCTGTTGTTTACCAGACTAACACTAAACTTTGCTTGCCTTAAAAAAATTACTCTTTATTTGACCCGTCGCAAGCGTGATAAAACTAATTAAGCTTTTTATAAATAAAACTGAAGCYCCAAAGGATAAATAAGGAAATAAAGCTTCATTATGTCTAACTATTTTTGACTACATTTCTAATACTGCAGTTTAGAAATTCTGTATATAATAGTTATAGGCAACATTGTTCTTTATTTTCTATATAGGCAGTATTTGTTCTTGCTGTGCTTAAAATAGGTAACACCTAACACCTGTGTATGTTATACCGGAAATGTTCACCATCTTTGTTGTCTATTTTAAAAGCGACATATTGCATATTTATTACAGGTTCGAGATCTTATTAAATTTAAATTTTAAATGGTCAGTTTTTTGTAATTACAGTAGCTTACACCGTACACCGGGATTATGTATTTTTTAATGAGAGGGTTCTAATCTGCACAATTTCTAACACAGATCATAATTGGAGTTACACACTTAAAGTAAAAGGGTTTTTACAGCATTCGTGTCACGACATCTTCGGTGATATGAAATTAACACCGCATACTAATAATTAATAATCTTATGAAACAGAAACAGGAAGAGCGAGAATTGAATTTTGTACGCTTACGAATCTGTTCATGCTTATCCAGACCAAAGTTTTAGAATTTTGCTTCGCTGGATTTACAGTTCTAATTTGACTCGCTAAAGTTTCAGTACTTTCTGCCCGTTACACTAGAAGTAATAATTGCTAAATCGCGAAACGCGCTGTACAACATTAAATTGATAACACGAAACACAGCGGCAGCAATAAACTACAATTTAATTCCTGTAAATCGTCCTAATTAAAAATTAATTTATTCACAGACATTGTGTGCACTGCGTAAATTATAGCGTGTAATTTAAAAAGTTTGCACATAAATTACAACGACGTAATGATTTTTGCATTTAAATTTTACTGCTCGAAACTTTAATGCGATGCTGTGCACTTCGGGTGAGTTAAAAGGCATTTTTCTTAGAATATCTGTGAATCGCGATGTCTCCCGTAAGAATGTACACTGCGTTTCCATCTAATCTAAAACAGATATCCTAACTTCAGCTTTTGGTTAGCAAATAATAAAAATTCGGAAGACTACACCTTAATAGTTACTGATATACTCATCGCATTGTAGTTTAAAGCTTACCAAGCAATTGTACTTTATACATTAACTGCATCTTACAGTTACAAAATGTTATAAATAAATACAATTGTGTCTCAAGTACAGGCCTATTCAGATACAAATTAATGTTCAAATGATTTCATGAACAGGATAATATATAATTATTTTTCATACTAAATTTTAGTTTTGAAATGAAATATTTATCTAATATCCATACCAATTAGTACGACAAGTTGATTAAATTACTAGCTATGGATACCCGAGATTCTCGTCTTCCAACCATAGAAATTAATTTGATGTCAGTTTAAGGAACTCCAGCAGTTTAGTGCAATTATGTCAAACACTTTAAACCCATAGGCATTCATAAATATTTGCCTAATGTGGCAGGTTTTGCTTTTTTTATTAAAATACATATTGTAGCATCACAATCAAAACTTGTAAATATTGCTTTACTTCTGATTACTGACGCGCGTACACTGCTTGTATATAATGATATAAAGACTTTTTTTGTAAATAACCCTTCCATTAAAAATTTAGTGTTCGTTAGCGTTCAGGTTCAGCATTGTACACATTCCTTTGGACCAGAAAAGTTCTTTGTCGAGATGTCGTGGGCTATTTTAATACACAGCCAAGATTTTATAGCCAATGAAGGCGTTAGTAGTAGCACTGTCAGAATGATAAGATCGATAATGTATTTAAAATGAATCCTTATCATCCACTTCTAAAGTAATAGTGTAGTACCTATGTTGCTAGCAAATTGAATGTCCCAATAATATACATCTCTCAATTTTTTGTACCTACTGCTTGTGTGTGGTGCATGGTGTTTCAAAATGGTGATACCAATCTTGAACAAATTATAGGGGACATTACGATAAAAATTTCTTGCGTATAAACCCATAGTTGAAAATAAGCAATTTTGCGCCTAGAGAAATTTTTATCCAAACCATAATACTTCTCATGTTGCTCGTTGAATCACAGAATCGCATCCATGTAGCATGCGCGGATCTCGCTTCCCGAAAAGACCTTGTGTGTTTCAGGGGTTTCATTTACCACGGACGGTGTTAAATCGGGACTTCGCGCGGGAATCCAATTCATCGCCCAGGAAATCCTGAGTTTAAATTAATGTAATTTAATTAAAAGTTGACAGGCTAATGAATAACCAGCATTCATTTGATGCCCAATTGCGCGCGAACTGATGGTGGTATGCTGTTCTTCGGTGCAATGTACCTGTTCGTCAAAGGACACTATATTCATGCAGTTCGTAGATGTCTYGATGTCTGCCTCCTCTATCTGGTTTAAACTTGCCTTTATTGTCTTTATCGACGATAGTCTGACGAAAATGTATTTAGACAGAATATTGGTGAAAAAAATTATACCGCAATGTACCCTATAACTTATAAACTATCAGTTTCGTACTAGCTTCTTGAAGCATCGTATAAATTAATTGGTTAACGTGGCATATGATAATAATTAAAGGCTACCGATCATGAAAATTGAATAGTAGTGACGCGACATATGAAATTTACCTGTATATCGTCAAAGCCTAAAACCTATGAATATTCAGAAGTGTATATACTAATCATTTAGTATTGGCCTTTTAGTGATGAATAGAAGGAAACATTTTTAACATATTCTTAATCGCCAATTGTCAAATCGAATTAGTTTCGTTTTTGTTACTTATATCATATTAAATACTTTACTGTTATTACGAGTACTTAAAAATGGAACATGATAACGAGTCCTTGTTTACATTAAGACGAACTAAGGCCCATCTTTTGTCATTCTAGTAACATTAGTAACAAGCAGGCCATGGTTTTCTCTTTATAAGGCGAACGTAATGCCTGTCAAATCGATTAGTTTGGACTCTGGTTTGGATAATTTGATGCACATATTTGACGTTTGGTTAACCGGAACGACAGTGTAGATTGCAAACGAGGCTTGTTTGACAATCGACACAAGTGACAGTCGTGTCAGTTCAGTTTGTTGGACTAACCAACCTGCACGGCGACAAAAATCATCAGCGGCTTATTTGATCCGTTTTTTAGGAACGCCCATTTTGTTTGTAGTAATGTAGGTAGCAAACGTGTGACTTACATAAAGCGATTGTGCACAATAACAATAAGTACAAATTATATAGTTTGTTATAAAAACCGAGACAGACTGCCCTATTTGATTGAATTAATATTTTCATACAGATTTTGGTATCGTAGAAAATTTCGGGGTCTCTATTGTTAGTGCACTTGAATGTCAAACGTATATAACAATAGAGACTCCTTACGAAATAGACTGAGGTGAAGTATAATTTGTTCATTGCTTTTGATCGCATCCACCAGTCTGCTAACCCACAGAATACATAAAATTTTATATTATACTTATATCTCACAAGTAATTTTATGTAATCGTACACACTCAAAAAATTGTTTACCTAAAATTGAAATTTATATTGTACAAACTTGAATGAAATGTTTAGAACACTGGACATAAATTAGATTTACTAAATACGTTATGAGATATTGCATAGATCCCGCTTTTAAAAGGTAAACATGACAGGGGACATTAACAAACAAGAAGTATATATGTAAATAACTAAGCTATGGAACAGACTACTATAAAATTATATTTTAATCATCATATCAAGAAAATAAATTTAGAACTGTCAATTCCTGTTTTAATATGAAATGGGATATCGATGTCATATAATACATCATAAATAATTGGTAAACGATTAAAAGAAATCTGTGTGCATTTGTTGCGTTGCAGGACAGGTAATCAACCTAAAAACCCTGTTTCGGACACAATAAGAACTGCCTTTTCCAAGTCGACGATTTGTTCTATTGTTGCCAACTCGAAGCAATCGAACTTTTTTACTTATCCACTTTCCCATTCAATTTACTAATTGTAAAAATGATTTACGACTATAGTACAGAAAGCCACTAACTTGGCAAGTTTCACATTCCGAACACGTTTCCTTATTGTTATTGGTTTTTTGCAGGGGTCGCAATTCTTCTCAGGTTTGATTTCTGCATTCTCTCTTTTACGACCCCAACCTTAAATCAGAGAATTTCGCGGACCGTTTTGATACGAACGCGTTTTGTCGAAACTCAGTCAGTGTCAGTAGGAAGCTAAAATATTCACGGCTATAATTATTTCGATCTTTCTTTTCCAACAAAGGCCCCGTCAGGTCGAAAATTGTATAAGGCGAACAGAGAAGAATTAAACGAATGTAATAAATCTGTTTAAAAGAGCATAGGTACCTACTTTCAGGAGGCGGTATTTTTTTGTTCAGAGACTTTGACGCCAGCTAGTAGGTCACGACACTTCAATGAATTCTAATAAAGGTACGTTTAAGGGGATTTATCTTCCTGTCACTTACAGACGGTTGTAATTATTAAGGTGAAACCTTACCGAAGCGATACTTTCTAACCCAGTCAGTGCTTTTAGAAGTAAAAATATAGCAGTTAGGTATTTAATAGTTGGTATTTACACTAAACGTATTATTATATATAATTATATTAATTGTTTTAACTGTACTGGCTAGATACAGATAACAAGATATTTAGCGTAATTTTCTATAACAGACAACCAAAAGATTTACTGAATGAAGGACTTAAGTATAATATTCTGGAAAGTAAAAAACCTGTAGAAGACCTAATCAATGAGTGGCTAGCCGCACTAAAGGTAGGCAGGATAGGAAAGATCGTGACAATTTCATCTACCTATCCAAAAGCATCGTGAGCGAAGCTATCGAAGCGGAAAAAAAGTACTTGTAATACCAACGCATTTTCAGCGGAGCTTATATCGCAAGTAAGGCAGTCCGAAGAAGAAATTGTGAAATTATCTAATAAAGAAAAGGTGTGTTTATATACGAAAGCAGATAAAGATAGCGCGTTAGTTGTTTTGCAAGAAAAAGATTACATCAGATCAGTAGAAGACATGGTAACTTCCGGCCCTTATGTGAAATTGGAAAACACTCCATTAAGATCTTATGTCAACCAAGTAAAGATGTATTGCGTAATTGTAACAGCGTGTTAGAACAAAGGCAGAAATTTAAATTGCATGTAAATAACCGTGTTTTCCACCCTTTACTGGTTTAGCCAAAATCCATAAGGTAAGGTAACAATTACAGGCCAATAGGTTCTAATGTGTATGCACCCACTTAAAAATTTCACAGTGGCTGTCAAAATATTTCAAATCGTTAAAATCAGACAACAAAATGTCAGTCGATGATGCCTTTCTCGATTTGATCAATAGAATCAATATCCTACTGATAAGTTAGTCTCTTTTGAGGTTACATCTTTTTTTCCTAATGTACCTATTCTTGACATTTTGGTTTTCTTAAACCAGTTTCTACTATCAAATGATGTACAAAGTGAAGATATAGTTGAATATGTAGTGTAGAGTTGACCAAACTGTGTACAATATTACAGGCAGGTTTCTGATACTTCTATGGGTAACCCATTATCACCTTTTGCAGCTGATTTATTTCTAAACAGATTTGAAAATAATACATTAAATTCCCAAAAATTTAGTTGAGATATGTTGATGACGTATTTGCTGCTGTTAGTAGAGATTTTAACATTGACGGTTTCCTAGATATTATCAACGGTCAGTTCCCCACGATTAAATTTACTTGTGAAAATTCCATTGAAAACGTTCTTCCATGTCCAGTCGGTCTACCATGCACCGAGCTGTCTACAAGGAAGCAGAAGACAAAGTTCGAAGGCGTGAAACTGAAACGGATCCGACAACCAGAGATAACTAGTGATTTGAAATCTGCAACGTATTCGTCATTTCTTTTGTTTGTGTGAAAGAGCACCAAGTACTGCAGTTTTGTAGATTAGAGTAAGTTTTTGTCGATGTAAGAACAATGACATCGTAGATGTTCATTTAACGATTTATATTAGAGAAAACACCAATAAAGCGCATCTATGGTATAGAATAAATGGATGGCGACGCCAAACGTATGACAATCCAATACAAAGTCGTCGTGCATCAAGTAATTATATGTTATTCGATCGTCGTAAAAAGCCTGTGAACTGTACTCGTGATAATAACTCAGTGATGGCAAATGATTTTCGCAGCTATTCGCAGACCTAAGGATATGTTATCCTTTTATTAACGAAGTCTGTTTCTTTTTTTATTCACCTAGTTGCTATTGGTATTTGTAGAAATCCGCCAAAAAGCGATTTAATCTTAGCATTTGTTGCTTTTTCCTTGGATTATTTACTTCTTTGAAAGCCTAATTTATTCCTTTTACTACATATATTTTCAAAAATGTGTTATTTTTAAACTTTGAATAAAATGAAAAACCTTTTGCATCTGCAAGATGCGACGCCTTGTCGTATTTATTGTTAACAGATACTACTCTTAACGTTCAGATTGTTATTCCCTCCAAGCTGTTTCGCACGTTGCATAAAATTCCCGAATTTCATCCGGAGGGGTTTGCTTATATTTAACGCTTTTAAAATACATCAGTCAACTTGACGGGTCCACTCATTTAATATGTACCCCTTTCTATAAATATATCACTTGTGTGGCCGCATACATCTCTCTCGGCCGGTGATTTCAAAAACTAAACAACCCCCTGGCCGCTAACGATTTATCAAAGAGCGATTACACCGTTTCTTTGTTTCTCCAAAATCTCGGTATACAGATTAGTATCGCGTGCGCATGTACGTATAGCAATAACCGACGCTATTTTTTACGTTGTCAGGCGAGTAATTAATACATTTTCCAATAAATCCTTGTCAACGACACATGCTGCAAAGCCACCCTTGCTAAGAGTTTTGTAAATCAGAAAAACTGGAATCTGGTCGGTGTCCGCACGGCTGATCTTGGGACGGTCCCCTGGCAAATCAGTGACGCGTTTAACGAAGGCCGGCAGACTGACGCTTTTCTATTTCTCCGTCTTAATCTTGAGCCTGATATCGATAATGCTGCGGAGGAAGTGCTAAACGCGCTAATTTATTGTCATTTACCTGTTTTTTTATCAGCTGCAGTTTTAAACCACTTCCTCTTCTTGATTTTAAGTTAACATAATATGTCCCCATGAATCTTTTTAGAAGGATATCCGCCAGATGTATTTATTAATGGATCAATTTCACCGTAGGACGGAATACACACGTCTGCAGGATTAAATCCGGCGCCTAAGCTGTATTTCGTTTAAGAACGGCCGATTATGTTTCTTCTATGTAGTTAAATTTAATCCACAGTCAGTGTATGCGTGCATACCTAAATACGGCGGAATAATGCTCCGTTTTTTTTAAATTCCGCCGCAGGCGCTTTATGATAGCTAAATATGTTGGGGTGTATCTTACCTTTGTAATCTCAATAAAACAGTACTAATAAGCGATTATGAGGAAGAGGTAAATGTAACGGTACTTAATAGACAATCCTACTATAAAGAAGGGAAAGACTAAGAAAGGAAATCATAGCTGCCTTATCTGTAAAAAATCCTTTAAAAATCCAGACATATTGTTTTGCTCATAATATTATCTTCTGGTGTGCAAAACATTATTTTGGTATCATTGGATTCTAAAAAAACCTTTGGTTTTTATTTTATCTTTGATAGACCTCTGACTTGCTTGAATTGTGATATAAAAATGGTAGGTACTGTGCATAACAATTTTATTAATATACTTATTTAAACAATTTAGTATATAAATAATATGTTTAAAACTAAACTCAAATACAGTGCACCCAGTCTTCTTTTATAAATTAAAAATATGATAGGATATTAAGTAAAACAAAATTGTACGTAAAATTCCGTAGTTATCAAGATTTCTTGTATTTACCTTTATCGAGCTAATTATATATTAAGCTTCATCCTGTTTAAAAATTTGACAAAGACAAATATAATGTTTTATGATACTGTTTTCTATAAATAACTGTAACCCAAAACTGCAAATTAATATCACAGTAGGTGTCATCATCACGTCTCTTTATAGCGAATTTGCTTTATACGTTATCAAAAAACGTGGCATTGAATTATTAACCACACTTGATACATGCCTGTTTTAATCGATATTATTTCAAATTGGGTTTGATCTTACGTTCGGCATTTGCCAAAACATGCATAATTTGGACTATGATGATAATGCTAACGCTTGCCGGTCTTCTCGAACAAGCCTCCAGACCATTCGGGAGTGTTCGTCGGTTGCTATAAAAGGAATATTATTTCAAATTGGGTTTGATCTTACGTTCGGCATTTGCCAAAACATGCATAATTTGGACTATGATGATAATGCTAACGCTTGCCGGTCTTCTTGAACAAGTCTCCAGACCATTCGGTAGTGTTCGTCGGTTGCTATAAAAGGAACCTTGAACGCACGGACTAAAAGTCTGATTTGAATAGCGGTGAAGCAAACAAATAAAAGGGATCCAGGTGTTTTAAAGCGCATTGTAGTGCTGGAATAGTAGTGTTCTGAACTGGTAGTGTTATAGTTAGGTGTGTTTCGCTACTAGTACATAAAGAAAGTTACGCTAGAAATCCGCATTTTTCTAACGCGTACACGTAGCAATAATTTATCTGCACAGACCTTTGAATAGACTCAATCAGCTGGGGTGGGGTTGCGGGCGGAATTTCGAATAAGTGAACATTGAGTTTGTACAAAACTTAACTTTATAGAAGAAGTAATTTCAGCGCTTGCGTAAATGATAGAACTAGCACAAAATATGGCGAATTTGTTTAACACCTTTAGAAAGAATAATGACAATTTGAAAAGCTTTTGTATTTTAAGATCATTTGTTTAACTAGCATATTTCGGTAATCTCATTGTACAGGGTTTCTATAAATGCATTCAGGGCGCTTATGGAAATTATCGACTAAATCAATTTGCCGCCTCTCAGGAAAGGCAGTACAACTATTGGCTTAACCTATACTACTTGTCATTTGTCGATKTTTGAATTATTTGATGTATTWTAATGGGAGAAAGCGGCTGGGAGTGTATGTTCAACATATTCTGTAGTGTTTTGTGGGATATTTAACTTTAAGGTTACAGAAAGCTCACATTTCTGACCTATGGGGTGACATTGATCTACAGCCTACAGCACTATCGCTGTGCAAATTGTAGCTTGGCAGCAGYTACAAAAARGCGGCACAAAGAATTCAGAAATCAAGGCCGCCCGCGTTCCATGAATATAGAAAGCCTGTACAATAAGCACGGCGATCAMTAAATAAATCAATGAGCACGATAGTACTGAAGGTTGCAGATCAAGTTACAGTTACGGAATAGATGGTTTTATAAAGATTTTCCAACAATTTACGATTCAATTTTTCTTTTAAAGAAAGAAATAACAATAATTATTGGTATAGTATAGGCTTCTGGTAACCTCTATACCGTCTACATCCTTGCACAGTTGAAGCTTTTTGTAGTGCAGCTAACGTTACTACCACTTAGTTTGTGAATTTTACCATTACGGCAGATTAAAAACATATATCAGGCCATCAAAGCACAATTATTTAACAGGCTTACTGTAGCCACAACCTCACAAATACGATACAAGACCTAAAAGTTATACGAAGCCGTGTCACCCCACGGCTCCGATATGTGATGTTTATACAACCTTTTAAGTTTATGATTCCAGAAAACACCACAGAGTATGTTGAAAATATATATTAAAATATATTAAGTAATTCAACAATCGACAGATGACTAGTATACGTCAAAGCCATAGTTGTGTTCGCCTTCCTGAGAGGCGGCAAACTGATTTAATAGATAATTTCCATAAGCGCCCTGGGTGCATGAATCATTTATAGAAACCCTGTATTTGTGGTATTAATCTGACAGAAAATGGCAGTAGGAAGGAAAGTTCTGACTTAAAACTGACCATATCTCATATCTCACATCAGAGCAGTGTTGTTAGCTGAAGAAATGTTGATCAGAAATTTTGAAGTTATAAAACAAGGTTGTTATTCATTATCTACTGTTAATAAAATAGAATAATATTTACTCCACAGGGAACCAAGCTTACTTACGACCCCCGCAAATGTCGACGTATTTTTATACTAGTTTGGATATTGGGTGTAAAATCGTAGCACACTAGCAACAGTTCCTAAAATTTTAATTACTTAGTGTGCCAAAATTTGGAAGTAAGTAATGAGCCAAGATCAGTATTGTTCACGAACCATGGTATCTGCATACTCATTTCCTTTCTCGATAGGCTATAAGAGTACATTTGCGTAGATCTGCTCAGATAATGGATGTAAGTACAGTGACATTCAATGAAATTGTAGCTATTGATCCAAGATAAAGCAAAACAGCAGCTAATGTTTTCATCGCTACCTATCCAAGTGGCAAGAATCGCAGAAACTTAAATTCACTTCCGCAATAACTTCTTATAATTCAAATCTTGACTTCGCCTCTGCGACAGTAGGTTTATTTGCACTCCGAAAACGAGGAAACTTGAGCGACACGCGACATCCAGCGAGGGAGCTAAAGTCCAGGCCCTTCCGGTGTCTGCGAGTGGCGCTTTGTTGACTGACTGGCTATTTGTCCTTTCACTCCATTGCCGCGGTTCCCTAATGCCGCCTGATTAATTTTTCCCCGGGAACGGATTTTTTGGGCCCGGTCGGTAAGAAGTTTGTTAGTTTCTTGCCTTTCGTGGAATTGGCATTGTGGGTGCGTCCGATAACGATATCTCTTACGTGAAATCAACTCAAACATAAAATAATTATTACTAATACCGCTGCGTGACTGACTAGAAACAGTCAGTTGTAGTTATGAGCTCGTGTACATTGGAAATAATTGCACCCTTGTCTGCCCGTTAGTCTACACGCACAGAAAAATAATATTACGTTTCGACATTCGCTCACGGAAGCTCTACGTTTGTGTGCAGTTAAACGTTGCTTATCAATTGAATTATAAAATGCATTTACACGTCGCGTCGTGTTTTTACAACAGACATTCGCCTAGATATTTTGCAACAAACAACATATAAAGCAGCAAACAATATATGTCAAAAAAGACCACAAATATGTTGCTGGTTTTTTTTAATTACATATGTAGGACAGATACACATATAAGCAAATCTGGGTAAAAGGATATTAATTTTTAATGGCCCTGTCAGCTTGTGACAATAATTGACCAGCTCATTTGTTGCATATTATGCAATTTTATTTTAGGTACAAATCTATTTTATCAGGTGAACACAATACCCATCCCTAGGCGGGACCCGAACCCGCACCTTAGGGCCCACAGGCAGATGGATCATCGAAGCTGGCATAAAAGGTTATGGAATAATAATAACATAACGCTGATTTTAGGGTTTCCTTAACATTCATACACATATTATGTCAGCTTACATAACTGCTGACGTATTACAGGTGCAGCTGGTCTACAGCCCGCGATCAAAGATCTAATTTGCAGTTTTTATATGTATACTGTTTTCCTGCCAATTGACGATTATTTTATATGCAACATTAATACGACAACCCTTACAGTTCTTAAGCAATGCTTTTTATAGATAGGTTAGATATTTACTAAGCCGTCAATATAGCAACCTATCTGTTCTAGTATGCCTGACCTGTATTCTACTCTTCAATATATGTAATAAACAGTGGGTATGTACAATAGCGTTCTACAAGTTTAAAGATACATTTGTATTTGTTATAAATATCAAAATGTTAGAAATGGTTTTGAAGTCGCAACTCGCATTTCTTTCGAAATTATATCTTCATTCTTTAAAAGTCCTCCCATTATGGAACCATTTACACGTTGAAAACGAAGCTGTTTTACTTGGCTACTTTGCTTGAATTCACTGGCCTAAATAAACACTACATATGTATTAACCTATAATAACACATCATTAAATGAATAATTAAATGGCAATGCCATCTATCAGCAACAAACTGATATAATGACAAAGGCACCTAACTACCTTTAAGGGAACTAGTTATTCTGCCAACTAGGTATAAACCTGCATACTTCAACTTGCCATCGGGCACACATGGCGTTTTTTTTGCAAGCTGATAAAAACAGATATACGTGCAAGTCTATGCTAAGCTATCTGCACCACAATCAATTACAAGCGGATCCGTTTTGCTTTTATTAAAGCTCCCCAGTACAGTTTAAGTATAATGCTGACTACACACCAGATAAAAATTAAGTGAAAGTTATATAGAATGAAGGTGAATTATGTTTTGACGGTTTATATCCGGACTAAAAGTTTACTTACACCTTAAATAAACTAGATCCTCTAAGTAAAAGCAATATTTTGTTTTTTAAATCTCCCATCGCATCGTAAATGATTGTCCCTATAGCTGATATTGGCACTACTATTGTTTCTATTGTAGCTGCATACACATAGCTTTCCTGTCTACTTTTTGTCTTTCATGGTGCAAACAGTATGGTTTAGAACTTGTTTTGCCTATACTATTCGAAGGCAGTATATGTTGTAAGTGAAACAAATAGATGGCCATGCCATCTATCAGACCAGCAGACAGCCACCTAGCCGCTTTTGAGGAAAGTGACCTATAGTCTGCCGAGTTGACCAAGGGCTGCATACTTCAATAAATAAAAATAAATAGATAAAGATATCTGTGTGTAGTTAGTCGTGGTGCAGACAGCATTCCATAGGTATTATTAATAAATGGATTTTATTGAAACAAGACCAGATAGATATGTATGTTAACGTACAATTAACTTTAGGACTATTTACGAATTACACTTATAGAGTTTACCATCAATCTTTACCAAATCATGATTCTATCACTACAGGAAATTACTATTAATTTCCTTGTTATGAACCCTATTAATAATATAAAGAAAACTAGGACTCAGGTAAAGTGACATCTGTCTTGGTTGTTCAGTCTAATCCGTACAGTAGTTCAAGGTAACAGGTTAAGTCCGTAGCTCTACTGCACAGTGATTCCATCGGATTAGACTGCTGTGCTGTTCTTCTTTGCTGCAATATACTTTCTGCCAGTGATGGGCGTTTATGCGTAAATTATAATTTTCTACATTACCCGCGTAGAAAATGCAGATAAAGCATTTTAGCGTAGATTTTGAGTAGAAAATATGAGACGAGTATATTAAAGCTATTGTATATTAAGTGTATTGTGCAAATTATTTTGTTCCAATTTCCCTGTTTTATGGGTCAATTCTTAAAAAATTTTAAAGCACTGCAGTTTTTTAATATTTATATTACAAATTTGCATAACTTATTTTAGTAAGTCATCAGAATACCCAAACGGTTTTCTTACTTCTTTGGGACAAAACATGCGTTTCGAAGTCTTTTCTTCTACGAATATATTAGGTATAATAAATAGCATATGAAATAGCCCGTCTTCTTTCGTTTATAGACAAGAAAGATAATAAAATCATAGTTTACATTCATTTAAGAACCCATTGACCGACTGAGGGCTCCAAAGCACGCTTGTGCTTTCTGGCCCTAACAACTGTATGCCGAAACAAGTTATTGTTGCTTAACGTGTGTCTGGTTATTTTAATTACAACGAAGTAGTATTTTGTTTAGTTAGGAAGCAACAAAAATAATATACAAAATAATACTGTCATTTGAGGCATTTGGAGCTGTTAAAAGTACTAAATATTACTAGTTTGCTGTTTATCTACATAATGTTATTTTCTACAGTAGACTATTAAAGTAGAATATTACATAGTTTACGCGTAGATAATGGCGTAATCTACATGGAGTATTCTACGCGCCCATCACTGCTTTCTGCTTGCTTGGCTGTGATATCCTATTGCTATGGCTACTTATTACTACTACCACTAAAAATTATTTGTACAGCAAGGGTTTCTGTGCCAATTTTATAATTTGAAATCCCTATGATAACCGCATGTTATAATGTTGCGACTTCGGGCTCAAAAAATGAGGATTTCTAACTTAATTCCTTTTATTTAAAACACTAGTATCAAATTCACTAGGTCTATACACAACTAGTTCAAAACACTACTGTTTTAACACCATAATTCACTAAGCCACTACCACTAAAGTCGACACACATCGCTATTCGAATTCACAATTGCCCGCGCTTCGCTCTGTTTTATACCCCCCATCGGAAATTCCAGCCTGCCATCTTCTAGTCGTTATCTGAACTTGGCGCAGGTTCTATTGATAGTATTTTCTGGAATCTCAACATTTCTGCCATCTGTGTGTAGCTAAGATCACTACTTATAGTGTCCTACTATAACGCATCTGCACGCCTGCGACTCCCATCCACAGACGTCGCTAATTTCGCAACAATGTTATTCCGCTAACTGTTTTTACATTAAAAATATAAATAAAATGCGGGCTGTGTGGGGTATTTAAACAATATGTGAAAAATTCGTTACCACGATAATTTGGACAATCTCAATATGTATTTCGGCAGCTAGGTTGACTAGATTTAGCAGGAGGATATTCGCCAAATTCCCACAGTGGAACAGAGAAGTTCTAACGATATCAATGAGGTATAACTTTTTTATTTAGATTCAAGTAGTATGCAAGAAGGCACAAAAACGTGTTTCTATTTAAAGCTGTCACGATTTTTGCATTGGGGCTCCCTGAAATATACAACAAATTCTTAAATGTATTTGCATTCTTCGGCCGAACAATTCGCCGGGTACCAAATTTTGTGAAGTGTATTAAAGAAAATGTATTTTATGTTCTTAACTTTGACACCCTCATTCTTCAGACACGACACGAATTCCGCAACAGGGGATAGTGGCCGTATTCCAATTTTTTATATATGCTATTAGAGGCGCAAAAAGAGATGCTTAGATGAAAATATTCATTTAGCATTTATAGTCTCTAACTACCAGTTCAACTGAATTTGCATAACACTGTAAACCCTCACATATTAGTATTTATTATTGTGTAGACACTTCAGTAGTTTCTTGATCCCCGTATTTACAGATTCTTAATGCTGGATTACCTTTGTTAACACTGCCTAAAAATATTTGCTTATCTTCCTGGTTTGCCCATTATTTGCTTTTAGCTGCAGATCGTAAAACTTATTGGGGTCAATATTAGCAATTCCAAAGTTGACTAAAGAATTTCTATCAGTTGCGGGCTGGTGCGAAATTTAGCACATGATAGATGATATAGGTAATACCAGGAACGGTTCAAGAACTAATAAATACTTGTGATGAATTATAATAATAATACCAAACTTTGTAAAACTGTGTTTCAAATAACTCCGCATCCAGTGCAATGACGGAAAAAACCTTGCATACAGAGACACACTAAATTGATCAGTTACAGTGAATGGAAAAAAGGATTATTTAGGACATTAATTGAAATTGTCTTTCGATCATCATAGTCAAATTATTGTACAGATGTTATGAGTTGYAWTGACCCATTATCTGCTGTAGCACGCGCCACTTGATATATATAATAAGCATTTTGATATTAATTAAGTTTTGACATCATACTAAAATACCTTGATGTTTACCTTAATGAATAGCATTTGGGCTTCTGCACATACACTTCTGATATTCGCTGTAAGACACCYGTAAATTCAGAATCATCCACCTCTAGAAGATACGTGGAAAAACTCAGTATCCTAATATGTTTTCCTTGAACATTTTCAATCATCACAAGTTTTACGGGGCAATACAATTTTATGTCTCACTGGAGAATTCCGCTTGATGTGCCGCGTTAGGCTTGATTAAGAAGATTTTCACACTGAAAGAAGCAAACTCAAATGTAATCAAGTCAAAGTCATAGGTAGAACGATTCGGAGCATTTGCAAAGTGAAAACCCGTATGTACGCCTGCAGCTTTAACTTCTAGGAGAAAGTGTGATTGCTTTGATCGGATACCCTGGTGAGTAATTTGCCATTCGAAGAGTCTTCCGCTGATGAGCGAATCGACAGCACGCAGGTTGAAATCATTCCGCTTTTTTGCGCTTTGCTCTAGCGTCCCTTTTTAGTTTGTGTTTTGAATTAGCTTTACAGCTAGGTGCATCGGKACTGTCGAATATTTAATCAAAGGCGCATTTTAGAGATGTGTTTCCGTTTAAATGACAATATTGAACTTGTTTTGATTAAGTCTATTTTGATTATATGGAATAGTTTTTGTTGTTAATTGTTATAATGATGATGATGATGATGATGATGATGATGATGATGATGATAATAATAATAATAATAATAATAATAATAATAATAATAATAATAATAATAATAATAATAAAAATTGGTGGAAAGTAATGGACTGTTTCCATCCAACTATCGCTAAACAATTCCAAGAAACTTTAGAAAACCCAAACCTAACACCTAAGTATTTTACCCTTGGAATCACTCATATGATCCCCAAATCTGCTGACAACAGAGACCCGAAAAACTATCGACCGATCACATGCCTACCGGCGATATATAAGATATTAACAGGTGTTATAAACTCAAAAATAAATTACCACCTAACGCAAAACCAAATAATGGCGTGGGAGCAGAATGGATGTAGGAAACAATCTAGGGGCAGCAAAGAACTTCTAGTTATCGACACAATAGTCACCAAGCAGGTTAAAGCAAAAAATCGAAACCTATCGGTAGCATGGATTGATTATCGAAAAGCCTTTGATTCTGTGCCGCATTCTTGGCTGAAAGAAACATTAAAAATCTATAAAATTTACCCTAAAATCGTCACCCTGCTCGAACATCTTATGGAAAGTTGGAGGACTATGTTGGACCTAAAGACGTATAGGACAGAGTGCATCAATATTCGTCGGGGGATCTTTCAGGGCGATAGCCTCAGTCCATCGTGGTTTTGTCTATCTTTGAATAGTCTAAGCAACATGTTAAATAGTAATTCAGGCGGATACTATATTGACGCTAATACTAAACTCACACATTTATTCTACGTTGATGACCTTAAAGCGTACGCTAAAAGCCCCGAACAACTAAAGGGGCAATTGGAGATCATTAAGACGTTTAGCGATACAATAAAAATGGAACTCGGTATCGACAAGTGCGCTGTTTTACATGTCAAACGCGGAAAAGTCACCACAACGGAGAATCTTTCCCTTATGGACAACACATTGATCCCCGGACTTTCGAATTGCTATAAATATCTTGGCTTTTACCAAAGTCTAAATTTGGACGAATCGGAAAATAAAATAAAAATCAAAAATGAGTACTTTAGGAGAGTTAATATAATCATGAGGACATTACTTAATGCTAAAAACAAAATAAATGCCATTAACACATGGGCACATCCGGTTATTAGCTACTCTTTTGGAGTACTCAGTTATTCTCCCACTGAGCTCCAGACACTGGATCGGCAGATGAGGACTATGCTCACTAAACATCAAATGTTGCACCCCAACTCAGCAATTGAAAGGTTATATCTTCCAAGAGATCAGGGAGGCCGAGGTATGTTAAATCTAGAAGAAACCTGTAAAAAGGAGAAACTTGGATTGACAAAATACTTCAAAACAAAAAACTTACTTTTTTACCAAACCTTAGCCTTGGCCGATAAAGGCTATTCCCCGCTGAACCTAGCTGCTCCAATTCCTGAAAAGCAAAAATATAGCGAGGTGTTGAGAACCAAATGGAAAACCAAAGCAATGCACGGGCGCTTCTATGCCAGCTTGCATCAGCAAGAAGCCGACCTTAAGGCAAGCAACAGCTATCTGACTTCCGGATACCTTTTCCCGGAAACGGAGGGAGCTTTATGTGCGATCCAGGACCAAGTTGTCCCAACAAGATTTTACAAAAGACATATTCTAAAGCAACCGGTTGAAACCACCACATGCCGACTGTGCGGCCACGAGGAGGAATCTGTCCAACATCTTATTTCAGCGTGTACTTACCTGGCACCCACTGTATACACAAGCCGCCATAATAACATGGGAAAAGTTGTCCACCAGTTCGTAGCACAGAATGCAGGTCTTGCTAACAAAGGCACACCAATACACAAGTACGAGCCAAAAAACATTTTAGAGAATTCCAACATTAAAATCTATTGGGATACTACCATTCACACAGACAGACAGGTTCTCCATAATAGACCCGATATGGTTATAATCAACAAAACAACAAAAAAATGCACAATAATTGACTTCGCTATCCCTCTTGACGACAACCTCAGCAGATCATATAAAACAAAAAAAGATAAGTACATGCAACTTGCTGATGAGATCCAGGAAATGTGGAAGATGCAAAATGTTGAGATTAAGCCACTGATAATTTCTGCCAACGGTCTAGTCCACAAAAACACTCGACGACATTTAGAGGAACTTCAAGTCCAATCGAACGCCCTAACGTGGATGCAGAAAGCAGTCGTTCTTGGAACCACTGCGATCATCCGAAGAACGATCTCTAGGCGTTAACTTCAGTAGCCCTGAGAAATCCGGCTACTGAAAAACTCCACTCAACAGTGTGATAGAAAAATAATAATAATAATAATAATAATAATAACAACAACAATAATAACAACAACAACAACAATAGCAATAATAATAATTGTTTTTTTAATTTACCTTTTACTTTAATTTTATTTTAGTAATTAATTTTTTATTTGTTTATTTATGTATTACAATTATATATGCCACAAAATTAATGCAAGCTATTTTTTATCCGTTAGCTTCGAACGCGCTAGTGCGAAACTCTTGGTGCGAAATATATTATTAAAACGCAAATTTATATAAATTCCGTAAAAAGCTCCAAATGGGTTCGCATGGTTAAGCATGCGTAACATGGATTATTATTATTATTATTATTATTATTCCGTTACTGTTATATAGTTTTATTGCTGTCATGTTCTGATTATTTATTATTCAGTTTTGTAGTCTTGTCAAAAATCCGTAATGTGCAATATTCCTACTAAAATCTAATATACCAAAAAACTTTGTTTGGTGCGGCGGGCATCTTTTTCGACACTTTTGTTTAGTATCCGTTGTTGGCGTAATAAATCCTCAGGATGTTACGTCTCTCTTCATTCATGAAATTCATGTTTGGTAGGCATGCAGGTAGGTGTAAACGAGTGTAAACTTGAAACGGTGAATTCAGCGATGTTAAAATTGGATATGGCAGCCATGAGGAAAATGATGATGGTTCCGTAGAAAAAACGAAACGTCGCACTGTGGTCGGAAACCATAAAAAAGCTGGCCAAAAGACAAAAAACTGTTTTTTTTTATTATAACACATAACTGTAATGAATCTGGTAGAGGTTGCTTTTCTGTATTTAGAACCGGAAATACAGTGTGCTATGTTCAATATCAGCGGCTATCTAGCACTCTGATATGAGCGGTATCCAAGCTACATACACAACGTCAAATTGTCACAAAAAATTGTTCGCGCTTTAAAAGTCTGTAACCTTTTATTCTAATTGTGCAATTTAAATTCTGCAAAATGGAGGATAAATCGGAAGGTACATAGAATATTATTATGTATATAAATTTTACTATATATTTATTATTTATTGTTTGCTACGACGATGAACAACCATGTACTAAATATAAAAGTGGTAACGTTTATAAATGTTTACATACAAATTTAATTAATGACACCACGAGGCACCGCTATGTTGTTAATGTTTAAAAGTTTAAAATACCTAACTAAATCAAAATCTTCAAGAATTGGGTGCCACCCGGCGCCACTGTGACTTTCAGTTGGGTTTTAGTATTAAAATGCGTTGGTTTTATTAAAAAAATATACAGATATTTGTATCAGCAGGTTTTTCGGATCATGGATAACAAATCTGAAGTATATTTATCAGAATACAAAACTGCGGGAACAAAATGATTTTTTTAAATAACTATAGTTATTAAAATAATTGATAGGCACTGGGCGGCAAAATTATGCAATAAGCTTATATTAAATCTGAAAAAAATGTTTTTACGTTTCTGAAACAAAATTTGAAATTCTGAGCTCAGATTCTGATTCAACGTTAAGATTTTGCGGTATGCCAAATTTTGTTTTAACGTGAACGGCTTCAAAAATAATTAAGAAAAAACTTCTTTTAAAAAGCTTATCTCAGAAACCATACCTTGAATTTTTGAGAAATGTTCACGAAACATGTTGTATATTGTACCTACTTACTGTTGTCTTTTGAATAAAAATCTGTTACAATTTTACTACATTACATGAGATATACCGCTTCATAATGATTTTTTGTGTTTTGTGTGTTTTGGTGACTTAGATCTGTCACTTTGAATTTTTAAACTGTAACCCGAAAAGAACTTCATTACTAATTTTTGTTTAAATCCCGTCAGTTTTTAGACACCTTGCCCGCCATGTTGGAAAAGCATTTTTGAATTTTTCAATTTCAACTTTGAGGTCGTGATCAGTAATCCAAAAAGAACTTAATACTAATTTTCGTCTAAACCAACTTAGTTTCTACACACCCCGTCTGCCATGTTGGATACGTTTTGAATCTTTCAATTTCAAGCATTAAGTTCGTTATTGGCAACCCAAAAAATCCTGTGTACTGTTTATCATTTAAATCAAGTTAGATTTCAGAAAACCTGTTAGCCATATTGAATCCACCATTTTAAATTTTTTTACTTCAAACTTTAAAGTCATAATTGGCGACCAAAAAATACTTTATATACTAATTTTTGTTCCAATCGATTTAGTGTTCAGATAATTATCCCCCATATTGGATCGGCCATTTTGAATTTTTTAGTTTCAGTTTCAAAATTGTAATCAGCGACCCAAAAAAGGCTCGTATGCTACATTTCAAGTTTGCACAAAAATATTTCTACTTTTGACCAACTTTTACGTGAATTTTGACCACTGTGGCATCGTACATATCTGTTTGCCATGGTGGATTCCGCGTAAGCAAGTGCCCTCAGATGTATTCACAGAATTAAGCAATTCCCAGAAATAAAGACTATATTTACGAGGGTGAATGCTTTCAGCGTCCATAATATAATAAGATAATATTTTGTCGGATAGATCGCTGTCTCTTGAAAAACACTGACAAAAAATTAATAGTCTGACGTTTCAATTACAACTGTAATCTTTGTCAAAGACGCAGAACCTCAAAATTTGCCTGACACAAGTTCAAACAAATTTTTGAAAGTAAATAAACAAATCACCAAGAAAGCGAGACGTCATAGAAACAACGTGCCAACCTGATAAAAAAGGAACCTAACGATGAAAAAGGAACTACCTACCTACTAGATATACACGAACTACTTGATAAAAGATAACTACAAAATAGCCTTCCAAATGTCACCTAACTCATAATTTCCATAATCCCTATTAAAATTATTAGTATTCCTACAAATTTCTATAGCTTCTTTTATTAGACGTTTGTGATAATATTTTTCTCTATGTAAAATTTTCTAGTCAAATATGAATGTTCAGCTACGGAAGATTTATCTATCTGTTGCAACCTAGTAGCACGTATGTGTTCTTTCAAACGCGTACCTACTTTTCTTTTTGTTTGACCTATGTAACACTTTCCGCAAGAACAAGTAATTTTGTAAACACCTTCACTCTCTAAATGTACTTTATCTTTAGTAGAATTTAAAATTTTATCTAAATTATTATATGTACTATCAACAACTAAAATATCATGTTTTCTAAGCATCCTCTTTAATTTTTCCGAAAGGCCTTGTACATAAGGCAAACTCAACTTCAATTTACTTTGTCGTGGCTGAGAATTTACTTGATTTGGATGAGCACTTTTATTAAAAATTGACCAAATATTCTTACTACTATAACCATTTCTCATTAGCGCTGATTTAAGATAATATATTTCTTTTTGTACAGAACTTTCGTCTGATATCCTTTGTGCTCTAACAAATAACGTCCTAATAAGACTATTCTTTTGAGAAGGAGGGTGGTGAGATGTGGCATGTAAATATCTGTCTGTGTGTGTTGGTTTTCTGTAAACCTTGTGTCCTAACTGTCCAGTGTTTGTTCTGTAAATTTTGACATCCAAGAAAGGTAAACTACCATTGCTTTCTAATTCCATAGTAAATTTTATGTCGGGATTTTGACTGTTCAAATGATTTAGAAACCTACCCAGCTCTTCTATACCATGGGGCCAAATAACAAAAGTGTCATCTACGTACCTATACCAACATTTTGGTTTAAGATGAAAACTGTTTATCGCTACATGTTCAAAATTTTCCATAAACAAATTGGCTACTACAGGACTTAGAGGTGAACCCATTGCACAACCTGATTTTTGTTCATAAAAATTATCGTTCCATAAGAAATAAGTAGATTTTAAACAATGTTCGGATAATCTGGCTATCGTGTCACCTAAGGGATCGCTATTAAGCTTGGATTTGATGATATCTATCGTTTCAGGAATGGGTACTTTCGTAAATAAAGAAACCACGTCAAAACTAACCAAAATATCACCTTCTGAAATACTTAAACCTTTTATAATATCGATAAAGTGTGAAGAATTTTTGATGAAACTACCGGTATTTCCTACATAAGGTTTTAAATAGTTGGCACAAAATTTTGCCAATCTGTAACAAGGACTGCCAATCGTATTGACTATGGGTCTTAACGGGACACTGGTTTTGTGGATTTTGGGCAAACCATACAATTTAGGTACCTTGCAATCGGAAACAGTTAAAAGAGACTTCTCCTCATTCGAAAGATTTGAACTTTTGATAAGATCATTGGTAATTTTGGAAATTTTTGAGGTAGGATCTCGGGATAATTTTTGATATGTTTCCTCATCTAACAAATCTCTAACTTTATTCTCGTAATCTGTTCTATCTAAAATTACTGTGGCTGAACCTTTATCTGCTCTAGTAACTATAATGGACTTATCTGTATTTAAATCCTTAAGAGCCTTCATTTCCTCAGATGTCACATTAGGTTTGGGCATACGTGCATTTCTAATAGCGTGGCATACATCCATCCTAATCTTATCCGCTTGATCTTTCGGAAGCAGTCTTATGCAAGATTCAACAGATGACATTATCTCCACTTTTGGAATGGTCCGTGGCGTTACAGCAAAGTTCATCCCCTTCGCTAAAATATTTACAGCAGCATCTGAGACACTCTTTTTTGATAGGTTTATCACAGTGTTGTTGGTGTTGGTTTTGACTATGTTAGATGATTTGAACTTATTGTGTTTAACGGTATCGAATTTCTCAAATTTAAGTATGTTTTTTTCCTTGACCTTGTTAAAGTGTTGTTTGTATACTTTTTGTGTAAACTTTATTATGTCTTCAAAATCTTGATAAAAAAGGTTGTGGGATAGAATTTGCAATGTTATGTTTATGTCTTCATCTAAGAAACCAAGTTGTCTACGTGTGTCGTGTATGCGTTCCCTAATTTGTTTATTTACTTTCAAAAATTTGTTTGAACTTGTGTCAGGCAAATTTTGAGGTTCTGCGTCTTTGACAAAGATTACAGTTGTAATTGAAACGTCAGACTATTAATTTTTTGTCAGTGTTTTTCAAGAGACAGCGATCTATCCGACAAAATATTATCTTATTAAAGACTATATTTTTTATATCTTCCAACCGGATAAGCGACGAAAAATATTCTTTTCAGATTTTTGTCGCCTATCAAAATGATTAACTTTGCCCACATTTATTATGATTACTGTTTTCGAGATCCCAATGGTGAGCATTGAATTTGCAGAACCCTACGTATATAAGTTGTAAACTACTTCTTGTTTTCTGCAATATTAAGTTAAGACAGACACAAAATACGATTAGCTCTTGCGATTTGCAATCTTGATTAGAAAAAAATATTATTTTCGAAATTGAACTTTTAATAAAATATGAACTAAATACAAACGGTGGTGAAAATGACAACTTCAAAAAAATGTGGCCAAAAACTGTTCAGACGAAAGATGAGAGAGCCTCCGACTGCGCTAACGGCGAAGTGACGCTCACCGTTGCCGGTGTGCTGTTGGTTGACGTCTCCCTCGACGTCGATGTCTCCCGAAGTCGGGCCGACAGCGGTGCAATGTTTAGGCCGCCATTGGGTTTAACAAAACCGGCGTGTTGATCTCAGTTCGTTTGCACGTTCGAGGAAGGACGTAGCGCGTGCCGCTCTCTCGCCAATATCGATGTAAACAGTACTGTTTTGATTCATATGTAAGGGACTGGTGCGTGAATGTCCCGATTAACCGAACGATGAAAACTGCCGTTACGATTCCTCCAATGGATTAGTGTGTATGTGACTGCATTTTAAACGTGTATCGTTGTAATTTATGTTGGTTTAAGTTGAAATTCAGTGGAATACCTATGCATCAACTTTCCCACGTGTTCTCAAGTGACTTCGTTTTTTCGTAAGAAAGGTAGTTGTCCGTTTGCGTTATAATCACGTGTCAATAATGGATCGCCTCAAAGGATCGACTGGATTTTGTTTGCCCAAGCTTCTTTTGTTCGTGTTGTTTTCTTTCGAGATGAGCTTCTTGGCCACCCTGGTTTGTGCGGATTTCGAGAACAGCTGGACGATGTATATGGAACAGCCGTGTTGCTCTGGAACCGGAAACCATCATGTCAGACATCACAGAGGTAAGCTAACCTAATTTGACCCTCATCGAAAAATTGAGAGCGACTGCGGCCGGTCTTCGGCTTCGAAAGTTATGAGTTTGCATTATATTAAAGACGCCAATAAAAGTTAGGAAGGCACGGCGAAAGCCAAGTGGAAGTTAAACAATTCATTGCTAACAAAGCACCAACATTTGTGTAATGGGCATTTGGATGTCAGATCTGTGATATTTTTCTCTTTATGTTTGTCTTTTTGCTCTCATTAGCGCCTATCTACTTCTAATGATCGTTTGCGAGCCTCGTAAAGTGTGGTAATGGCCTTTTTATTTAGGCCATGATGCAGGGTATTACAAAATAATGCGAGTCTTACAAACAATCCCCCTAGTAAATAGATAGCTTCCACGCTGCATATGTGTGGCTAGCGCACACAAATTACCTTGCTATCATGCATCGCCGTTACAAAGTAGTAATGGGCACATTATGAAATGTGGAGGTACATATGTATATTCCAGGTATGGGTAATTATTCATTGTCAGTGGGTGTATTGCTTGTTGATGATTTGTGTGGCGGCTGAAAGTCTAAATCGGACGTATGGACATCCCTCACGATCACTGATAATATCTATAGAAGTCATCAAAGATGCTTTTTAAAGAACTTTTTTATTCATAAGGACAAAGCATCGTGAAAAATAAAAATTATTTGATAGTCAATTCAATACATACCTAACAAAAATTCATGCTTAAGCGAGGGTTTAAGAAAGACAAACCAGTGCACCTATCTGCTAATGCAGGTAGTGGTTTTTTAAAATTACATTTAAGAACGGAAGTATCTTATAAGAGAATACATAATGTCTGATAACTGATTAGAAAAGTATGGTGCATTCTTTTTGTAATTTACTTCATTATTACCATAATTGACCGCCGTTCAACACGTGATAATTACAATAATTATATACCTACCTACAGTTTTGAGGTTTTGTTTTATCGCATAATCAACAAATGTCACTATACGAACATGTCTTTATAGATTTACGCTACAATTCGTAACAGACAGCAATACAGAATACTCGTACATTAAAAGTAGTTTATAACACAATTTTATGTAGTAGGTATGTACCTACAAGGCTACCTATGACTGTGTTGTTTGATTTCCATTCATGTAGTAGGTATATTTACTCAAAAATTAAATAATTAAAAGAAGTTATGCTGTACCGGATTAGATATAGTTTTTCAGCGTAACGTTATATGGGTACTACGGTAATTTGCATACTTATAAGTCATGAATACTGAATTACTCGAAATATTTCTTCCAGGAGTATATTAAAACGATTACAGAGGATAATCTGTCCTGCAACTTGCTACAAGACCCTCGTATACTCTTATCTTCTGGTATAATCTCGAATACTACCTATAGTTTTTTTTAGTGAGAATTATAATGAAGTCGAAAATTTAATTTTACTGCTCTAGCGTTTGCAGTATACCGGGATAACACACTGTACAGTCTGTTCATTGCTTAGTTTATACCTCGGTTTATACCTAGATATGCAATATAAAATAAAAAAATATAAAAATTACATACTTCGAACAGCATTTATTTGTTAAATAAATACAGCAACGGTTACTTTAATTATTTCCGAAAAAAAACATATTAATATAAATGTCGATGACTTTCCAGGTTATTCTGCCGTGGTCCATGGAATTGATAAAATCCAAACTTTTCATCGTACGTCGCTGGCGGCATCCTCAGTGGTGATTCTTAAAAGGTTAGGTCGGAACTGATGCAGTTCCGGCTCTGGTCGCTCTTTGGACCCCTTGTTTGTTGGTCAGTGCTGGTTTCCAAGTTTGACTAACACGTAAACTGTCACCCCGGTTAAAATTGAAAAAGTGCTGTTCTATTTCCAAGGCCTCCCGTCTGGCCTACACTTCGCAATGTAATGCCTATGTAATCCTTACCACACTCACAACGTATCCTGTATACACCCAATGTTAGGAGAGGGTCCAGGGCATCCTTTAGTGGTCGCAATTATTGTTAAAGTTTACTTGATGGCAAAAACGTGACATCAATACCCTTTCTCCTTAGTATTTTGACTATCCTGTCAGTCACTCCATTGATATAGGGAAGGCATAATTTTGGTTTGTTAGATTCTGATGCTGTGTTGTCATCGTCTTATCGCCTGGATTTAATGGCTCGTTTAATATCCTATTGGCTGTATCCATTGGCATCTAGTGTTCTCTATAGGTGATTCAGTTTTTCTTTAAGTGTTCACTATCCGATATTGTCATTGCTCTATTAACTATCATTTTTAAGACTGATCTTTTTTGTGCCGGATGATGGTTTTAAGCGGCATTCAGGTATAGGTCTGTATGCGTTTTCTTTTTATATATACCATGGGCTAACATCCCTGCGGCTGTTCTTTTAACAGACGTCCAGAAAGGGTAGTCTTCCATTGTTCTCCTCTTCATTAGTGTTTGGATGATTGGATGTCTGTTGTTAAGGTGATCCAGGAACTCACTTAATTTGTCTTTTCCGTGGGGCCAAGCAATAAAAGTATCATCCACATATATGTACCATTGTGTTGGTTTATACTGGCTTGTCTCCAATGCTTCTTTCTCAAAATGTTCCAGAAAGAAGTTGGTTACTTGATGTGGACTTAACCGACTTCTCATTGCTACACCATCGATTTGTGAATAGAACTAGTTGTTTCATAGGAAGTAGCTTGATGTTAGTCATTTGGATAACACTGGCCGTGAAAGCTTTAGGACTACTGCATATTAATATATTTTAATGGCTTAATATTTTGCTTATTATCTTTCTTGATACCGCAAAAATAGTAGTAACATGTTTGCAAGAATTATAGTGTGGATGACACCATGCCATCTAGTGGCAATACGGTATCACCCACTCGTCTCTGTGGAGATCTAATCTGAACGGCAGCCTACTATGTTGTGGGCGTTTAAAAAACTGGCAGACGTAACATGTTAGTTAAACCCTTTCTAATTGTACTACTTGCAGCGTAATCAGAATAAACACTTAGATTTTGTCAAATACTTCATTTTGTGTAAAACGGCAAAGCTTTCTTTATTAAGCTTTACAATGTTAGCTATACCAGTATAGAAAATTTACTAACCTTGCACCATCTTGTGATACTACACAAGTATATGTAGTAATGATCATTCATTTCAGCAGTTTCTATGCGTAGAAGAGACTGGGAGTATTTTTGCGGTCAAATTAAACTAAACTATTTTGTATTGTAACGTTTCGGCTTCTTTCTGAAGCCTTTATCAGGCTTTATATTCTATTTAAAAAATAGATTACAGTTTACAAAGAGGCATATCTCAAGAACTTAGAACATCAAGGATTCCACTTGTGATTAACAACTACGGTATAATGTGACAAAATTATGTTTGGTTTTGACAAGGAGAGAAAGTATGTGCAAAATGAATTTAGTTTTAGATTATACCATTTTAAATTCTATTTAACCACTGGATGTTTTGTCTTTCATTCAATGCATAATGCATTCTTAATTTCAAGAGTCATTCGTAATGCGACTTTATTTTCTTGTCCAAGTATGTCAACATTATGGTCATCACAACTTCCAAAGTGGGCTCCATGACGTTTTAAGTTTTCAGATTCGGCATATGCCTTTTTTTCAAATTATATGTATTTCTTTAGGAAAAAATAAGTTTGTAGGAGGCTTCGGAAAGGAGCCTAAACTTTACAATATAATATAATCTCATTTAAAAACCATTTTCATTCTGTGCATTCCTTTGTTTAGGAAATTGAAATCGGACAAACCATTCTAAAGTTATAGGCGTTTCAATGCAGAATCCAAAATTATTGATCATTAATCCAACAAAAGTATATATGTAGTAATTGTCGGAATTTCGTTGCTCCCTGTAGCACTGTCTGTTGAATCGGCGATAATGCTTTAAGTTGTCACGTGTAGAATAGCCATGCAATTATACAGCCAGTACATGAAATGTACTTTTACCAACTTGCACTAATGGATAACCTCTTGAGTAATAAATATATTGCGTATACTATAGTTCTAACAACATTATACTACACTTAAAGGAAACGTAATTTTCATTGTATATGTGTAATTATATATGTAATTATATATAAAGTTTAGTAATCTCATTTCGTTTTACTGTTGACTGAAACATCTTAAAATAATAAAATGGATAAGAGGGCCTATAATAATCAACAAAACGGAAATAACTGATTAATTTTATCTTTACATAAGAGTTTAAAAGTTGCCTCTGTACCTGTACCTCTGTAGTTTTTGTTTTAAGTTACAAATATAGTAATGCTCTTCCTTTAAAAAGTAGTAAGGTAAGAGCAAAACTTCAATTAAACGAACCAAGAAAGCATATCAAGTAAAAATATTTTCTAAACATAAAACCAGATAATGTGTGAATCGTTTAACAGTTTTTGTCACATTTCTAGCTACACTTACCTCTAATATTATGTTACATAAGTCTAATGACACCGGAACTGTTTATTGCTGATTGTCACTGAACTGCACTACCGCGAAGTCTAAATGATAAAGTTGCGCATGAAAAGAATAAATGGGGACATGTGTTGCTGTAATGTTATTATGKTATAAATACAGTCATCGTCTGAAGTGATCAAACGGCCACGTGTTTTACTTCGATTGCGATTGTTTCTAATTATTTTCTATGAAATAAAGATATAAGGACATTTGATAATTTTGTTATTTTATTCTGACGAATTCTTTAAGTGCTGGTGTTACGCTATATATATCAATTGTGACGTTGACTGTATTTTTCAGCTTCTAGTAGCTACATTTCAAAATTTGGGCAAAAGTAACACGACTTACATACCTATGTTAATTTTTTTAGTCAGGAAGCTTTCTAACAGTGTATATTATATTAGTGTATTAAAGGTGCATTATTCATTAATGTTACATTAGGCTTCCTGTACAGCACGAAATTTTTCGAAGTTAGTTATTTAACTTAGGTACCTGTCTATGTGTCTTACAGGTGTATGCGAGGATCTCTGGTTCTTTTATGAGATTTTGCATTCCCCAACCGACTACTATTGCACACTATTATATTCACGTTTATGATTGCATCCTAGCTCTGTGATTAATGAATCCGAAAATTTTATTTAAAAGATCTGCTAGTCACCCCCCTTATTAAAATATGCCAAAGTTGAGAGAGGTAATTGTGGCTGTACCATAATTAACATTTGATTAATGAATCTCCGTGTTCATGACAACATTTTATAATTGTCGGTTGTGGAACGTTGTGCCGCTGTCGTCGATCCGATTTTTACTGTCCCGTTGTCCCGTGTGATTTATCGTCTAATTAACGTCTAATATGTTTTAAATCGTTTTGCTCGATTAGGAAGATTTAAATTCCATTAATTACGACTCTCCTGCATTGTGCAATTTGCCAAGCCGTATTTTGCCATAAGCAGATTAACATGATATGTTGGATTTTATGGTGCTTCTGATATTTAATGAAATAGGCACCTCGAACAAATTCTAACTGGTAAAATAATAATTTTTTGCATTCAAGTGTTATCTTGAACTATGTAACCTTTCAGTGCAGAATTACTGTCATTATTTTGAATAATTTCTGATCGCTGCAGAACGTAAAAAGTGTGCATTATTTTCAATAAGTTTAGGTCTGTATTTAATTTTTTCTAAATGAAATATCTATTTTGGCTGCTACACATCGGAACTTTTTTCACCAGTGTTGCTTATTAATTTGTTCTCTTGCTGTAATAACATGGCTAATATATGCCCGTAGGAAATAGATCCCGTTAAGGCAGCTAGGTAGCTTTGTCATCATGTTTGGCTTGCTGATAGATGGCACTGTCCTCTACTTTTCCACCAACACCATAGCTTTGGTAAAACTAGTTCTATGCCAAGCTGTTTGCACTAGACCTAAACTATACTGCCGGGCTATAATAATAGCAAAGACGTCCATTTTAATATATTCCTCCTCCATATCCGTTTAATCTACGGCAAAGAAACGGAAGGTGCTAGACAGCCTTAAAACACAGCTCGTTGAAAGCTATTATTACATTCTTCGCAGTTACTTTAAGTACCAAAGTGGTAAGTTAAAATCCAGGATTACGATAATGCTTTAATAGACGGGAGATGAATGAGTAATGCCGTTTAAGTGGTTCAAGTAGGTAAATTGCAAATAGAGTTCGAAGAGCTTTGTAATTAACCAATTGTCTTTGCATGCTGACTTCGATTAGGACCTAAATAAAGTTATATACAAGTTTTCGGAACCCCGAGATTAAGCAGGGCCTGTTTGAAAGTGCCGCGTCGAATCGAGAGACGTTACCGCTAATTGGTCCTAATTGGCGCTGATGATGTTCTCGCACAGTCACGCATTCCGGGGATTAAGAAGATAGGCCGCTTCGTATGCACTTTCGAGTGCGCTGTATAATACTCGATACTAGAATTTGAGGGATAGGCGGGGAAAACGGCTGTTGCAAATACGTTTGAAATAAGCAGTACCTACCGATGTTCCATGAAAGCTGTTCGCTGCTACTAAAGCATCGCTTTACTACCTTATTTGAAACCTCAAATTGTAGTATGTAATATATTGTTGATATAACAGAAAATTTTAAAACGCCGATGAAAAAATCCCTGGTTGCTGTGGCTTTGATACACCCGTATAAGCTTGATATGGACACGGCCATCTTAAATGGTAGATGTAGAGGAGGTACTTAACTGTGAGGTAATACAAATATAACAAAAATAAATCTTTCAAAATAATTTTATTTCACTGAGTTCTTTTTTGCTGGCCTTTTCCAATGGACTTAGACGCTCATGTACTTACCGACCATACCAACCTACGTCATAATACGTAAAGCCACTGTTTGGGTGTTGCAATGAACTTGGTTTCGTTGCGTTCGCACTGCTGTTTATTTAAGATGGCATAAGGCCGAACAATAATAGATGTTTACCAAAACGAAAGCTTTATTTTGCACTTTACACAACTCACGATTAAAATTTAACTGAAACATTACTAAATTCGAAGCGAAACAGAAACGGCTGCTGTTTCGAGCTCATCTGAACCACGCGCGAAGTATGTAAGATTCAGTGCCCTCTCGCGGCGCCCGAAGGAAACATGGCGCTGAATAGAACCTCGCGCCATCTCGTAGTCAGTACTAACAAAACGAACAGCCACCAACAGGTAGCGCATTACCGATTTTCAGCAACTGACCGGGCCTCGGACCGGGCAATCGGTAATGTAGGTATCTACTCTATACTTACAGACACTAACCTACGTCGTAATTCGTAAAACCCCGCTAGATGCATGATTTATTACCGATTTTCACAGAATGACTCCCAAAGTGCAGCGTAAGATGTGTCAACGTCCAAAACATGCTTTTAGTAACCCATTTCGACTTTTGAACCTCCCGCGATGTCCAGGAAGTTTAAAATTATTGTGCCTTTTCTCTCGCTGTAACGATTGGTAATAAATAACTGGCTGAGCATGACAGTGGAGATTTGCTATTGAATATATCAAAAATGATGCCAGTTGCATTTATTTATATTAAATCTTGAATCACTGTGTCCCTTATGTTAAAATGTAGCAATTGGTTTGTTATACAAGTTAAAATATTCCTTCAGATTTTGGCTAAACGGCGCTGATGATGGTGTCGCTGAGCCTTTATTTTAGTTCCCAAGGCGTATATCAACAACTGGAACAACATTTAGGCAAACAATTTCAACGAGAGAAAGGTTGTATCACCTGTCACAGACAGATCCCCGAAAAATACATATCTAACTTTTACGCAGTTGTTGTTTTTTTATCCTACATTTGCTGTGAATCATTATAATGTAATCTCTCGCTTGTTACTATGTTTATAAACATTTATTAATTACTTAGTAGATTAGTGATTTACACAAGTTGAGTGATATCGTTCTAATTGACCTATGACCGGTTCAGTTGGTGGTAGTGTTTCATAATTTGGTTCGTGGGCAGCTAGATAAGAATAATTCAGGTCTAAAAATGTCAATTTATCCAGTACCTCATTTGTCATTACCAAGAATTTCTCGACTGTTTTAGTTCAAACTGTACGTTCCGAGAAATATTTATTAAATTCTTACGAATTACACTTATTCAGTATGCTTATATTTCGTCTCTTAAACCAAGGATATAATTTGTTAGATAATTTTCGATCAAAGAGTGGGCTATATTTTAACTGTAAACTTGTTGTAAACTTGCTTGTTTACAATATTTTAATTAAACCTGTACAAATGTTCTATATAAATTTCATAAATAATGTAACAAAATGTAAAAAGCACTTTCGTGTAATTTAAGCATGACGCATTTTGTGTTATCTATATTTTTGAAATAATATCTGGTTTGCACGTCATCCCTCGTAGGTTTCAGTTTGTATATTTACTTTAGAAGCATTTTCAAGCAGGGTGTCGCGATAAAACGCTTCATGTGTTTTGATGTAATACTACTGTTTTACTAGTTAATACAAATAATAGTATTGCGTGACTGTCTGGCAGTACACTTCTGTGCTAAAGTTAAAAATGCTGTTTCATATTCGTGTTATGCAATGATCTTGGTGATCATCAAAGATGTGGTATCTTCATCTGTTCGTTTTCAAGTATTGATGTTTGTGATAGTGTCTATCGTGCATCATCTTTAATAGTAATACTACTTTATAACTATTATCATGTGGGTGTCTTAGTATTAAATTTTTCTTTGGCAAATTCCCAGTTTGTGATGAAGGTGTCTACTTTGCCATCTTTTATTCATCGTTAAAAATTGTGTTTATTGTCAGTGTGTATATTATTTCTGTTATTCGCTGATTTATCATAAACTATAGAGTTAATGAACAATTACTGTTTTCACTAGATTAATTTTCGTTAAGTGAAACAAATGTGTAGGTTGAAAATAAATTTGGTTGCCTCAATAGTCCTAGGCATTTGTCACCGAAATCAATTTCTAAAACTCATCATAATGGAACATTTCACTTAAATGAAGCATTTTAAAACATCTCTTCGGTAACGGTATAATTTTTCTCTGTGTGTAAGGGGGCGCACTGGAATTCCTGTCTTTCAATTCTTACATCTTTCGTTATTATATTTGCGCGGTGTAGTGGTGCAATGATTCTGCGAAAGGGAGAATGTAGAAAATAGTCCTAAACGTCGCGTGTTACTGGTATCACAAGAAGTGTGCCGAGCAAACATGGACTGCTGCGAGCTATTTTCGTCTGTTCTGGCGCACGTTTTTGTCTGTTTTGGTGTTCAGTGGCGGTTTAAAGCGCCGACAGTCTAAAACGCCCCAATCTCCGCCGAGTTTAATGTATTTTAGTTGGAATATCGCGCGTTCATGCACCTGAATACTTAGATACAGAAAACACGTCAAACATAAACTCCTATCTTTTATATTCAGTTGTATGTACATAGCTAGGTTTGGGTGTATAGCTCTTGACGTACCACGATAATACTGCATAACGGCTTTGCTAGATAACGGTTTGGAGTAGTCGACAATGACTCAGAATGTCTGATGTGCGTTGAGATAGGTATTCTAAGAAGCACGAACAGAATCAAATGAGTTCGATCACTTCATTACTTACATAAACGTAACCAGTGAAAGATTGAGAGCTATTAAATGTCCACAGTGAATGAAATTTGAGTTATTATTCTAAAGAAAGCTTTATCACGATCTATGACTTACTAGCTTGAGGAAAGACTGGCAACTATATAGTGCGTAAATCGATCGTATCAGATTGTATTGTCAACAGTTTTTCTCGCTTTGTATACACTGACATAATAAATACGTGTGGGTGCGCTTGTTAAACGAATGAAAAAAAGCCAGCTGTCCACAGTAAAACATCAMGGTWGGCTTATCGCTAGGAATTATCAGATATTAATTACATGAGGTGTGTTAGCGGCATAAGCCAGCTCACACGTTCGAATTGCGCAGGATGCATGTATAGATGCGTACGTATGGAAGAAATATATTTCCCAAGTTATAACGGATTGTTTTCGCTTAGCATATAACATTTTCCATGTAAATGTCTTATGTGCAGTTACGTATACATGTAGGAAAAATATTACCAGTAACTCAGTGACGGCTCGTTGCCTTTCAAGTAGGGGAGACGATCATAGTAGGTTGTAACGTTTTTGGGTGGCGTTTAACGAATGTTCATCTCCCGCGAAAACAAATAGTTGCATATTTTTTTCACAAAGACACACTACAAATTAAACCACACATGCGAACCGTTTAATCATGGTCACAGAATTATTGGACCCTTATTTCCACTGTAATTTATTATAATTGGGTATTATCACTTTTTTGAAAAAAGGTTGAGAATTTCAGGTCTGAAATTCGAATCTTAGGAATCACCGTCAAAACGCTTCTATCCAAGGTTATTCAACTCGTGACGTCAAGTGTCATGTAAACATTACCGATTAACGTGCTGTTTAATGGTGTAGTATCATTCTTGTATTGGAAAAACTTTTGTGTGGTGTTTATTGAAAGGACGGTGTAAGAGGTCGCACCAAAAAGTGATTTGTGTAGTTTTACAAGCATCTATTCTGTATGGAAAAGAAAACAAGTGTTGTTTTGTACATGGTTATACAAATACTTCAGTCAGTACAGCTAACAAAATTTTTGTAACCGTTCCTCGAGATTATCAACGTATGAAAACGTTGTTTAAGGCCCCTAGACGTGCCGAAATCGCAGTTTGTTTTTTTGTTGTGAAGATCATCTTAATTCTTACTCTAAGTTTTATTATTCGTTTTAGGGTTATAAGTGTTTACCATTCAGTTTCCATTTTGTTATAGCTTGAAGAGGATATGAAAAATTATATGCGTTTTAAGTTGATAGAGGGAAATGTTATAATAAAGAACGACGTTCTTCCCCATATATTCGATTGTTAGCCAGACCGGAAACGAGCCGCAAGAGCCCCGAAAATAAATGGCAATTTATATTTATTGTGAGCTCTAAAATAAATGTCAAGTTTAGGGTACATTTTTGATTCTTACATTTTTATGCTTACAAATAGTATGTTTCCAACAACCCACTGTGATCAAATTATCAATGCTACGTTAATTTAAAAAAAAGTTCACTTATGCTGTTGCTTTTACGTTCCTCATGTCCGCCGCGTTGAACCGCTTGTCGCTGTACACAAATTCCATAACAATGAACATGCATTCAGAAATCATAACTCATAAGTATTTCACTTTTTCTTGGCGTATTTTAATTCGCTTGTCACAAAATGAACGCAAACAACAAACTGATAGATGTAAACAAGCGGCCATTTACAAGACATCTGACGTCACGGCCAATATATTCGCGTTTTTGCGGTCCCTTTAAATATTCACATTCTTAATATTAAAAATACACCTTACGATCCATTTTTTCGAATTTGTAAGCTGTCACAGCTGTATTGTGGATTAGATGTTACCTATTAATATGCAATTTAATAAAATATAAATACATGGGAAATACCCAATTGATGTGGTTTTAATCAGTGGCAGGTTATTAAACTTATACTGCCATAAATGATTGGAGCAGTTGGTGGCCGACCCTAAGAAGCCGCTACTGCAATAACTATAATAATAATAATAACTATTCGCCATACGATTGCGAATTCTTCCAGAGTTTACAGTTCATAATACTTTCTTTTCTCACACATTGTGACATACCATTTGTATTTGAAACACTAAATGAAAAAAGTTGTATAAATGCACAAATTGCGACATAAGAAGTAAACATTCATACCCGCTTCCCTATTAAATTAACATTTTTTTATTTCCTACAGCAATATAGTTAAAAGTAAAATTAAAAGTAAAGTACGTCATGAGAGCGGCACAGGTTTTTTCCCTTTCTTTTAAATTACTGTTCTTGAAGTTGTCGGTTCTTTTTTTTCAAAAGCATTGCATTAATCATGAACGGTATTCCTAATCAAGCTGCAAGTACGATTTGACTAATGCACCTCACTTGCATTCTGCCGTTTTAAGTAATTCATTCTCACCAATACAGTATTGACTTTGATTCCATCGTTTTTACTTTTACCGCGTTTGAACATGGTAACTGATTGGATCTAGGCTAGCCTTGCTTTCTGAACACTAACTTTCAACCACTATTCTACTCATCCACTCCTACAAGTACATTCTTATACCAAGCGGCGTTATTTTTTATGACAGTTCATATACCGGAAGTGTCTTTTTTTCTTGGAAGATACTAATCTCTGCAGCGTTACTTCTTAGAGCTATTTGTAGAGCAACAACTTTTGTGTTGAAAGCTCTAGCGCGCTTCTTAATCCCCAATTTTCTACAAGTACCATTTGTTTGTTAGTGCTGATGATGTAAATTTTCTGGTACTTAGTCTTTTAGTATTTATATAAATATATTTTTTTTGTTTTTTTAAACGCTTGGATTTCAAAAGTATCAAACTTAACTTTAAATGTTTTATAATACATTTCCTTTAAAAATTTTGACGTAGTATTGCTCAATAGTTTTACTCCTATTTTGTAGTCCTTTTAGCCCCTTTTCATCCTTATTATATATTTTTTTAAATATTATGATGTTTTTGAGGTGGCAAAGCTTGATTCAGCGAATAGTCGTCTTAAGAACAATTTTTTTTAAACTGTAGCTAACATGAGCTATAAGTAGAACACTTCAGATCTCACTTACGACTTTACTCCCAGCGTTTCCAAATCTTCCACCCATTAGGAAACCATACCAGAAAAACGCAAGAAACGAAATAGAAACATCAAATGACAATCTAGATCTAGTTAACATCAAAGTATTCATGTTTTTTTTATTAGAACCAAAGTTGATTGGGAAGAAACAGTATAGCTGTGAAAATTTACCTGCTAAAGTGTCACACAAGCTGGTATTAATTTGCTAGTGCAGATGTCAGATTCAGAAAGCTTAATGCTTTTATGTTAACCGTTTTCCATTGGTACATGCCAGTTCCGACCGTCTGTGGATAATTAACGTTTGTCGATCTCTTACGGAAGTTTCTATGTTATACCTACCGCAGAGCACAGTCTTTTAAACGAGTTCGTAGTCCAAAGTTCGATTAAAAAAATAATGCCCGCTGTCATAACATTGAATCCGACTCATGACTGACTTTCTTATTTCGAATTTTGGAGTTTTTTTGCACAACTACTGGGGCAAGTACGATATAGACAGATTCCGACAAAATTAAAAGCAGCTGAATGTGTTTTAATGACAGTTCAGATGTCAGATTTATCATCTTTTTACGAATCATCACTTCTTCTCGTTGATCCAAAAGTAAAGCTTTCCAATGGCAACTCTATGTAGTCGCTAAACATCAATATTTGTACAACACAGATTATTTGCATGCATTACGACAATTATTCCCCACCTAAAAATGTAATACAAATGACTTTTCCTTTTTGAAGGTGACCGGAGATTTCCTGTAATTCAGTTTTTGTTTCACAGTATATTGGATTCTTATCAATTTCTCAGAATTTTGATTCAGTATTTATCCGATCTTTACAACCATTTTTGTTAATATGTGATATGCATTTGGGGCGTACTGGTGCAGATCGTTAAGTCTATTAGAATTAGAAGCATACAAGCGTGAATGAATGTTAGCAAGGGGCATCACGAATAACGCTACCACAAAATAGGTAATTGTCACGTTCCTGGCTTTCGAAACATATGGTCAAAGTAAACGCAACATAAATCAGTGGGGTGCCCAAATGGTATTAGCCACTAACATTGTTTAATTCACCTACCCGAACCTAATGTGGCAGATGCTAATTTCGATTTGTCATGTGCATAGGCCCCATCTAAAATAATTTGGTTTAGTAGCTATAGTCCCTTACGCCGTGTAAGGAACATTAGCATCTACAAGGTGGACTCAAAAGTTTGTAGCTTACCACACGTATCAGTATTCAGTTATATTTATCAACATAGTCTCGCTGTAACTCTATACACTCCTCCTGGCAATCTCTTTTATCCATCGTGTTCTGCAGAATAGTCATTTACGAATGTGATGGTCTTCTGAATCGATGTAAATTGGCGGGGTCATATCTGGCGAATACAGTATGCGATTAATTTTTTCGAATCTAATATCATGAATTTTTGTCTTTTATCTGCAGTTTCTACTGTCAGCTTACCCAGTAATGATTCGTTTGTTTTTCCTTTATCAAGGTAGTGAAACAACCCAACTCCACGACTGTCCTAAAAACATCGATTTCATTTTACCCACCGATGGCAGTGTTCGGTTTTTTCGAAGCCAAATCACCTTTAGCAAGTCTAGTCTTTCTTCTATGTGTTAATTTCAGCAAGCTTCATGGACTTCATCTGCTTATATGTGATGTACACGTTCTTTCTAGATGCTTAGAACTTTAGCTATATCTCTGTAGAGTGCAGTCTAGCACCTTGTGGTTGCAGTTTCTTGGTCATTCTGAACGTACATCGGCAACCAAGTACCACAAAATGACCAAAATGATGGTGCAGAGCCCCAATAAACAGTGACTGTTTTTAATACTTAAGAACACAGATGAAATTTTCAAGAGGTTTTTTAACGCATGCGCACTTGTATTACAATAATGTGGCTTAAGACTTTTAATGACTAGCCTCGTATACGTATACATATATTTATGTACTATAAAAATAATATGTAACTGTAGTGAGAATAATAAGAAATTGCTCCTTGGAACCCACTAAAGTATTAAAGTGGTAATTGTAACAGTGTATTACACATTTGAGCTTCATTTACCTTTAGAATCCTCAATTTCTTCACATCTAAGCATCAACGAGTGTTAATTCTAATTTTACATAAAATTAAGTCAATAGTTTACGAAACTACAAGAGGGCTCTACTCAGTGTAAAATCTTATCAAAATTGATCTTCTACCATGGCAAACTTTTTCCATGAGTTAAGAGATTCTTCCGTCGAACCAGAAATACATCCTAGCTTCGTTATTCTAAATGGAATACGCTTGTTTATGGGAATTTCGGATTTATCGTTTAATTTCAGAGAAATTCTAGTAGCCGTACATTTGGTTGTGTGGTTTTTGATATTAATTTCATACTTTTTGGAAGAAATAAGTATTTGTAATAATTGGTGACAACTTCGAAATGAMAAAAAAACATAAAGGGTGGGTTTCTTACCTTTTTATAGAAGAAACCAACGTGTAATAGTGTTGATAACTTTATATGGTCAAGTCAGGTCGGGAATCTTATTACTTTCTCAATTTGGAATTCTCAGTACTTGCACCGATTGGTTAGTAGGTATACTACTTTCTTGCTGTAATATGTATAAAATTGATTTTTAAGGTAGTGTTTGTTTGCTTGTATATGGTTAATGTATATTTTTGCTTGTTAATTCCCACTATCCTTCTAACAAGGAGATTTTAAAATGTTTATTTCTCTGATTTTCATTGACGTTGTTTTAATTAGACTTCTTGAAAACGTTACTGTATAGACTGTACCAAGAAACCATCTGTATTCGTGTTTTAACGAACTCCGTTTTAATTATCCAGCCGGTTCACCCCTGACAGTTAATTCGTTGTTTATTAATTTTATCCAGAATGTATTGTTTCAGTCCCGTAAATGGTGTGCTTTTAAGTTCGTGTCATGGAACACGTTCGTAATTATAGCGTCCCTACACACAGGTACTTTATTTGGAAGATAAACGAGTTTTACGTTATGTGTGGAACTATCTAATGCTTGATTGATCCTGGTAATGACTTTTTAATGTCGTCTTCCTACAAAGTTGTTTACTGTTGTCTTTTATGTTGGACAACACTGTCTAGGTACCTAAATTGAAACGTTGTATGTATACAGTGAGTAACCTACACGGGCATTTGGCTTTATTGTATTATTACAGCAATTAAACCTTGAAATTCATGCTGGATGCAGTGGATGCATTATCACCAAAGCTTCATGCCGATGTACATAAATAAACGCTATTCAAATATACTGGCAGTCAATATGGACGAAGAAATATTTGAGACGCGGCATCGATGTGTGCATTGTGGCTGAACTATAAACTGACTTGCGAGTTGAGCTGTAGACACAAGGTGACGACCAGCTTTGCTCTAATACCGGTTTTCTTGCAGCGCATATTGAAGAAGGGTAATGTACTCTGAATGATGTAATTTTAAAACGTGCGTTCCTGTTGTATTTGAAAAAGCAATAGATCGTGTACCCTTTATCGTTTGGTGAATATATTTTAGTTCATTCAACCACATTTACGATCTTACTAAATTGATGTAACAATTCTTAACTAGTTTCGCTCAAACGGCGCTGGTATAAAATTATTTGGTACTGAAGAATCCAAGAGACACCTAACACATACATTTGAATAGTGATTTGCTTTAACATTAATCAAAGCAATTGGTAGTGATTTTATAACATAAAAGGCTGTTAACGTGGAATCTCCCTTGGTGGCACACTCACTGTACCATAGTTGAGTGTTTTCTCAAGAGTGGTGTCCGCCCAAGAGATAAACACCATAACGTTTTTAAGTGACCGTGTAAATTAATTTTTGTCAAGAAAGAAACCAAACAGTAATGCTTGTTTTGTTTTTGTAACATTTCTTGAAAATTGAGCTGCAAATCTGAAATTAGTTCTAAAGCTTTAAAATCTGCACGTTTTGTAGTAAACATTTGTGATTTTTCCATCGCCTGCTTGAAGGTTTGTACAGTTAAATCTTTTAGTTACCTTTTGGCATGTCTGTGGTTCCTACTGATTCCAACTTCCATCATTAGGTCAACGCCTGTATTAAAATGTCTCTATGTCACTCTTTTCTATGGCTAATGTATCCGTTTCCATCCTGCCAAATTGACAAAAGTATATTATCAAACTTATCAATCAAAAGTCCATTAAAATGAATGTCTTATGTTTCACTTTCTTTAGAAAGTAGTTCCCGATAAGCCAGCTAGGTGGCTTTAGCATAATGTCAGTTTACTGCTCATAGATGGCATTGCCATCTACTATTCCACTAATTTCGAACGTGCTGTAAATGTTATTTAGTTCTACACTCTTGGAATGTAACTGTACAATATCTGGCAATAGTAAAATCTTTAGCTCTTCAAGTTCTAACCGTTTGTGACAAGCAATTTTGATCTTTGACTGGTCATGCTGACGCAATATAAAATTATTATCAGGCTTTCCACCTATGCGCTTTCCCTGGCTCAAGCTTAGTGTACTGTAAAATAGTACCGCTTCATCCGCGTTGTAAATATCATTAGAATTGTTTTTTGCAATTTTCACCTGACAGTGGAAATGCCTTTGTCTGCAGCCCGTGTAGAACGTTATATCTATATTGCAAACTTCAAGCTTCTTTATTAATCTTTGTTTAGAATACCACTTACTCATTATCTTTTCACTATTGCTAATTATGTCAGCGTCTTATGTTTTAATTGTTCCAACCGGGCTTGCCATATTTCAAGGATTTGATTTTATATCAATTATTTAGAGTTATTAAACAAGATCGAACCATTTTTAATTAATTCGTATTTAATGAAGTATTAATTGGACATGCACAGTCTACATACTAGTGAAAAGAGGACGTTTCAAAGTTTTTCATACAGGTTATTAATGTTCAATGTACCAACCATTTGCTGCACGGCAAACATCTAATAAGCGATGGCCAAACTCGTTCTAGTTATACAAATGGTTGTACAGAATGTTCGAAATTTTGTATCCAGTTATGCTCTATTACAGTCGTTCTGGTTTTAATTAATTGAAATGTCGTTTGCATAATGTCTATGTGAATTATTGAATCGTGTGATTTTGCATGCTTTAAACTTTGTACATTCTTTTTATATCTATTCCTCCACTCACTCTCGATTGAACGTACTTTGTTTGTACAGGCAGAGGCTTTAAAAGTTTGTTGCCGTTATATGGATAAAGGGAGACTGTGTGTACAGTTTGACTGTATACACTACATTGAACACGATTTCCAAGAAAGATAGGTATAGAAACAAAGTGACTGCGGCTTAATGGGACGTAATACACAAATAGCTTACCTACTTAACATTTCACATAACTTCTCCGGGGGTATTTAGGTTCGAGTGCACTCCATTAAGTAGCCTGCTCTATCAGACAGTGCGCAACACGTTGCACTAATTTTATACGGCAGCCGTTTCCGCAACAGTAACCTTTTCCTGTTCGAGCAGGTTGAGTTAGTTACGATAAAAAATATTCAGCATTTTATCGGCGGCTACGAGCTTTACCCTTTGACAATTTACTGGTTGATGGTCAAAAAGATACATTACTCTATAGTAAAGTAATACAAGGTATATTCGTTTTTCATAAAAAAAGGTTCGCCTGAAAAGTCGTTTATTAGCAGTTTTAGTTTCCCCCAGAGGTATTTCACTTKTCCGCCTAATCGCCGTTCTCTTATAAGCAATTGGCWTAACGCTGCACCAGCTTCTTCAACCCCTCTGCAAAAAGTTCTACCCTGGAAATTGAACTACGAAACAGCTGTCTTGAGATTGTCGTTCTCGAATCGTTGCCCAGCAAGCCTTGAAGTGTTAAAAGAGGAAATAGTCGCTCGGTGCAAGGTCGGGACTGTAAGGTGGGAATCAAAAAAATTCCAACGAAAGTCGTGAAGGAGGACTATTGCCGTCGACAGTTTCCTGCGCATACGATTTTGGATCGCCCGTATTAGCAGTTGTAATTGTTGTCTCTCGTTCCATGAGTTCAACCAATATGAGGTCCTTATCATTGCAGAAAACGGTAGCCATTATTTTCCGAGTCGTGTAAGGAGATGGCTTGAATTTTTCGGTTTTGCTGACGTTGAATGGCTCCACTCCATTGACTGTTGTTTGGTTGTTCGGCTTCGCTCTTAACGATGTGGGAGAACAAGTTCCCTTTATGTCTATCTGAAAACGCTATTTTGGTACCCACTTTGCACACAATTTGTGATGTCCAAGCTTTTCCGTGACAATCTTAAATATGGTGATGCGTCCAACTACGGGAAATTCATCAGCTAGAGCACTAATGGCCAATCATCGATCAGATCGAAGGTTTTGGTCCACCTGTTGAACGAGTTCATCGGTTTAGACACTGGGCTTGCTAGTCCGTTCTTCTTAATGCACATTAAAGCTGGTCCATAAACAATTGCCTGGAAGAAATTTAAAAATTACATAAGTTATAATTATTGGGATAGTAGGCACAAATTCGTAATGAAAAAGTATTGCCGGCTTTGACTGGGATTAGAACCCAGACCTTTTCAACACTAGCCAAACGCGCTAACCAAATGCATTATCACAGCCCTATTCAAATCCGTGATCAAAGCGGCATATATACATCAGTTTTTGCCTCATGTAACGCTGCTGAACGCCATCTTGTGTATTTGCAGTTGAATCGCAACGCTAGCAAACAACTGAAACAATACAATGACTTCGCAGACAATCAATGGCGCTGTATGCGTACAATATTTTTCTGATTCTGACCTGCCAATATTTAAATATACACAAACGGTCAGTACTTTACGAGTATGCCTCGTAAGTGCACCACTAATCTTTATAGTATATTATAGTACTAAAAAAATGAAAATAGAGACGTGCTTTAAAGCAGAATACATTCCAGTTGTCCACGTCCCTTGTTTGGCCCAACTCCAACTCAGCCTGTATTTTACTGCTAGTAATATACTTCTATATGTCGCCTGTGACAGTTATCTGATATTGGAATTGTTTGCACTGCTATAATATATGCAAGCTTTTCCTTTAGGGCACTTAATTAGCCCTTTATGAAGTTTTTTCATGAATTTATTTTTACTCTTGCTGACTTTGCGCTTCCTACTTAACGGACATTGTTCTTATGATTATTAAGCAACATTGGGTCGATACCTTAGATCATTAACAATATGCACGTTTTTCATTGTTATCTTCTATCTCATTTTGTGTTTTTAAGGCATAAATTATAATGAACCCAATGTAGTATGGATTTCCTATAGTTCATATGCCGGAGTCCCATCAATACTGTGATTACTCCACTTTATCACGAAGTTGTAAGTAAATACATCAGTATCTAGATTTTTGAATACCTTGGAGAATCCACATTCCTTCTTCAACATTGTATACTCTAGCGGCAGTTATTCTTATTTTTGGAATCCTTTCACAATAGTTTTTTTCTTCTTTTGTTTGAGTGTAGCACTTATAGAATCGTTGCATACTAAATAGAACGCGTTGGTTTGGGATTTGCAATTCTGTAGTGAAATAAGAATACGCATGAAAATACCGCTTGCTTTGGCAGTACCCAGATGTCGGTTTGTCCCTGTAGCAGTAGATATTACAGATGCGTCGTCCTCCATTATTTTATTGGACTGATTTGCAACGGTAAACTACTTTGCAAGATTTTGGATATGTATTGTTTTTCTGATGTGGTCTACATTTTATATATTCATGCACAAAGCTTTGCCAAGGTGACCTACGTAMTGCATCTTTATTGTATGGTCTCAATAGAAATATACAGGCATTCATCGGAACTACACGTAGATTGGTTCAAAAGGGTTAGGTATAGTGGATGCAATATTAAACTCCAACAAAAGCCCCTACATTCAGTGTATAAGACTCATTTATACAGATTTGCATTCAGTGTGCTATGAGCGATATTCGGTGCGATCGCGAACTTACTATGTGTGTAGTAAAGTGTTCTTGCAAACTCCTCTGTTTCCGCATGCTATGTTCTCAACCCCTTGGCTTAACGGGCTTAGCCTCTATAAACGCATTGTTTATCGTGCTTCACAAACAAAACTTGCCACTTAATGATTGATGATTTACTACTTTGTTGCTGATAGCACCTAATCTTGATGAACAATGGAGCAGGATGAGCTTGTCGGATTTGTTTGCTAATTGCAGGGATCAACATGATACATCCGCACCCTTCTGCTATTAGCAGAAGTTGTGATTTTGGTGTTTTGCGTGAATATTCTCTATCCCCGTCATTGTTTTGTGCAGTAAGTGAAATATGTCTACTTCCTACAAAGGATTTCGATTGTCCTTATGTTGTTCAGCAATTAATTAATGTCCAGCTTTATATCTGTGTTATTGCACTTGACGTTTACTCTGAAGTTGAACTAGTGGATTTATTTACAGTGGTGGTGTCTGGCGTACTGCAGACATATGTGTTTAGTCTGCAACATTTACTAACCTCACGTAAGGATTTCTATGAAAGGAATTTGGTGGGCAGTCGACCGGTCTTTAGCTGCAGACTGTAGAGGGTAGATGAAGCAAACGCCAGGTGGTATGACCGGGCATAATAGGTTGCGGGCAGGTGGTAAATATACGGCGTATCTGTTAGTTCAGCCCAGAGTGTAATATTTGCTCAAATGTACTTCTCTAGTCCGGAGATAGTTGTCTTACCTTATATAATATGTACATTTGCTTGGGTGATAGTCTGCCATCGTCCCTTATTTTTCGTTCTTTGCAGTAGTGACGCATGACGCAGGTCATGAAACATTTTGCCACTGTTAAATGTAATGTAATTTTATTTGAGGCAAGTATATGACACAATTTATGAGATGTGAATCGATTTATCCAATAATCAAACAAGGGCATATTCTTTTCGATATCTGAAAAAAAAATTTTTAACCATGTAATCATTCGTCTGAAATATAATTGTAACATGATTACCCATCCTTATTTGTGTAGATTCTACTCATGGTTTACTAAGTATTTACGCATAATTTCCTGGTACACGTTCCGTATCTCATTACCTCTGTATCATATCTCTACTTCCTGATTTTATCTTTTGGTAACTTTTCTTTGCCCTCATTAGCTCCTTATATTTTATGATTTGTTCAACATATGATAGTGCTATTTCTATCTGTCCGATTTTTTTCCTTAGTCCTCTTCTCATCTAGTATCCTTTAACATTTTTCTATCAACCACTTGTCCATTATTAATTTTTTTCCTCGGTTGACGTATAGGTTAAGTTATACCTCGAAGTATCCATGCTTCGATAATATTGCTACCTGTCAACAGATTGCATACTTTTCCAGGGAATCCAACTCCCAACAAAAAAAATTATTAAGTTGTAGTCGAAGAGCACCAATTGAGGCAGTCCATTTACCGTTACTACCACAGAAGGCGTATAGTCATTGCCCGTCTCAGAAGCTGATGCACCATATAAACTAGTGGTGTCTGTTCGTATCATATCCTTATACAGTAGAGTTGGTATTCGTTCGAAATTGTCCAGATTATTTCCTTCATCTATCAAATTTAAATTTTAGCAAACCACATTCTTAGTTACGATTGAAGATAACCAATCAGACGATTATTACAAATTAAATATCAGAATCGACTATTTTAAGAGGTACCTCAAATCAAGTACACTGTTCTGTCCTTTTTATTATGTCAAATTAATAAAAATGTCAGAGACAAGAAGATCCAGTTGATTCGGTAACGTCTCTGCGAAAAGATCGACAATCTATTATAACTCGTTCTTGATAAATTAGCGACTATTTAGATTGTCTCAATTTTTCTCAAAAATTTGCCCTACTAAATTGGCATTAATAATTTTAGACAAAAGCCACTTGTCAAATTATCAATGCCAGTTTGACAGTCGCGCATTCTCGAAAAATTGATGACAATGTAAATACTCGATTATTTATTAAGATCTTGTGATATTACTGTTGGATAGAATTAGATACGAATAAACGAATATTTGTGTTATCATTTATTGAATAAAGAGGATTTAACTTAAAAGAATTTTTCAAAGAAGACTTAATTATTACATAAAAAACCCTCTTTGAGAATTGGATCAGTTTTCAATATTGAATGAGGAGTAATAATACTTTAAATAACTATTTTTTTAGTGTTATTAGTTTTCGAATCTAATATATGTTTCTGACTAATATCCGTTTTCGAACATTTTTGATAACTAAGAAAGAAATAGATATATGTAGTTTTGTACAACAGCTGTTTGCCGTTTCCGTCCGAATTACAAGGATACGAAATTCTGACAGAACTAATATAAATGTTATCTATTCAAGTAGAAAAAGATAAAAGACTGACTATTTAAGAGACATCGGTTATACTTGCAACAGAGCTAAAAGAACCTGTCTAGTAGTGATAGTTGCTATCATGAATATGTGAAATTTAATAAACAGATTGTTTTGGTGTTGATTATTATGCAACCACATTTAAAGTTTATTCTTTGGAAGTTTCTCGATTCACGCTACTGTTTTCTTTTACTCGTTTGCTGAGATTATTAAATCGCGTCTGCAGCAGATATCAAGTAAGAAAACACGTACCTAATTAACTTGGTAATGTAAATTTTAAATGAATGCACTGCAATTCTAAGCAAGAATGGGTGGACTGCTGACGACTTGTGGGAGAGTTATATATACCAGGAAGACGGTGAAATAAGCGTACAATGGGCGTACCGCCCACCCGCTGCATACAGGTTATTCATATTACATTAGCGCAGCGTTGTTGGTTCAGTTGTTTTTAAAATATTTTCGGACAATCAGCGAATACAATTTTTAGCTCTAATTTTTTCCTTGTGGAAAACCAGTAACGCATGCATTTAATATTATTACAGAATGTGAGTTACCCAAATAAAAAATGTGCCACTCTTTACATTCGTTTCGCTGCAGATTGGGTTCATTTTACTGTAGAAAGTCCAGTGACCATTCGTCTGCAATTTAGCTGCCCTATCCTGTTATCAAAAGCTGAAAGAGCTTTATTCGTACATCTCGCCTAATCAACACAATACGCTGCCGTGCATGTCGCTACTAAGCGTTACCCCCATACGTTACCGCATTGAATCTTTTTGTAAAAGCCGGAAAACGAAATTTTAGATGGAGACTGAAATTGGATTTTGCCTGTGCTGCTTTTATAGCGCAGCCAGCGCCGTAAAACCGCGTCAATTAAACGGGCGCATTAAGGCGGCGCGATAAAAGTCTTTTTACACGGCACTGATAGTTTTTAAAAAGCCGATGCTGTAATCCAGCACACATACTTGATCGACCCTTCTCCAATCGCAAGGCGGAAGTGAGATCCTCGCGCAGTGTTGGGGGATTGGTTGTGCACGCCTAGCGGAACAGAACAAACATGATTCCCATAGCAATTACCAACGGCCGTTTGCCGGACGATGCACAATCACCGTGTATACGTCTTATTTCTAATGGATTAATACCGAGCATTTCGTTCAGAACCATCATTATAACATTAAATTTTATCTGACTGACTACAGAAACAACGGGAGTTGAATCAGGTCTATTCGTAGCCCACACTTGCTCACTAGTTACCCTCTTTTATATTTTGTTTAGATATTTTATCAATTACCATCCCATGCTTTCAAGACTGCCCTTAATGAATCTCTGAAGATACCCGGGAAAATTTTTAACTAGCTGCGCTTCATTTTGAAGTGATCATCTTTAAGGTGTGAATTTCGTTCGCGGCGAATCGCAACCTCTAGCGGACAGCCGCTATTTTTGCATGTTTTGCTTAAAAATCGTTTGGCGTCCCCATTTTGTGAGGCGTTTCTATTTTATATTCTATATTCTAGGTGGTGAAATAAAGTACACGCAATAAAAAATGAACCCTAATGAAACATTAGTTGCACTGATATTGATAATAGAAGACGACGATATTTTGAAAAACCCACAAACTGTCTGGAATGATATTACAGGATACTCATTAAAACCCTACTACATGCAGATGATGAAAAATTCGCAGCTTTCATAAAATCAATAAAGATCAATTTAATTTTGTTTTAAATCTCATAGACGAGAACTTGAAGAAGCTTTCTACCAAACAGTGTAAAAACTCAAATTTCGCCGGAAGAAAAATTAGCCGTGACTTTAAGGACTTTAATAAGTCAATTTAGATCTGGTGTTGAACAATCAATATGGTCTCAAAGAACAATTGTTAGCTCGATGTATGCTTCGTTTACTTCATATCTACCAGCTGGTGGCTTCTCAATGTTATACTATAACAATGGGCGGACCCAGAAGTTCTCCGGAAGGCCACAGTGGGTCTTTCCCGGGAAAATTTGAAAAAAAATGACAAAGATAAAATAAATTTTATATGAAGCAATATTTGCTCATATAAAATTTACGATCTTGGGAGGGGCAATTGCCCCCAGTGCCCCCTCTCTGGATCCGGCCTTGTGCCATAGTCCGCAAATTCTAGTTCTTAATTACAATTTTGAAAAGTGTCTGATCTGAATTGCACCACGAAACGCATTGACAGAATATGAAAGAGTAATAGAAGATTTCAGAGTTGAAATAGTAAATCCCACTCTTTGCTCTGGCTATCATCACTGTTTTCATTACTGGAGCAATATCTTCTATATCAAATAGCCCTTGCCTTACCCACCATTTGTAGATTTCTGTTTTTGTGTGTCGAACGCAGTTGGACAATTTTTCAGGGGTAACTGTTTGTAGCGATTCCTTCCACAAGTTTACACATGTCCAATACTACTACCTTTTTTTATTTATATGACATTACAATAAATTTTAGCTATACTCCGAACAAGTTCGATTCACTTAAAAATGCAGTGGTATGGTGACAGTCGGAGTACATTGTGTCTGTACTTTTAGGACAAGGTATTAGCAACGATGGTTCCCTTCTGCTTATTTCTGGATAAAAGCAAGTCCCTCATTAACATAAATATACGACGATTTGTTTTACGTACTCCTTAACTTTTTACAAAGGTGTGGTTTCAACACTCCCTCAAAAGAAATTTTATTAGCGGGCAACTATGCCTGGATTTATTGTTTCTTACTTGAAATTTCAGTGCATTGTCCATGACGATGACAGGTAGCCCGTCTATATTTTTAAGTGTTAGCTCTTCAAACCAACGCTCACCGTGATAATCTGGGTTGGTGTGTTTGAGGAAAATATTAATTGACACCTAAATGAAGTCGTTGTCATTACTAACATGTAATATAATGTATCTATAATTTTAGACGTTGTGAGATACGCAGCACAACAAATTCATTTATCATCTTCCGTTCGCATTGGTTGATTTAACGGATCTTATATCTACATCTCGCCAAGATCTTGAAAACCCATCCCTCATCCACAAATCCAAAAAATGTTCTCTTTAAAGTGGTTTGTATATGTGCAAAAAATGTATTCGTTTTGAAGCAATACGKTGAAGTTCTATTAACTTCGACGAGGGTCATCTTTAATGTATTTGAAGCCCATCACTATGATTAACCTCCACAGTGATGATGTGCTACCAGTAAATAGCAGCCTTCCATTCCGGCTCGTTGAAAGGGTGTATAAGGTTATGTTTACTTCTAAAAGAAAACTTTCAAAGTAAAATTTTTAACAACACGACGTTTTGCACACTGATGCCAAATTAAATCAGTCTGCATGCCCATTCTCTGCTGCGCTCACGGGTATGTCAATTCCAATGGAAACACGTCTTTGGCAGCATAACTTGAAAAACATAGAAAAACTAATGCGGGAATAATCAAGAAAAACTTACATTATCGCCGCCTTCATCCGTGGGTCATAACAATGCGGTCACTCCGGTGGACAGACAAGGCGGTTTCACATACGCGCGGGAGATGCAAAAACAAAACATAAGTTACTCATCCGTTAAACTCAAAAAGATACAGTTAAGACTCACAGAGGGGTTTTCACCCCAGGGCATCATCCTTATACTGTCCATGGCTTCATCCCTGAGATTACATCATTAGTCAATGGTGGTTATGAATACCTTGTTAGTTTTCTCTCTTCAACAACTAGCTAGTGTCAACCTGAAATAGTAGAGGCTTCCCCGAACGCTCACCCTAAGGCCTATAGGGTCGCATTCCAATAGCCCGGATCGGGGGCACCTAATAAGGCTACCCTCTCCACCAGAACTATGTCATTCGAGATATCCTGCATTACCCCCCGGAATGCAAGTCCTCCACTCGAAGGAACCACGGCTGTTAACCGGGCACTCTGCGCTAGGGGTTTCAAACTGCCTGAGGCACATCATGGCCAAAGACCTTACTCTCTCTGCCTGAGGCACAACATGGCCAAAGACCTTACTCTCTCTGCCTGAGGCACAACATGGCCAAAGACCTCGCTCTCACTGAGCCAAAATCAAGAATATTTTCTCTGTCAAATGTGACACATCCATACTCATTGCCTACTTTTGCATCTCCTCGCGACGCTGATATTTCTCGCCAAAACAATTAATCGCACGCATACGCATTCGCTTCGATTTTAGTTTTTATCTTATTAACAGCGATTCTAAACATAGCAAGGAATTAATAAACGTACAAAAACACCTTTTATTTTAATAATAACGCAGATACAAAAATTGACATTTAACATTCGGCCAACCTAACAGGGTCGTGTCCTCACGACATAATTATTCGGTATCCCTACTTGATTTGGATAAATTAGTCAATGGTACTTCATTTGAGCCACTGTCCTCATCGGTAGTATCTGATCTAATAAATAGATTTGATAGTAATAAATAGATTTTATTAAAACAAGAGCAGATACTCAGAGTAATACATGATCAATAAAGGCAAAGTCTAGCAGAAGCTATTCTACTTAATCTTTAGAGTAAACTCAACTATTTATATTAGTTAGGACAGCAAAAAAATAGAATCAGTAATAAACAAAATAGAACACAAGTTCAAAAGCGATATTAAACAACCTATTAGTTGAATAGCAGTCAACGAACCTCATAGAGTCCGAACGAGCTAAGAAAGTCATGGTTATCATGAAATCTGACGATCGGAAAAGGACTGTCTTAGTTTAAATTTAAATTTGTTAATATTTATTTTTTTTAAAACTCCCTCGAAAGGGTGAGCCTTACAGCTTTACCGCCTTACAGCGTTGTATGTGAAGCAGCGAACAAACGTAACAGAGCGATGGCGAGGCAACAAATACTTAGCTTTATCTCGTGTATCACGTGAATGCGTAGATGAATGAGGGGCAAACTTACACCTCAACTTTTCACATGCATCAGGAGAATGTAGTAAAGCATGGACGAAACAACTCAAATAAAAATTCCAGCGGGAATTTATGCGTAGCCAATTCAAAGAGTTAATTCCGTAAGATACGTGATCCCCGCGTTGCAAGCCAAAAACCAAGCGACAGCATACATTGTGAACCGTCTAAACCCTGCTTCTATCAACAGAATTCAAACAGGGGTAATATGAAAATTGCAACAATTAAAGAGGATGAGAACGAGTGAATCACATAATTGCCTTTTCAAATTAACGGTTAAAAATGTCTATAAGCATAAAATAACTTAGGGTTAAAAATGATTTTTGTATTAACTTAGTTACATGCAGCTTAAACCGGATCTGAGTGTCCATAATGAGATTAAAGTATGATCAACAACATTTAATCTTATGCCATCTATAAAAATATTGAATTTTGTCAGCCCCTGCGAAACCATGCTTATCGAAACTAAAATACAACTGTGTATAGTCGGCGTAAGTTATTACTTTACAATGAAGAACTGAGTTCGCTATATTAGACGTACATATTATGAAAAGCAGAGATCCTAATGTGGAGCCTTTTCAGAACACCAGATCTAACTGACAATTCAGAGGAGACACTATATTTATTTTACCACTTGGGTTCTATCGCTCAAATAAGATCTAATAAACTGTACCGACAAACTGCTGAAACAGTAAGACTTTAGTTTGGCGCATAAAATACCATGATGGATAGTATCGTAGTATCGTACGCTTTTGAAAAATCGAGCAAAACCAAAGCACTGACTAAACCCTTATCATAAGCTGAAATGAGATCATCAATGACTGAAGCTAGTGCAGTAGGAGTGCTTCGACCGCGTCCGAATCCGCACTGAGCATCGAGAATGATTTTCCTAGAAAAGACAAAGTCAGATATCTGTTCGTAGACTATAGATTCAAACAGATTTGAAGTTGCAGGTAAGATGCTAATCAAAGGTAAATCCGACTAGTTTTCAGGGTTAGACTTTTTAAGTAGAGGTATTGCGATGACTTTGTTCCACATTGTAGAGAAATAAGCTTTTTCCATATAACAGKAATTGAAGATGTGTAATAGGTATAAATCAATAATGGAACKATATAAGCGCAACATTTTCAACGATATGTTGTTTGTGACACAATTATCTTTTTTGCCTTAAAGACTGCGGAATGTACCTCTTCTAAAGTAACCATTCTCAAGGAAAATTCTTGTAAGGATGGGAATCGAGCATTCTAATAATATTGCATTCTATGATTAGAGACGATATTATTTGATTGAAAAAACTGAAAAACATGGGCAGTAATGAAATTGCTATTAGACAGATTAGAAGATAACTCAGATCTCACTTTGTTAGTACCAATATTTAAATTGCGCAGAGCCGACCAAATAGTTTGGATATCTCAACTAGAAGCAACTAAACCTATGTAATGACTTTTTTCCATCCTAACAGAGTTTATAGTCAAATACCTCAACCTCCTGTATACAGCAAAATTTTCAGGAAGTTTACTTCGTTTGCATTTACGTAAAGATGCATCACGTTCTTTCATGAGACATTTTAATTCAGGGCAACACCACATTGCATTGGACTTTAGTACCCTGCCAATCAAAGAGAGAAATAATTAGGTTGTTGAAATTATCAAGTTTCTTATCAATAGTAGTTTCACGTATCACATCAGTCCATTCAATAGATTCCAAACTTTTTCGAAACTCACTGACATCAAAGCGTCTGAAAGATCTACACATAAGTAACATATTTGGGCTCACATTTAACCTTAGGTGAACTAAATTCACAATAAACCAATCTGTGGTCAGAAATATCATCACAGTTCTTCGTACCGTATCTTGTAACATTCAGAGAATGGGATACGAATAAAGGATCAATCAGTAAGCTTGAGTTACCAGTCACTCTATTCGGTTCATCCAAGACTTACACCAAGTTGTATGCCTCCAAATGTGCACACACAGGGTTAGAAATATTTAGGAAATTAATGTTGAAATCACCCAGACAGACAAATTAATCATACATACCGCAAACAAAACCAAATATATTATCAAGGGTTTCAACAAAATTGCCCAAGTTGGAGTTAGGCGGACGATAGCATACGCCGAATGCATAATTTACAGTCCCTACGCGGATGCTAGAAAACAAACAGTCAATAGAGGAATTAATCTCAAAATCGAACTCTATTAACGAGTTACAAAAAGTCGACTTGATATATGCCGCCACTTCGACCCTCAGCACGATGCGTATAGCAAAGATTGTAACCAGGTATTGCTAAAATAGATACATCTGCATCATTACACAACCATCTCGCGCCAACCATAACAACATCATAGTTTGCACTTTGAACTAAATTGATAAAATCTTGAAAATGTGCTAAGAGCGATCTTACATTAAGATGTGCAACCTTTATAAAAATTATAAGCTAAACTTATACAGGATATCTATTACCTCTAAATGAGAACAAATACAACCTGACTTAATTAAACTAAATTGTATTGAAATCTGTTTAATTGTTAAATTAAAGAAAAGCAAAATTAATACTTAACAATCGGCAGTAGCTCCCGGAAAAGCATTACATTTTACGCTAGCAACAAATCCGCGCCACACATAATAAAAGGATAACGTTGCCAATTAACTGCTACCAATACTGTTCTGTATATTGACTACATCGTCAACAGAATTTACAGAGTATTTACGACCATTTACTATTACTTTGACTTAACCCTGTTAAGTCCATACGTTACAAGCACCAAATTCAGAGCTACAGAGTTKTAGTAATTCTAGGCGCTTCCTCGTGATCTTATGATCTTATGGAAATATTGGTTCCTCTCAACAACTTCTTGTTGCGGAATATGAGCTGCCTATCCTGAGCAGAATCTGGCGATTCTAGGTCTTCAGAATACAAATTTAAATCACATAAACTGGGCACTGTAAGCACAAATAACCGGAGCATCGCTGGATCACGTCTACTCGCTGTGCATTACCTTATCTTTAATTAGAAAATAAGAAATGTACTTGGTTGATTCTCACCACAAGATTTCAGAAAGGTCAACAGCGCTTCGGGGCTTGATAATTACTCGATCGGGCAACTGCCTGTATGATGTTATCATAGGATGTTATTGAACATCAAGAAATGAAGGAAAATGATGATGATGATGATGATGTTGATGATGGGTACCCATATTTGCATGAACATGAAGAATATGCAAAACATGTATGATAGAGGTATTAGATCTACCAATAATCACGCCGAAACAAAAGAGATCCTGTTAAGGCCAAGAACTTTGCTGAACAAACGTCTTTTGCACAAAAACTGTCAGCCGCCGCTTAACCACTAATTATAATTACGACAAACGATATCTTGTCATACCACTGCGCTGCGACAAAACGTGCTAAAAATGTTGAATACGTTATTATTAATCTCGTCGAATCAGTGAAGCGATTGTTTGACCACCAATGATAATTACGACAAACTATAATTTGTCAAACCACTGCGCTGCGATAAAACGTGCGTAAACTTTTTGAATTCATCTCATCGAATCTGTGAACCGATTGTTTGACCCCACACCTGAATGAAAAACATAGAAAAACTAATGCGGGAATAATCAAGAAAAACTTACATTATCGCCGCCTTCATCCGTGGGTCATAACAATGCGGTCACTCCGGTGGACAGACAAGGCGGTTTCACATACGCGCGGGAGATGCAAAAACAAAACATAAGTTACTCATCCGTTAAACTCAAAAAGATACAGTTAAGACTCACAGAGGGGTTTTCACCCCAGGGCATCATCCTTATACTGTCCATGGCTTCATCCCTGAGATTACATCATTAGTCAATGGTGGTTATGAATACCTTGTTAGTTTTCTCTCTTCAACAACTAGCTAGTGTCAACCTGAAATAGTAGAGGCTTCCCCGAACGCTCACCCTAAGGCCTATAGGGTCGCATTCCAATAGCCCGGATCGGGGGCACCTAATAAGGCTACCCTCTCCACCAGAACTATGTCATTCGAGATATCCTGCATTACCCCCCGGAATGCAAGTCCTCCACTCGAAGGAACCACGGCTGTTAACCGGGCACTCTGCGCTAGGGGTTTCAAACTGCCTGAGGCACATCATGGCCAAAGACCTTACTCTCTCTGCCTGAGGCACAACATGGCCAAAGACCTTACTCTCTCTGCCTGAGGCACAACATGGCCAAAGACCTCGCTCTCACTGAGCCAAAATCAAGAATATTTTCTCTGTCAAATGTGACACATCCATACTCATTGCCTACTTTTGCATCTCCTCGCGACGCTGATATTTCTCGCCAAAACAATTAATCGCACGCATACGCATTCGCTTCGATTTTAGTTTTTATCTTATTAACAGCGATTCTAAACATAGCAAGGAATTAATAAACGTACAAAAACACCTTTTATTTTAATAATAACGCAGATACAAAAATTGACATTTAACAAACTTTACTTACAGGCCATACCAACATAAGTCGTAGTTCGTGAAGCCACCGCTAGATGACTGATAGGCGATTTTGAAAAATTAGCCTCAAAGTGCGACAAGAGACGCGAATGCGTTGAACACATATTTTATACCTTAATATTACCGGAAAAGGAGTAGCATTGGTTGACAGACCAAAGATTCCTGTCTCACGTGTGCTAACATATTTATATCTATGTAGCTTCATTTTATTCTGTCCAAACATTTACTTTTGTCGATTATTGTATCGTAAAAAAGGGATGTAATATTAGCTGTGCAATCTATTGAATTGCAACAAAGCAGATGTTTAACTTCTAAAAAATTTGGATTTTCAGAAATAATAACTTTTTCTGGATCCAAACCATAACGTTTAATACTAGAAAAACTATAATCGCCTGATTTTTTTAGTTATAAATGGAAATAGCTTATTTTAAGATTGCCCTCTAAAAGTTCGGGGCGCTTGGTGGCAATTCTTTTCTCTACACTAGGTTAGGTTATAATTATGTACGTGATATTTCATACATAAAAGTTTCTTTTGATTTAAAAATATATCAAACTGTGATACAATTGTGAAGACTATACGTTATAATCGAACCCCACAAATACCTTGTGTGCGTTAACTCTCATTAGACGGTATTATTTATTTACTTATTGTAGACACATCTCGCATCGCGATGTTCATAACAGAAAGCGCGAAGAACAATCATTCTTTTATATGAGGACGTATTGTCGGCGTGTCTTGTGTGAAACGGTGTTTGATTTTTGAACACAAAAGTCAGCAAGAGCAGCGCTCTCTGAAATGGCACAGAGCGCGATCGCGAGATATAATAATGGCCGATTCTTCGAACCAAATTACAATGATCTCACGCCGTGGCTGGGAGTGGTCACCTGAGATATCTTCATTGTGCGGTCGCTCGCGGCTGCTCACGGGAGGTCCACGGTTCGCGGTTGATGAATCCAGAATGCCAGAGGACGAGTCTGCCTTGTGCGCGCACCTTACAGAGGAGCCGTACCAGAAACAATTCGGTATAAAGTGCACCGTAAATTTTAACAACGAAATTCGCTGTCAGATGCAAAACTGACGAGCATCCCGCCTCTTGCTTTAATAACAAACATTTCCTTTTGTCAGTTACCCCAAAAGAGTTAAAATTAGATTGGGACAAAGTCCAGTTTCTTTTGATGGCCTACGGCATAATACTTTATATATAAAGCAGGTTTGAATCTCGGTTTAAACGTATTATACGTAGTCGCTAAGGAGGTTTTACAATGCAAGTTTATTTGTTTACAGCTGTTGAAGTACCAAAAGTGTTTTTATTCTTTTAAGGAAGTTTCGCGCATGGTAGATTACATACTAGCAAAACCGAATGGTCAATGGAAAATGGTATTTCTATTAATCAATCCAAATGAATGATTTAACCGTTTTAAGTGCATTTTAGCGCTTGGTGTGATAGTGAATTGTCCTGCTAAGTATAACAGTAGCGAAGAAGTGATCGTCAATCTATCTGTGTTTTTTTTTAAACTGTGCGTTCAATTTTTGCCTACACAACACGTTCACGTTTTTCAAATTTGGATCTGTTTAGTTTTTGGTGGAACATAATAAGGTCAAGTTTTGTTCTCCTATGATGCTCACTACATCATGGCAATCTTCAAACTGAAACTTCCATAGGCATTTCTGGCACCATTTAAAACGATGTGTTCCGGCTTAAAATAAGATAATGGGGAACCATTCCAACTTTTAAGTGGATATTTTGGGAAATTTCCCATGGAGAATATTGTTTTTGTTACCTTCCGTACATAGAAGGTAATTATTAAATAAGTAACAAATTACAATTTTAGGGCGCATCTAAGGTCAATGCAATGCCGCTCAATTATCTGCAAGACACTGTGCTTCTCGGCTGTTTTATAATTAATGTATGTGAAAGCAAAAGAGAGGGATTAAGGGTCAAGTGTTTTATTTTTGTGTTAAAAACAATTACCGGTGTAAGTAAAAACATACTGTTTCACCTGTTGAATCCAGTTTTTTGTTGTTCCTTTTTTTCCGTTCTCCATTTTCCTTGTCTCTCCTGAGTAGACCATCAGGTGCACCAAATCTTTCATGGTGTGTGCACCCGCGCTGTCAGTTTTCATCAAGAAGACTAGACAAGTTCACCCCTTGGTTTGCAGTCCCGTTTTGCTACAACCTACTTAAGTAAGTTCTATCCTAATTACTATTCGCTTTCCTACGCAACATAAAACTGGTCCTTCGATCTGCATTTACGGTGTCTACTGTTTGTTCTGTATACTTCAGTGTTATTTATACTCTTCATTCCTTATTATTATAGCAGGTAATACGAAACTGTGCAAATGAAGGCAGCATGTGTTAAAATTAAAATATATTTCTATGCTATTACAAAACACAGCGGGTGGATGCATTCAGCGTAAGGCCATTTTCGATATAGTTACTACATATTGTGGCAGTTCTGTCATGCTTGTTTACAGATGAAAGTTGATAGCGAGCTGGTTTTTCACATTTGAATTCTAAATTCTGATCAGCATTTATAAAATTTATTTTGCATTTTACCGTGATTGGCCGTCATGCCGTGGATGCTTTTGAGTTTTTAGTAATATAATATAATATAATTGAACAACGATATAACGAATAAAAGTGTCTGAATTACCTTATACACGAAACACAAGACTGTTTTAGAATGAAGGGTCAGCTTTTCTAACAATGTATTATATTTAACAATTAATGGAAGAAAAGTTTAATGAAACCAAGAGAGTATGTATTAATGGCATGTTTCCAAAAATGGTACAAACGACGGAAAATAACAAGAATTAACGCGAGACTGACTAACCCGAAATTTATGTGAACTACATTAGGACGACTACTCGAATCTACAATTTTACACTAAGCACTTTTAACAGACTTTGCCAAATCTTACTTTATTCACATTAACTTGTAATATGAACCAAAAAAGACGAACTACTAATCCGTACGAGAGATAAAACGAGACTTACGGCAATTTCGTAAACCACCTTACTTCCTTGTTTCCTTTGCCGCAACGTTATTGGTCAAATCGGAGGTTGCCGACTACCATCTACCGTTTAGGCTCGAAGTTAATTTATTTTCCTTTTTTACGTCTCGATTTTCAAAAATCTTGATATAACGTGAGTCTGCCCAGTTGGTGTCGCAGAATCGCGCCTAGAGATTAGCATATGTCTTGCAAATTACTCTCTTATTAATTCCTTAACAATTGGGTATTATCACTTTTTTTGAAAATTACTTAAAATGAATCTTGAAGTGCATATATATCGTACGCCATGTTAAAAAAAAACAAAAAAGTATTTTTAGGTACAGAATTTCAGGTCTGAAATTCGAATCTTAGGAGTCACCGCCAAAACGCGTCTATCCAAGGTTATTCAACTAGTGACGTCAAGTGTCATGTAAACATTACCGAGGAGCTGCTGTTTAATGGTGTAGTATCATTTTTGTATTGGAAAAGCTTTTGTGTGGTGTTTATTGAAAGGACGGTGTAAGAGGTCGCGCCAAAAAGTAATTTGTGTAGTTTTACAAGCATCTATTACGTATGGAAAACAAAACAAGTGTTGTTTTGTACATGGTTATAAAAGTACTTCAGTCAGTACAGCTAATAAAATTTTTGTAACTGTTCCTCGAGATTATCAACGTATGTTTAAGGCTCTTAGACGTGATATGCCAAAATTGCAAAGTTTGTTTTTCTGTTGTGAAGAGCATCTTAATTCTTACTGTAAGTTTTATATTCTTTTTGGGGTTATAAGTGTTTACCATTCAGTTTCCATTTTGTTATAGCTTGAAGAGGATATGAAAAATAATATGCGTTTTAAGTTGATAGAGAGAAATGTTATAATAAAGAACGACGTTATTCCCCATATTTTCGACTGTTAGCCAGACCGAGAACGAGCCGCAAGAGCCCCGAAAATAAATGGCAATTTATATTTATTCTGACCTCTAAAATAAATGTCAAGTTTAGGGTACATTTTTATGTTTACAAATAGTATGTTTCCAACAACCCACTGTGATCAAATTATCAATGCTACGTTAATTTGATAAGAAGTTCACTTATGCTGTTGCTTTTTGCTTTTACGTTCCTCATTTCCGCCGCGTTGAACCGCTCGTCGCTGTACACAAATTCCATAACAATGAACATGTATTCAGAAGTCATAACGCATAAGTATTTCGCGTATTCGCATTTTTAATATTAACAACACCTTACGATTCATTTTTTCGAAATTATAAGCCGTAACAGCTGTTTTGTGGATTAGATGCTATCTATTAATATGCAATTTAACCAAATATATATACATGGCAAATACCGAATTGGTGGAAAACAGCTTTATCCTGATTAAAGAAAACCTGAGGCTACAATGTCGGCACTATTTTTTTTATTTTCCTAGTCATCTGTTTTACCTACGACCAACCAACGAATCTCGCTACCTTAATTAAAATTTTCTTCCATTCTCTTTGTTCGTGACGGCTGTATTTTTAGACTGCTTACATACAGCTTATAAATTTTACCCCGATTAAGCCTCACCGTGACTCATTCTGATTTTTGCACTATTTGGAAGGAAAAAAAGGTTTCTTTTTAACGGTTTTGCCTGCTCAGAGAGCTGCAGTCAAGTGCGTGCTCGCGAACAAAGCGGTGTACAATTTTTAAAGACAACCTGGAGGTTCTTTTCCCTGGAATCACCTAGGCGGAACTTGAATATTATAAATACATGTGTGTTCAAGAATGCTTGACGTCGATATATCTTCATATCATCTGCATACAATAGCTTATTAGATCCAATACATGACACCTATCGCTAACAACCAGCATACAACAGTTGTCCCCGATTAGACTCCTGCGATAACTTAGATGTAGCGAGATATTTCAATCTAACTCCTCTTCGGGAATATCAAACTTGTAATAGCATTGCATACTTAAGTATCCTTAATTTTTATTGGTAGGTATAGATCGCATGCTCTTCAGGTTTTAGGTTTTTTTTTTAAGTTTAGTGTACCTAAATATTTGTTTTGTTCCTTTCTTACATAAACCATTTAAAATAAAATGCAAGTAACGCGTCTACTACCTTGTCGTCTTGCTGAATGGCATTAATGAAGCTTTCAGAAACAAAGCAAAGCATAAATAATATCAAAAGCTGAAAGTGAGCTTTACAGCTGGTGAATAACCCACCACTAAACCATTTAATTATGGGCGGCCATTATCTAGCTGACGGCTGGTATTAAGATTGACCAGCCAGGCCAGTGGCCCATGCTCAAGGTCGTGAAGAATTGGGCTGCAATCACGCGATGTGATCAAGATTAAGTTATTTATGTCTGCACGTCCCCATGCATATTTATAACACTTCTACGCAGTCGGTTTGCTTTGTTTAAATTTTCTGTTTTGCTTTTGTAAATTACTGCTTCAGTGCTGTCGGTGGTACATACATCAGGTGTTGAACTTGCTGTAGGCGTTGGTTGCATGCTTTGTGTGCGTACAAATTAAGTCATTATTTATTTTGAAGCACTTAAAACAGTGGAGATGAAAATGGAACAACCTTTAATACAAATGGACTGCAATGCAATTTCACTACGGAATCTGTACAAATCTTACTAAACCATGTATAGTGACTTAAGGGTGGTAGAGATCCTTCGATCATATCTTGAAATTAGAAGAACAGTTGGTATCCCATCTTTTATCTTTTAGATAAGCTTTTCGGAAAACATAATATCTATTAGAATTTTCGGTTATTAGTAATACAAATCTACCTATACTTACCTTGGCATTGAACATTAACCATGAATGTAATGGAAGTTGCTATTACATTTAAAATTTATTTATTTCACACACTCTGTAGTGCTGTAAATGGGTTTCCATAAACTTAAAGTTGATGATTTCTAAATATATCATGTATATGCCCAGATTCTAGATAACTTAGTTGCTTAATAAAATATTAATAGTGGCTCGGAATAAAGGAACGTGTAACGCATGCAGTCCCAAGGAGAGGATTTATTGCGTTCCAGTTTGTTACAATATGGTTCAAAGTACCGCTCTGTGAACTGTTTAGAACTTCTTGATTGAAAATTAAGACCATTAGTGCACATATTAACAGCCCCTGCTCCGATCAGTAAGTTGTAAAACTCATTACATAGCAGTTTCCGCGTTCTCTTAACTCCTAACGAATTCATGTTATACGATTGTACAAGCGGTGCACTTGTGGACCAGTTGCATCAGATAGATTGGATCATTATCACCTGCTTATTGCTTTGTTATAGGAATAGTTTCTGATAGCGTATTTGCTGTCTTGCTACTTTTTAGTTATCCTAATATGTTTTTGTAAACATGAGCTTTTAGTAAAATATCCTTCAGATCACTTCAGATTGCACTAAAAAGCTAACACTGTTTTTCAAGTGTCAAAAGACAAACAACTCGTGGACGGTGACAAAAGCAGTTTGTGATCTACATCTTATCTGGTATGAAAAAGAAGCCATAAATTTTTGTAAAATGTGTCAGACGTATACACGTTAAAATTACGAGTGTATCAAAGATATACATATTCTATGTACATACGAGACTGCGAAAGTGATGTCTCTAATTAAACCCATAATATTTCGTGATGTTTTAAGAAAATGGCAGATTTCGTTTTTATTATTTTCACCATGGTTTGTAGGTTAAAAGATACAGAGTTTGTCCGCGAAAATGTACGTACGTCTATGGAGTCATGAAAAACATCCAGGCTCCTGGCGATTTATCAGTAATTTAAAAGAAACTAATTTTTGCGCCACTATTTATAGGTGTTATCAGGTTGAGATAGGTCAGTAATCTAGATTGTTCAATTATATTCTATAAACGGTAAAGTGCGAGTCTCCGTGATGCGTCGAGTACGAGTTTGTGTGGGCAATAATGGACTACATTTTGAACATCTTTTGTGGATGAAGCTGTGTTTTTTGTGTTTGTCCCGTACTGATCTATTGCAACGTACGTGCGCTTGGACTTGGCTTTATTACTTCGGTAAGGTTTTTACCTTAACGATTGTGTTTGTTTTTATATGTGAAAGAAAATTAATTATACTATCTTTATATTGTTTTCGTATTATGTTAAGATGCTGCAGTTTAATTTAAGACATCACTTTCAAAGTCACATTGCATGTATACATAATTTCCAGTTCTGGTCTAGTAAAAATCACCACTAGGTGATGGACCAGGATTCACAGCATCCTGAGAAACTAAATGTGTGGATTGGTAATTTTGTTGAATAGAGTCTAGATCCGTACTTAATAAAAAACGTAAGAGTATATATCKGCTTAAATCTACTGMGTGATGATATTGTACTTGAAATTTTACGTTTACATACTACCCGTTGAAGATTGACAAGGAATACCGCACCGTAATCTCTAGTGTCAGTAAAATGACGCTCCGTCAAATGTGGGTGTTAATGTATGCCTGCATCAGCATAACATCTTACCAGGTCGGCGGACAGGACGTCACGTCGGGCAACCGTCGAATAGCCTGCTAGGTCGCCTGATTTAAGCCCATCGTATTCTTTTCTATTGGGTCATTTTATTTCAGGTGCACAAAGGAAAACTACGAAATTTGCAGGATCTAGAAGCCAGATGCGAAGTTCAAGAAAGATCGCCTTAACAAATGTAGCAACTCGGTAAACTTTACTTAAATTTATCTCGGCCTAGTTTAAATTTTGTATTATTCTCGTTCATGAAAAAATGATTGGGTTTTTTCTGTTATTTAGATTTAATTTTACTTTGAAATTAAAGTTAAAATGAATGTTTGGTACAAGCAGAACTTTATCTGCTTTTAATATACCATCATCGCCTCGGCGATATGTTTTCTGCAACACTGTATAGTTTAATTAAAGCCAACTGCAGCAAACATATGTTTGTATTTACTTTCTCCCAAAAGGCACAGTCGTCGTGCTCGTTAAAGGATTTATGAGAAATTGGGCTCGTGACATCTTCACAAATGAATGGATTACAGAAGTGAAGGAGTAAGACCCCACATTTTTTTGTATATCTAAAATTTTTATTTCAAATACTACAATACATATAAGGAAACTGCCTCCATCGAGTGACACCATATCACGAGTCGCCACTGGGTAGGAGTTAATTAAAAGTCATTCGTTCAAAGCGAACTTCGTATGCATTATTACTTCAGGCCGTATCGCTTGCTGTGGGTAATTATCGTCATTAATAAAAAATTCTTCGAGATTACCGGCCACATATCTCAACCGGTTGTTCTCTATGAAGTGTAGCGGTAAATCCATCCGCTTTGAAAGGAAGTGCAACAGCTGTAGCAGACGATATATTTATGGTCGCACTGTACCCATCTTATACCTGCTTGACTGCCGGCCGACACACACGGGGCTAAACTGGCTACCTTCCTACGCGCACTAGATCATTTTAACAGACTTTCTGTACCTGAGGGATTTAGTAGGGATTGTGGTACGGCCGTTTGGGCACGTTACAAACCTGTATTCGCACCGGTCTAATGAGCTGTGATGTTTTATGGAGATGTAATAAGAAGGAACCACCGTAGAAAAATCATTCTGACTTGTAAAGTTTATATGATGTGACCGCACCTTGGTTTTTCGTGCATCTTATAGTTTGCTGTACACTGCACACATACTAGCTAACTGTTTTATTAGGACTGATTTAGCTAAACAGTATAAAGATACTTCAAGAGATACAGGAACTTTGTTCGTCTTTTTAAAATGTGTGGATGTTTTGCTTAGATCGAAAAACCTTGAATATATGTTTAATTTTTGCAATAAATTACTTATAAAAACAATATATAAGAAATTTGTTTTTAATCTTTATTAGACTATATGTAACTACTTCGCTAATCGCGACCACTTACTGTGTATTGGATTTATTATTCCATTTCGCGATTAAAATGTCTAGACTTTTTTATTTGGACACGCCTTACTTTTCGTTTTGAGATATTCTGTGCAATATGTATTAAGCACAGTGATTTTATAATAACAGTGCGAACACGCTTCTATTGGTGAAGTATCAGACCCGCTATGTTTTAACAAAATCTGACGTTTAAGTCAATTTGAAGGACGCATCTTAGACCATCTTATCCAAAATAACTCCTTTGGGTTCTAAAGTGCGGTTTCGTGGATTTCATCCCTTCTTCTTCTAGCGCCATGTATGATCCGAACGTAGGCAACCTCTCGACTGTGTTGGTTGGTTTTTCAGATGTTTCTATACATGCGTATGGGACTTACAGTTTATTTGAGAGGCTATACTAGGCAAATTTACACGCCGTGGCTTGCGATTGCCCTTCACGAGGCAGTGGTCGTATTTTTTGTTGTTGTCGGCACCGGGTATTGAACCCTGGACCTTCGGCATTGTATATAGGCAAGCACGTTATCACTACACCACTCACGACCGGTGTTTCATCACTTATAATATATAGTTAATTGCAAGTTTTATGGGCAATTATAATATAGTTAACAAACATACATAAGTACTGAAAAAGTATTGCCAGCTTTGACCGGGATTACCTTTTAAAACTAGTCAAACGCTCTAACCAAATGCGCTATCTAAGCCCTATTCAAATTCAAGGCCAAAGCAGCATATATACATTACAGTGTACTACAATATTTTACTATGTAACGCTGCTTAACGCGATCAGGCGCAATCACAGCTGATTCGTTCGTCGCTCACTATTTTCGAGCTTCAGAGCGAATCGCACTGTGGTGGCCGTATTCTGGCGAACACCAGCTAATTACAATCCAAATATAATGAAAAATAGTTATTGCCTGAAAGCATTTTCTAATTATTCTTAGTGTATTTATTTGTAGGTTCTGGCTCCTGTTTGATTAAATTAAAGACAGTTTATCTATAAATATGACGTTTCGACCTATAATTTAGGTCTTTATCGAACAAGATATAGTTAATGGATTAAGAGGCATCTATATGTACTGAAAAAGTATTACCTACTTTGACCGGGATTTGTACCCGTGGTCTTTTGAACACTAGTCGAACGAGCTAATCACTGCTCTATCAAAGCCCTTTGACTTCGAATTTGTATAATGCGTTAACAGCACAGTGGTTAGCGCGTTTGACTAGTGTTTAAAAGGTCCCGGTTCCAAATCCCAGTCAAAGCTGGTAATGCTTTTTTAGTATATATATGCCTGTTAACCCATTGACTATGTATATATCTTATGTTCATTAAAATGCTTTCAGGCAATAGTTATCTTTCATTATGTACTTATTTACTATAGTGTCCCATCCACCTATCGAGCTGAAATTTGGGTAGGTACCCCTAAAAAMTGATCTCCTGAATATAAATCTGAAATCCACTACATGCAGTCGCGTCAAGTTTGTTAAAAACGCGTGTGTATACTGTTTTATGGTAAGAGATGTTCTGTATGTAGTGCGTTGTCCACTGATCTGTAACTAACTACTAATGTTTTTAAACTTTTATGTCCTAGCTTTTCGAAGTTTTGTTTTAAGTTTGCGTCCACGATTGGAAGCCTAAGTTTTGTGAAGTTAATAGTAGCAAAGACGCTTCTAGAATCTTCGTTACTAACGAATATGACTTATAAAAATATTCTTGAAATAAAAGATTGTTAGCATGCTTTTTAATAAGAAACAAATATATTGGTTAAAACATGGCGTCTACGGCCTGTATGGGCACACTGTGCTTATAGAATCATTGTAAGTATTAGTAAGGTCACTGAATCTTGAAAGGTAGCGAGGTTGTGACATATAATTTCCGTATAGTTTCTTACATTTCCGTCTCTGCTATTGCCGGATTTGACAGCTATGATAGCAATGATTGCTAGGCGAAAAGTWTCATTCTGTCTTTTGTGTTGCCGGATCAAACCTGCGGCTAGAGTTGAGGCGAGACCAGGTCAATAGAGTAACACTATGTAGGTACCGGTAGGAGTCAGTGGAACTCTATGTACGAAGCCGTAGTAGAAGCGTTTTAGAGTTACTTACCTGTAAGCGACCAATACAATTGCTGAATGAAACATGTATATCTGATCATTCTAAATTGGGTGCGATTGTGACCCGCTGCTTTTACTCGCAAGGTCACATGTCATATAAATTATATCACGCAAGCAGGTATCGACGAGACCAACGATATTGAAATAAATACAGACACGGCGTAAAAAGTAAATTTTGAAACAAAATATTCGACATGCCAATAGACAAGAAAACGAATCGTCTCTCAAGGTCATTTTTGAAAAACTGTTAGTGAAGCCCGGATACAGTAAGGGTAAAATTTGTACTGTATAAAAAATACCACCTGCTGGTTCGCGTCTTATATCGGATTCAGTTGTTAAAGCGCTTTCAAAATCAGGGAAATTTTTGGCGATTGCTTTCAGTATTTTATTTTCATTGTTTATGGTCTTTCTGCTAGGAAACTTTTATCATCGGTTTCACTATGATATACATTATACGAGTACAATTTCAAAGACCCACTGGAAAATTGAAAACTGTATTCAATGTAATTAATTTTTCTTTTGAAATACTGTATTATCAGTAATTAATTATATTTTAGTGCACTTTATAACTATAGATGTTTTGTTTCAGGTACGTGAAAAAAACCCATACTAAGTTCGCTCAGTAAGTATCCAATAAAAATTAATAACTCACACGGCGAAATTGTGAACGGTTAACGGAGCGGCCGCTTTTTGCAACTTGTTACCGGAACGGCATCGACAACGGAAATTGAAATTCTCTGCCTCCAGGCCCGTAGATACTGTTGACCCCCGCCTATAAAACTTTTTGCTATCCCCTGCATAAAATACTCTTCTAGGCATGTTGAATAGTCTCGGGGGATCGCTTGCATTAAACTGCGTTTGGAAGGCGAAACTTGCACAGGAGAAAGATGTTGCGCGTCCCATTTAATTAATGTTTACTAGTATGATGATGAGTGAAAAATATACTCAATTCAAGGCATAGTTTAAGCTAAAAAAAATTAATCTCAGCCTGCATTTTGTGCATGTGAGCTCTTATTTTCGAGAAATTTTTATATTTTTTATTGGCAACTCCTACTTGTCTGTCCATATTATTGGCTCTACACACGTAAGGTCGAAACCTTTATTCAATCTAATTAAGAAAAAAAGTTCCATCTGACGGACTGAAGCTTAAACATAAAAACTTACAATAACTGTAAAATAAGATAATATGTTCTCGGAAAGATCGCTGTCTCTTGAAAACACTTGCAAAATGTTATTAGTCTGACGTTTCGATTACAGGTGTCTTTTGTCAGTGTTTTCAAGAGACACCCCCGAATAACTGCAAATGTAAACAAGGCGATTCCTTTACGAACGTCTCTTCTTAATAATGAGCAGGTCGGTCTACAAATACACTATAAGAAATTTGCATAACTGCTGCCCAAAAAATTAGGTATTATACACATAAATATACGCAGATAGGTAAAAACCTACATGTCTCAGTTATCTACACCTTCCATATTTGACGGATATGAGCATGTGATCCAAGAAACTAATAATTTTTTGTATTTATCTGTATTGCGTATGTTTCTAGAACACTACATTTGTCCAACACCTTTGTTAATCAGTATTTAATTTTACTGGCGTTTTTAAAATTCTCATCCGTGACCGTCGAAAAGAAAAAGATTTAGGCTTAGCAGTACTATAGAAGTGTTGCTTATCTTCTAGAATATTTCATGCTGATGATCTTTCTTCTTTCGCGTCATTTCCTAGTAGGGTTGCTCGATAACTGATTTTAAATATCAATACAATAATAAGTTATGAATATAAATAAAAAAGACGAAATTAAAACAAATCTAAAATTTTTCATGGTCAGTTGCTTTAAATTGATGAATTCATTGCACTAGATAAGATTTCAACATTTTAAACTAACAATGGTATAATTAAAATATTGATCCGTTGTGAGAATACTTGAATTAGGTTATCCTTTGTACTCTCACATATATTAATACAGTAATGGGTTTCTGTTATTATACGAAGATCCTCAGGCCTCAATTGTTTACTCCACATTTGCACATACAGGCGSCAGTTGATGTGTGGGGTAAACAATTGRGGCCTTAAGATGGTCGTATAAAGACCTAAACAGCTGTAGCCTATTTCTGTATTAACATATGAGAGTGAAAAGGACCTAAATTTTATTCACCTAATCTAAAATTAATTAATTTTGTAAAGGCCGAATAAGGTATGCCATGAATCTGTCTCTTCGTGTAAGGTAAAAAATATAAATTATTTCGACATTAGGATATATGATATCGATATTTTGATATATGCATATTTCGATATATCAACATTCCGATATATCGAAAATTTCAACATATCGATATTCCGATATCCATATATATTTGATGTACCGATAATTATCCATAACTATTGACGTATCGATATTCGCTCCAGCCCTGTTTCCTATTACCAAGGGTACCAACAGTTTCCAGGTCTTCTTCCTTACATAGCACTAAAAGCAATGTTCGATACTTTAAAGGCATTTTTTGTATTCCATCGAATGTAGTTTCATATAAAATTCATGTATCGCATCGTACCGTGGCTGAACTGAAAATCATTTATTACTACTGAAAATCTGTGAAAATCACCAATCAGCAATATGCCTCTGCAAGCGGTATCTCTAAAAATTGCTGACGCCTGGTTGAATATCAATATAACGTATTTTCGCTGAAAGATAGCTATGCACAGTTGCTAGATACGGGTACTAGTAAAATCACGTACTGGTCCTCCTACTAGGTGCATAAGTGGTTTAATACTAGGAAGATATAAAGTCTGATCTTTTCCGGACGTTTTAAGCTAATACTTCATGATTGGACTAATTTTAGGGCTTTCCGATTACGTAATATTTAAATATAAAGAGTTAATGGTATTGTAAAGATGCAGCATTGCTACCAGCCGTATGGAAATGGAAAATTGCTTAGTGTTATATTCACATTTTCTAGTATCAGATCTTATCTACCACCGATTAACTATTGCTACCGTAATCGATAGCCGCTACTGAACTTAAAAAAATTTTTTTCTTTAGAATGAGCTTAGTTTTGAAGCATTGACTTTTAGTGTTATGAAAATGATATTGCCATAGAATTTCTTAAATCAAATTTTAGTGTAGAAGACAAGGAATTTTATTACTCAAAAATATATACTCAAAACTTGGCATATTTTTCCTTTATACAGCAGATATAAATAGTTTTTAGTGCCTATCGTTACAGTTTTCAAATTGTACGGTTTTTGAATGAGTTGTCATGATGGGGCTTGGAAATCAAATTTCTGATAGTTAAAAAAACCTGTGGGTTTTTATTACATATTTCTTTAACTGCAGTCATATGCCTCGTACTTTGTGTAAGGTGGAAAGTAAACAGCTTGGTGAGTTTTCGAAGTTTTCCTTTACGACGACATATTACAGCGCCAAGAAACTCACTATATACACGTACAACGCGCAAATACAAATTTACATCGCGCCTCCTGCACTTCTATCGATGTAAGATCTTTTTTTTCACAAGCAAGATTGTTTTTGCCCAAATAGATATTTAAGGGCAGCGAGCAATGGCCCAGTTATTTATACCTGTAGGGTCATGCAAGGACTGCGTGTTTACAACGCCGAAACGCGTTCTGCACTTGAAATTTACACACTTAACATGATATTTTCATATTTCATAAGTTACAGATTGGCGTGCTACGTTGTTCTCCTATAGGACTTATCGCAGAGCTCGCGTAAAACATAAAAATCCGATAAAGCTCATTTGCGTTGACAAATGACACGATGTCGCGATTAGGGCGGCCGAAGTGAATATTACTATATAATTTTAAACCGTTTAGTCCGCCATTAATGCGATTAAAAAATTAAAGTCGATCCCGCTTGGCTTTGTAGGTGACTGTATGATATGTGATACTTGGCTGGCTGAAGTATCCTTATCTGCAACCCAAGTATGTGCGCGCAGTAAATTTTATACACCGCATAAAGTGGTTCATGTTCAATAAACGGGCGTTTTAATCGTTATGCCGATACTGACTGCAAGCTTTGCTTAAGGTTAAAAATATAACGTGTTAATAAAGGTCAGGCATTTTTAACCCTTTACTAAAAATGAAGAATAAATCACGGATAATCAATCATAAGCTGTAAGGTACGATTTGAATTGAATTTTGATTGATACGCTATTGTAGTAAATATTAAAACCTATTCTTGTGGCATACCTAGAGCTAGAGCTAGAGTAGAGTTAGCTTAGGAAATTCAAATATTGACTAGTTTTCATAATAGCATTTCTTATGGCAAACCTTATCCTTGCCGTTCATTAATTTAATTCACATCAATATTAAAATAAAAAGAATCTGATCAGTTTGATTCTGATTCACAATTTTCTGTAAATTAATCTGATATCTGGTATAGTTTTGGCAAGTCCACATATACATAAAAATTAAACACATCAATCTTTAAGCCATCTTCCAATTTATTTTAACCTCCAATCAGCCTTCTGTTGTATCTTTACAAGTACAACAACGGGTGGTAGATAAATTGGAAATTCGTATTTAAAGCAAGTAAGTGTTTTAGTTTTATTTGAAGTAAACATCTCCTGCTGGAAAAGCTAATTAATTTTATTGACTTCACACGTCTCTGCGGAGGTTTTATTTCCGGCAACAAGCTTTTATGCCAGTCCAGTCATGAAGTTTTTATTTGTTTCGATACTGTTCTATAATTATCTCGTTGGATATTTCAAAAGGTAAGCGTACATAACATATGGTAGCTTGATCTGTTTCTTATGGTTAGATTGAATGGGAGAAAGTAACTGATTGAGAAAAATGAAATGCCTATATGTTCCTGAGCACACCAATCAACAAATATAGTTTCCAACAATTCAGGTAATTTGATTTTACTTTTAATGAATAAATACTATATAAATCTAACAATCCCGAAAAACCCAAAAAATATTTAGAATGAGAGTAAAAAGAGAGGAGCTGTGTCGTAGAAAAAAAAAGATGATTGCTGCGATTTTTTAAGATTGTGATTGCATTCTTCGATGTGCTTATCTGAAGGGTGCATTTCTTTGAGTACTTAGTAACGTGTTGCTGAAATTATGTGCAACCGTGGACTTTGAAAATGAAACAATCTAGGAGGATTGTGTTATATATGTCAGATAATTTGCAACAAATATTGCTGCCTCGTAATAGCGCCATCCTGCGATGAAGAACATTACCTACCTAGTTTTGTAAGTTTTACTGCGTTCCTCCTAGGACGTTTCATTTTCAGGGTCCACTATCGTACTTCCGTAGTGTTGTAGGTACGCAGAAAACTGCGCTGCACACGAGTAGGTGTGCTATGTTCCCTCGTTTGCTACCTGCGCTATACCTACATCCTCGCCATACTTTATAATACGGTACAGGCGTTTATACTTAATTCGTACATAAAATATTTGTATGTAGCTCACTCCTACAAAATAACAACAATGAAGATGAGAAAATGTTGTTATTGTTATCATTATGGAATTAATTAGACTAACTAATGCGGCCATCTCATTTTTGGCTGTACGGGTGGGCATGTTTACTCAATATTGCTTTTGATAATTGAAATTTTTTCGATCGATTTTAGTTTTATGGACGAACGTAAGTTCTTACCCTTTAAGTTTAATATCATCTTGAATCAGCTGCGCAACAATGTTATGAATTTCACCCAAGTTTTTCTTGAATTCTTAGTTTATGTATCCATTCGCCTTTACTCTTGTTCCACAATAAAACAAATAATATAATTTTTTTATTCTGATTATCACATCAGCGTAATTTTTCAAAGGTAAGTTATACATTATCATTTTAGCTACAAATGAAATGTGCAACACAGGAGTGTACTAACAGTGTGGCTAGGATTTACCTGTATAGGTAGCCAACGTAACGAAAAAGCAAAGATACCGAACATAGCGTGAAGTAGTAAAATAAAATATTAAGCCTGTAACATTTTTCCATACTTGGGCAGCTAAGAAACTTTCACATAAGCTTGTGTCACTTTTCGACAATAAACATTTTAAAATATAGGCAAGATTACGTGGAATAGTAACATTTTATTATAAGCTTGTGCCATTTTTCCATAGTCAGGTCGAGAAAGTTTATCACGTATAAATTAATAGTAAGCATCACCGAAATACCATCAGACTCGTTAAGTGCAAAGCACATATACATTTATATAGTGGGTATCAGCCATAAGGAATAAGACGTTCGAAACAACACACGTCGATTAATATTTTCACTTTCACATTTTTTCAACAAAAACTTTATACAAGGTGTGTCATGTAACAGTGCCTAATAAGTGCCAACTTGCTTAGTTTAAAGTAACACCCTGTATATTATTCAATAAAATTCTAGACACATATCATGTAAATACTATATCCCATACCTATTTTCAATTGTAGCAATAAAGCAATAGTATAAAAAAATTATAAAATTATTGTGTCAGGCGTGAGCGATCTGATCGCAAGGTTGTTCGTCTTCGCAAGTCATGTAAGTCGAGGGTTTTAGCTTTGTTTACAATATTTTTCATTTAATTTCATAAGAAGAAGTCTAATGACGTCAGTTCAGGTGTTCTTGCTGGTCATTACATCGATCGTCGCCTCCATATCCACCGATTTGGTAATGGGGCGGAACTATCGTGCTGCAACAATGTCATATTCAGTGGAACTTGGGAATTTGGTGGATCGGGATAAAAGTTTGTCGGGGTGGGAACGACATTATTTTGAAGCAGTACTAAATAAGTATTATTACTCAAATTGCCATCAACCCATTTCAGGATATAAGGTTACGTTCTTCTCTCATGGAGTGATATTTTTTTCTAGACCAATAACGACAATTTTGACGATTAACATGACCGTGAAGTACAAAGGTGAACTATTCGGAAAACAAAACAATTTTTAATTGTATCACATTGTTATCTAACATCTATCATTTTATAGAGATGCATTTGATTTTATTTTAATGCTTGAATAAAAAATGCTAATATCCAGCATTGCGGCTGCTTGTCTACTAGAATTATGTGGGTTTTCCTCGCATATCCAAGCTAGCGAAACTTTTTTTCTAGTTTACTAATTATTGTCTCTTGGGATATAGGCGGCAAATTTGGAAACTGGCATCCAATAGACGAGAAACTTCCATCTGTGTCCGTGTATATCTCCATAACCAGTCATCAGTAGAATTGTTATTTTGTGCATTTCGGCTAAATGAACCATTTTTGATTTGCAATTAACACAGTTCAAACGACTATAAAACACTGACAACTACTGCCATATAGTCGGACAAGAATTTGCTAAGGCTAGGCGTTGTAAACCAAAGTAAACAAAACTGTTTATAGCTTTGCTTTTATTTGATTTCATTAAAAAGGAACGTCGAAATGATTTCTGCCTATTTTCTTTTTACGCCGGAAGATACAGTTTTTTTATGTTACTAGGATCGAAAAGATTAATTTAATAATACACCCCGTATTATTATTTGAAATAAATCTGAAAACACTTAATGTTTCCGAAACAGTTGAAGAGATGTGTATATTGTACATGAGATCTGTCTAAAATTTTCTAAAGAATCCAAAAATTTAATAATATACAAGGTGTTGCATGTAAACAAATTAAGTAGGTATTGGCTACTGTTACATGACACACCCTGTAAAAAAGTTTTTGTGGTTTAAACTAAACATTCGACGTKCTCAAGCGTTTTTCAAACACGGCCCCACTTATTTATTAACGAATTTATTCCATTTGGCTGATACACACCGTACGCCAGTCTGCGTAAGTTAAGTCAGTGTCCTGGATAGTAGCACATCCGTAGTGTATTCCATTAATTTGGTTTAATTGATATTCTAAAATTCAAAATAGATTTTTAACGAGCTGCGGGAAATAACATACCTCCCCGGTTCGCAGTGTAGTATCGGACATTTCCATTCATTAAAATAATAAATTCTTCTCTTTAGGTCGTTATTAAGTTCTCTCCACCTACGTGTTTCATATGCAAATATTTGAAATTCTTCGTGCGGCGCAAAGAACCCCTATATATTATTTAACGTGGTCGCCGTGAAAATTATACGCCGCCATTGTTTTACATTCAGTTTGCTAGTTTACATGTGAATTATGATAAAAGAAATCTCATGGCTTTACGCAATTAAAACGAGCAAATGTAAATATGAAGTCGAACTGTCGGGCACTGCGATCGTGCACTGGTGGTTATAATCTTACTTTTATCACCACTCCTTTGGTCGACTGCTGTGTCCACAGTTCTGATATGTAAATTCCCGCACGCATGGCCATGCAAATCTAGAAAATGAATTTTATCCCGTTTTGTAAACATTCCCTTTCAAATATTAAAATTGTACTCCCTTTAATAATGCGGATGGTTCGTCTATTTACATCGCTCTGCAAATATCCGTTATAATCAATTTACAGATTATTAAATTACACCCTTATGCCGACAAATTAATTTTTTCGACTTCCATCGGAACATTTACGGTCCTTTGTGTTGTATATAAACTATGTAAGCATTTGCGACAGTGGTTTTTGTGAAAGTTAAATTAATGTTTTGTGTTAATTTTAATTCATTTTTACATCTGTTGCACCATCACGATATCTAAACACCCATTTGTGGACATTTTTTGTAGTTTAACTATGCCTAGTTCCATGATTTTACTTGAACTGTCGTAAGTGTTCTAGCAAACAATAATGTGTTTTTTTTATTAAGTACCATTACATCTGCACTTGGTGTAATTACAAAATATGTACCATGCAGGTTTGCATTGACAGGAATTACTTTAGATATACAAATAATGTTAATTAAGTGGGATACTAACGAAATATCTATATTGTATCACTGGTTTTCTGAGATTGTTTAGATGTAATTACGTTTTGTTACTCATTTACTGTCTTGGAGATTGTTGAATTCAGTTCATTTCCTATCGCATTTGCTTTCATATGCAAGTCAAGCGGTAGTTGGTTTTGTCGAATACAATTGTTTCGTTATCTTCCCACAGACACGAAAGCTTACTTCATGAAAGGATTTGAATGTAGCGTCGGAGTTGACACAATAATTTACATTGTTTACTTTTGATTCTCTAAGCGTGTATTCATTTCAAATGCATTAGGCTTTAATGAGAAACAAAACTTTCTTATTCCGTTTGATTTACTTATTCTAAATGTATTATATACGTATTTGTACTAGTGCTTAATTGTAGTAGGTATTATAAATACATACTTGCATTGTTAGCTTACTTTTGCTTTTAGTATGCAAAAGGGTACAGGAGTTTAATTTTAAATGTATGAGATTAAAAGTATCCCTAGAGTATCGATTTATTGTTTTAATAGTAAGGATTCGACTGAATTCTACATCATATTTAAGGAATTACAACGACTTATTAATTTCCTTAGATCCTTAATTAATGTAATAATAGGTAACAGCGCTAACCGTAAAAAGTGGTTTACATCCATTTTACTATGCTAATAACAAGCTATATGTAGCATACAGCAGGGAACTGTTACTAGGTAGGGTATAACTGAATAAATAAGGTTTAGACTAATTGCTACTTGAATTGACAAAGTGCATAATGAAAACCCAAGTTTATAAACCGAAAGCTGAATCAGACTTAGTCGTGGCACTAGTACTTTTTGATATTAACTATGGGGGGAAGTGTTCTAGATATACAGGTTCCATGTTTGACTATTATTTTCTGGAATAATGTATTGTGATTCATTTCAGATATTGTACAATGGCGTAAATGCAATGCGTATATAGATTCTGTTCAAAACTAATGAATTGCTTTGAAAAACGATAAGTATGTAATATTTATTTTTATGGCGGGAAATAAATCCCTTAAAAGGTAGACAAAAACGTATGGATCGATTTAGTATTAACCGTATAAAGCTTTATACTTAGTTGCCTGCAGTGCGTTGTCACTTCAAGCAAATTAACTTTATACATTTCCTGCTTATCTTCGAATTAATCTCGAAAAGAAGCTGCAATTTACGACGCAATTACTTTTATTACTATATGTTTTTGGATATGGGGGTCGTTTTCATTATTTTGATGATTGAGTGCGTGGTGATAGGCTATAATGTTTTAAATAGGCTTATAGCGTGTCCTATACATGCGTAAACTGTACACTAAACAAAATAACAGTATTGCCTTAACATTTCAGCCGAGTTCATAACTACCATTAAACACGTAAACTTGATTTAAACGGTTTTGTCCTGTAATTTACAAAATTATTGCAACTATCCCATTTTTCAGAGTTTCTTACAACGAGTTTTGTTTGTTGGATAAAAGAAGGTCTATTTAAACTTCTTATCAATTAAATACGCAATACAACCAATAAATGTTAATGCAATCGCGAATGCATTTTCTTTAGACCTTTTTTTCCACCGCGTCGTTAATATCATACCAAGTCTAGTTCAAACACTATACTTTCATGAGATCAGTGTGGGTTTTCTTGAGACCATTGCCCCTACTGTTATGCTAATTAATAAAAGTTCACTGAGCGTAAAAAGAAACTACTTTACTGAAGAAATTAGTTATATTTTAACACCATCAGATAAGGTCTTGGCAAAACTAAGTAAATTGTCTTCATTAAGTTTTCATTTTCATCAACTTGGGAACGATCCGAATAGGGCTGCAAATTTTTGAATCAACCTACTGTCGGTAGTGATCATGCAATGGAAGTTCTATCGAGATATCCTTGATTAAACAGCGTTTTTACAGTAAATAAAAATTAATTTGACAAGAATAAAGATACTAAAGTGTAAAAGTCATCATCGTCATACATAAAAAATTCAAAATGAAGGTTATAAGCGAATTCAATGAAGACTGTTCCAGTAATTTTTCTTGTGTTGTCCAGTTTGAGCATTCCGTCCATTTATGTTTCAGTTTAATAGTTCGAGTGTGAATTTGACTCAAATCTGGAAATAAAATGTTTTTTTGACGTTTTCTGTTTCGAGACAATGAACATTGAATAATCTGATCCCAAGTAACAAAACAAAACCAATATTTGGTATCACCATATACAGGAAAAAATCTACATCTATTTAGAAATTAACATTGACATTATAGCAGGCACCACACCTGTTTCAACCTCCCTTTTCTGCCTCTATTCGTTTTTTTTATTTCCGTGTATATCCAACAAAAGGAATTACCTACTGATAAGTTTTTTATCAACATGAAATTGTTTCGATCCGTATTAAAATACGCAGTTTTGAACCTGTTTTAAAACGTATCGATGCTAAAAATGGCGCCGTTTAGCTTAAAAAAAGAATGCTTAAAACCAAAAATTGACGGATCTAACATTTTTTTTAAATAAAGGTGAAATATACAGTAACTTGCCTTGTATATAAGTATGTATATAAGTAATCTGTAGTATGCAATAATAAAACACAGGCAGAAAATTTTTGAAATCGACTGTATATTGGTCTCACCTTCGTTAATGTCAGTCACGATGTACCACATTTTGTTATTTAATTTTTATTACTTCTCGTATTAAAAAGTGATGCCTAAACCTTAACATACCTTAGCATTTTGCATCCCGCGAATTTCTTTTTGTTATTTCAAATCCATGTATGGATAGGCCGCATTTGCAGTTTTTTATGTGACGTATATCACATTTTTCTAAACTGTTGATCAGATCAAGAACCCTATATTGTATGACATGTTGTGTTAACTCTCATAAATTGTACCTAGTTAAAATGCATGTCTATGCTGTGCTGTCTACACCTCAACCAACTGCAGATAGATCTATTTCGCTGTCATTACAGCTCATCAGTGCAATTTAGGTCTAGTGTAGACAGCACGGCATAGAACTAGTTTTGCTTATATACCAAAGCGATGGTATGGTGTAAGTAAGAATTTAGGATGGCAATGCCATCTGTCAGCATTACACTGACATGATGACAAAGCCACCTAGCTGCCTTAACGGGTACTACTTCCTAATGGAAGTGATCTGTAGCCTGACAAATCGGCATGCAACTGCATACATCAATTTGACAGCAGGCCCCCACGGCACTTTTTGTTAGCGGGCAAGAACCAACATACATTAGGGAGTTTGCGGTTACCGTGGATTTTAATACCGTAAACGCTAAAATCACATGACTGAGATACGGTATTTCAAACTGACAGAATGGGTAGTTTACAGTTTGCGAACGACGTCACTTGACGTATAACGCATCCAACATAAACAATAATATGGAAGCAGTTATTGATGCAGTTGCATTTGGCGAATTCAATGAAAATGGTGTGGAAGATGCTTTCACACATAGGCTTTTGCAAAAAAGCAGACATACTGTGAGAAAAGAAATATAAGGGCGATTAAATTTGGATGTATTAAACATCAAATGGTAGTAGAGTGTCATGTATTGCAGCATCGTATACAGAGTTACATCACAAAAACCACATGGTCTTTTAAAGCACCCAAAGTAAATTTTTTGCCTGTTGCTTCAACACACTTAGCGTAAGATCGTCGTCCATCGACTCGCAATCGAAAGCATTTTGTGCTACCACTTCACGCAAAAGATCTACATCGACCCGTATCCTAAACACCATCCGGTATTGTGATACGGTATATCACGTCAAATAGCGTATTCCCGTAACGCTAAACATTACGGTAAAATTTTGCGCATGCGCTATGCTGCTCCATGTGACGTTACCGTTTACGGTATTCTCCACACCGGTATTCGCAAACTCCCTATTATTGCGTTTTAAGTTACGTATCCGATTGTTCCAAAATTGACAAATTTGAGAACTGAGCAGTTATGAAATGTTTCTGCAAGAAAGGTTTTCACCACAGGAACTTCATGTGGAAACGATAAAAGTCAGAGGTAAATCTGCCCATCATATTAAGTGATAAACAACTAGGCCAGGACCCTTGTTAATAAACTACAAGTATTGAACGCCCGTAAACTTTTGTTTATAAATATTGATGTGGTCCTGCAAAATGGACAAATCACAGAGAAACCCATAAGCCTCAATAATAAGGCTTTTACTCGAACGGCAAGGAAAATAATGAGGGCCAAAACAAAAGCTTAGAAGCAAATTTAGTTGTCATCGACCGAGATCCTGAAAACTTCCTAGTAGGGTTCGTTATTATGGACGAAATGTTGGTTAGCCATTAAGAGCCCGTGTAAAAAAAGGCTGAACATGGAATGAAGGCACAATGGTTGATCGCTTCTTCAAAAGTTTCGTGGTACCTATGACAAATTATGCAGCTTTATTTTCAAAACTCAGACTTGGAATGCTGTTTCATCAATATAATGACCTGTCACCAAGGGTTGTATTTCGTTCTCCAGATTTAGCTTCTAGTGGCTACCATTTGTCCCCTACACTTAAAGAGTACTTTTGTAGGACACAGTTTCTGAAGATGAGGCGATAATAATACAAAACTTCTTCTTAGCGAAATATATTCTATCTTTCCAAGTCTACCTCTATGTCAGGGACAACAATAGCTAAATTGAACTCGCGAGTTAAATTGGAGTTAAACAGGGAATTGTTTGAATTGTTTTTGTATACGTATCTGGAAAATAAATGCAGGATTAGGGTTGGTGACTTTTTCAAACAACTTGTTACGGTCCATGTTATGGACGGCATCGAGAACTGTGTCTGGCTGTGCACCAGCAGAAGTTTTATTGACTGTATTGTCAACAGCCCTACAATGTAATAGTTTAAATTTATGCGAATTACTATATCATATTTTAGTCAAGCGAAAGCATTTACTGTTATCGCTTGATCCTTTTTTTATTAAATAAACATTGTTTTGCTACAGTGTAAACATGCAAATGCGTGTGTACAACATACTTGACATAGCATTTATCTAATCCTTTTATCATGCGGTTTCAGTCGCGCAGCTGCCATTTTTATATAGCACCATGAATTGTGTGCAGACTAATTTAATAAGTTTTCTAAAATTGGCAATTTACATTGCACTCGACGACATTAATTGAACCCCCGCGATGACATACATCCGCGGGAGCTGAAAAATCGCGTGCATGGTTTATGTAGTTTTTATTTTAGCTGGGCGTTCCAGCCTTGCCTTAATCATGCCTGAAAGCAATAACAGCTCATAATTCATCCTGCTTTTGTTTGATGTATTACGCTAATTTCACTTTAATTAGCACTTTCGAAATATGAAGTTTTGGTCGTAGAAGGAATTTCACTCGCTAGTTCAGTGCAGATTCCTCACGAAACGAAATTACTGTGCTGAACAATTTGAATATCATCTACATTTATCTAAGTCGATTTAAACTGAATCACTTTGAGTATAACGGCAACTAATTACGAAACATTTAACAACACATTCGTTACGTCGTGGTTAATGTTGTGCGAAAGCATTTATTTTGCCGGCTGGCAAATGCCGCAATTCTCAGAATTTTAGGTTTTTGTCCCGAAATTTGTACGTGGCATGCTTAATGGCTTTTAGGGTGCGGACTAAATCTCGGCCAAAGCTGCGGTTCATACTTCACCTCCTGCTGCTCGCATTACTTGCACAGATGGATAAAATAATAATAAGTTTATTCTGTCGATTTCATAATAATTGCAAAGAAAATTACACCAAGTTTTAGAAACTTTAAAATGATCTTTTGTAATGTGTCTAAACTTAGTAGGGAAATTTGTCTGGATTTTCACACTCCTAGACAAACTAATGCTATCTGTGTATCATATGCTGAAGCCTATTTTTGATTGCGTGACCGCTTACTGCAACTATTTTTAATGCATTAAATAGTGCATCGTTTATTTTGTAGCTTACATTAGTGTAGTGCTCGACATGCTAGCATGTGCTTAAATAATAAATAAAACCATTTTAATTATTTTTTTTTTAAAGCTGTTTCAGTATGGACAAATTATCTATTGATAACGCTGATATCACATCCTGCAAATGTTGATATGCTGGGAAAATTTTTCATACTGATCAAAGAATAACATTTAATGTCCATGAGGTCGGCTAATAAATGATTAAAGGTACTGCAGCGCTCCAATACCGCACTGCCTTTGTTATTTATGTATTCAATGCAGTTGACATGAGATTACTTGGGCTAGCACTTATGATATTCGGTTCTAGCTTGTTAATAACCCCATTCTCCTGATATAAATAGTTACTGTACAGGAGCTCAGGTATTACGAATGTCTTTGTATTAAATTTTGTTTACTTTTGTGTCAAAACAGATGGTTAAACTTCTGTAAAGCATAGCTTGAATTAAATAGTGTATTTCTCTTTTTCGTAAGCGGTCCCAGGTATGTCGAAGACATATTTTATCCCATATATGTTCTATTGGTGGTAAGTCAGGGGATCTTAAACCTCTATTCCAACTCTCTAGTACAATGCTACTCCTACCAGGGAGACCTGGTTTCACCTCTTATTATACTATGTCGGTGGTTATGTTGCGTTCTAAGGCAAGGTCTATATTTTGCCTTTCACCGCGAAACCGTCTGCGACGTCTGCTTCAACGTCCGTCACCTTAAACACAATTTAGACTCATCAGTGTACTTTATATACAAGTTCCATCCTACTATATGCTTCAATCTGGCACGACATCCTTCAAGCGGCGAGCCTTGTGCAGCGGAGTCAGTATTAGCAACCAAATCGGACGGTATGCGTGAAGGTCCATCCATTGCAAGAAGTTTTCAATTAACCGTTTGGCGAGAAACTAACGTATATATTATAGTAACAAAGATATCTCGAACTTACGCAAAATTATCGCAGCTATTACTGTCCGTTCTTGATCATCCTGAATGATCCTGAGCTGATTAGAACGTCCCTTTCACCGATTGTCATTTCCTGTCTATGAGCTATTTTCTTTAAACTGAAGTTTGCCTCTTTCATCCCGATAATGCGACTTTGTTCAGTTTATTGATGAAATCTAGATGGTGCAGGAATACTTGGCGTTTTATTTTTAGCAATGTCATCAAATACAGCGCACAGAGGATTAGGCATAAGAGATGATTGGTTTTCAATATTATTAAATTTGACATAACAAAAAGATAAGTCCATATGTGGAGATAACGATTTTAATTAATTTTTTGTTTTTTGTTACTTTTGGTCGATTCTGCCATACCTTCTTATTGTATCATACCATTCTATTACAATAAATTTGCGTGTTTTTTGATATGAGTTATAAATAGAGTAAAAACAATTTTAAATTTATGTGACTAAATAGGCCTCAATGAAGTATGAAGTGCGAACCAGCTAGCGTGTGGTAAAAACTGGTTCTACTCTAAGGCTTCAAATTAGCAGAAAATGCTTGCAGTTTGAATAACTGGCTTGCAGCTGACCTTAAAACAACAGTATTTTTCTGTATGTGCAGAGCAGAGATTTAATATAATAAAACTCCATTTATTAGACTTCCTTCTTAAAGATATCCATGTGTATAGGACTCTTGCGTCAAAAACAATGATTAAAAAATTTCTATACTTCACGTTTTAGATTATACATTACAGTTTACAGTTCAATCCAATTGAGAGTTTAAACCGTACGTTATAGATAGGTGTAGGCTTTCACAGCTGGTATAATTATGATGCGTGTTTCGGGGTTGAAAATAGTTTACTTCATAGCTTTCGGCTACCACAGTTATTGCTGTATTTACGTTGTGGCGTATTATACTCAATGCTGAAATCCGCATTTTTTATGTAGCACTATATCATTCTAAATAACATGAACTGAATTATAATTTCTATTATATTTATATATATTCACATGCTTACAGGCATGGTTGATTATTCGAATAACTATTGTTTATCGAATCGACAGACGATAAGATGACAGAGGTAGTATCTTAATTATCACTAGCTGACTAAAACTAGATTATTGTCATTGCTAATCGAAAAAATAATTTCGAACATGATCACCGCATACAGTTTATAGGTAATCCTTTTTTTTCAATTTATCATTGATCAGCACTGGTTTTTAATAAAATAGGTATCCAGTCTTTGGTAAAATAGGTACCAAGATCTTGTCTGAAATTGTGTAATGTACCTACATACCTGTACTTGTACGGTGTGTGCTTTTTACCGCACGATTTTAGAAACATGTACTTTTTGAATATATTAAACATGAACTGATAGCTGTGTTCAGTTAATTAAAAGTCATGTGGTCCCTTTTGATTAGCTGACGGACGAAGATGGCGCGAAAAAAGGGATGTGTTTTTTTTTTATTATTGACATAATCTGTCGTGTTAAACTGCAGCGGGCAAATGTGATCGACCACATTTTTCGTGGGCAGGTTTATTACTGAATGCAAGCTTTCGAACGAGCCGTCTTTTGTTATGGAGGAATTCAAGAGAAAATTTTTGGTACCTCGCATCGAATTCGATCTGCAGCTGCGATTTTTTTTATACGGGGCTTTCTCAAAGTTGGATAGCATGTTTGATCAGTTTCATCATTTGCAAACGACCGCGTTCAGCTTCGACTATACACGAAGCCTTTTCGCAAAATTAAACCAATAGGCGCTTGAATATACTAGTGTATAATGCTGTCTCTAAGTCATATGCGACTTGATGACTTTTAAATAAACTTTACTGATTTATTTATAAAAATAGTCCCTGACCTACTCTTATTTAGATAAATATACATGTCCAAATATCTAAAACTAAATTGTTATGAAGGCACAGGTCCCTCCAATTGGTCAGGACTGCGGTGAAACAGACAGTGGCATCCATCTGTCACACATTGCAGCGGCCTGCTTGATCTATGCACATGTTTCTGCAACATTCCCATTTCGCGCCATTCCTCGGTCCCCATTGCACGTTGATGAATCGCTATCAATATGGGGGGCGATGTTAATGTCTCCCCATATCGCAAGGGAGTAGGGCTAAAGGGTTGGTCGCGCAACCCTGAAATGACTTTTGCCATTTGGCCTTTATAACAAAAGATTAATCGTTACGGCGAAGTAAGCATTGTGCTATTCAAATTGGATACGTCTGCTTTCTAAACAAAAATATAACGCACCATTTTTTGCGTGGGTAGGTACGGAACCCTCATGATAGCTATGCTTTATTTTTTTTTGCATTTGTAAAAATAAATATTCTGTGATATATAGTGTTTCGTGTTTTGTACATACAAAGAGTGCAATTGTTTAGAAAATGCAAGGAAAATTAGGTTTTACGCATCGAACTACTAAGGAGCACACCATCACAACTACCACCTTTCTGTCTATTTATTTTCTTCTTACACAGAAACTATTCTATTTTTAACTTTTTATATTTCTTTTTGTCGTTTTTATTCCCCTCGATGACATCTTCTAACGCACTGATTACTTTTTAAAAATCTTATATTTTATACATGTTTATTTTGAGGTATTTTAATCATTTCTATTCTTTATTTCTAACGTTTGCACCAAAAATATCGTTTTTATTTTACATACCTCGGCGTGTTCCAAAAACTTAATACTAACAATAGCCTTGTAGGTTGCTTGATTGTGATTTGAATGCAAAGGCAGACAGCTGCTTTTGTGATCTGGTGAAGTAACTATAACTAACTATATATTATGTATTTCTATATCCTACATACAGAAACAAAAAAAATCTTGGCACTTCACAAATATTTTTTATAATCTGCAGTTTTCAAATTCTCTGTAAGGTTCAGCAGTAGCCGGAATTGCCATTACTAAAATTAGCATGCTAGCTAATCAGTAAAAGACGAAGCTGCATCATAATAATTTGTTATTAAAAGATCGGTCACAATTCTTATTGTAATTAATTTGGTAAGTTCGTTTTTAAACGTTCTGATAATCCTTCACACAAATCTCTGACATAAACTTGAATTTTGTGGGGGCTTCTTCACTATCTCTTCATGAGACAGTTCATTTAAAATGTGTGACAAGAAAAACTGAAAATACGAGTTTAAGGCCGTAAGTCAGCTATCTTTCGAACTTCTTCAAATCTATGAATATTTTTCCTATTTAATTGCAGTGTAGAATACTTGTACAAGTATATTGACCTTGTAACGATTCTCTCGATCTAAAAATATTTCTTCGTGGAACATACACCACTTATTTGCTAGTTACAACCATAGTAGCTTTCGCTCTGATATTTTCGTAATTATCACTTATAAATGTTCTGCGTTGGACTAGCTTACTTTTTTTACAATTGTTGCTTTTCTGATAAATGTATTACCTGCATGCGTGTACCCGTAGCCTTAATTAATGTCTTGCCTATTTTCACCAACATTGATTGATGTGTCAAAGAAAGCCATTAATGTAAAATTATTGTTAGATAATAGATTTATTGGATCGAGATCATGTTGGGGCTCCTGCGTATTCAAACTTGGAACCTTTGTCGCATGTTCTTTTCATAAGGCATCGATGAGCAATTTAATCTCTCGCTCCTTATCCGGACATGCCTTTTTTCGTGCGCCCTTTAAGTCCACAATTAAAACAAACCGTAAGCTTGTTTCCTCTGTCATTTTTACATCGTGTTTCATAGGTTCTAGGCTTTGTTTTTTGGAGTTGTTAAGTGTTACGTCTTCCTCTTCCTCKATAMATGTATGATTATCTCCACATCTGGGTTACCGTGATTACCGATCCCCTACATACCGAGCACAAACCCTTGCAGAATCTGGCAGATTTGTTTTTTCTGTGCGTCATTGACGATTTCTGAACATGGGCAGCATTTAATCTCTTTGTCAAATTCTTCTGCTAACCGTTTCTTAACATCAGCACGTCTTCATCCTTTTTCTCACTGAACAAACAATCATGCTCGACTTTCTAAACTTTTATTTGCGTTAGATCTTATTTGCACATGGCTGTCTGTGTTTTGCCTTCATTGTCGTTTTTTTCATCTTCCTCGTGCTCAGTAAAGTACTAGGAATCATTATCATTGGCATGATCGTATTATTGTACCCCCAAGTCTGCAAGAAGCATATACGACTTCCATGTTATCAACGCCTGAGTAAGTAAAATTAAATGTTAATTACATCATGGAAGTAAACTGAATGTACATTCTTTTAGACGGCTTCAAAGCTCTCCAAAGATTCAATGGATTTCATGCCAAAGTTAACACCTGAGAATACTTGTCTTTCCAGATTGCATTTCTCTTTCATGACAAGTAAGATGGGAAACCTTAAAAGCGCGTTTATTTTACTATTAATTATTCAGTACGCAATTTTACGTATATCCGCTCAGGAAACATAGAAGACAAATAGAGAAAAATCTATTTAAATACGACATCAGAAAAATAATAATCTTCACTTGCGCGCAATTAAACGTGCACACGTCTAATTTTTCTGCATGTGAATTCCTCCATATAGGCAATGCCTTGTAGCGGTACCAATAGGTAATACAGGCAACACCATTTAGCAGTAGAAGCAGAGCTCTATTTACACGTACATAGGTAGTTTTGGTAAGAGAGATTGCATGGAATATACAATTCTCGTACGCACATGAGTTTACAAACATATTTGAGAAACACATCGGCACCTTTATAAAATTTTAATTATATTTTAATTTTAAATAGGTAATCATGTAAGGAAAGTGTAAAATTCCATATTACTTCAAGGAAAACATTTACAGTGTTTTTCAAGTACCAAAAGATGAAAAATTCGCGATAAAAGGAGTTTGTGATGCATATCCTAACCGCGTATCGGGCAAAACTCTTATGCTGTTTTTGAGAAACGTTTCAAAGGATCAGATATCGCATATCACGATATAAAGTATAATACTTCTTTTAAATTATAAAGCAATAAACTCCATAAGTTTTTCCACAATGCATCAGATGTATCCACGTTAAAAATATGATTGTATCAAAGACACAGTCCACCTACAATTCACCGTACAACTGATTGCAAACAGAGCAATAACGAAAGCTGCGATAAAGTCATCCTTACTGCAATATTAAGCAAAGCAAATTGCAATTGGAAGGGTATTATATTAAAATGCTTAGTTAGCACTCACATTTTGAGTACTCATATAATCTTATCATGGGTTGAAGGAAATCCGAGATAAAATCCATCAGTATCAAAACTAAATTTTTTTCCAGGCATTTATACTTCAATAACGTAGTTTACACGGTACCTTCATATCACGCTGAAGGAGTTTACGAAATTTAAATTCATAATTTCTCAGAGTATTCAGTAACATTTATGTTTTTTTTATAAATATTGGAGCTTGTGCACAGCGAACTTTCATTTTAATGCAGAGACCGCACATTTGCGAGACTGCTATTCAAACATCCATTATCATGTCTTAATGGATCACTACGTCATGAATCTGAGCTGAAAACTATGAAGCTCGTGCGGTGGATATTAGCGCGTTATACCGCTTTCATTTCCACTCTTAAATTGCGCCGTTCAATACTGCTCAGATAGGATTACGAATGTAATCACAGTTCTTTTATTACAGAGTTATGATTTCTATTTGCTTTTATCTAAATTGGCAATTTTCCGGATAGCAGACAATTCAGAAAATTATGATGAAAAACCCTTCTCATTTCGCCACTTTCCTGTCCATACCAATTACAAATTCAATTTCGACGAGCACGGAAGTGAGCCGCTATAAAGCTTTATGTTAAACGGCTACCCGGCACCAGGTGGAACAGGCAACGAGAAGGATGAAACTGTTCAATGTACAGGCAAACTCGATTATGCTAAACATATGAAACGATTCTGTTAAATCAGGCGACTGACCAGGAGTTGAGCACATTCGGCAGGGATGTTTGCGATTCTGTTTGCAGTTCATCGATGAATATCCAGCGTCACAGGCTACCGTGTCGTACGTGAAATCGTCGGTGAGAGTTTTTACGTGTTAATTATGTTTTTTTTAGTATTTTCTTATACTAAGCACATACCTTGTTTGCTGTTAAATTTTAAACAATAAATAATGTGATGAGCAATAAAAAATATATATGGTAATAAAATCTACTAATTCTGGATAAAAACATAATGAAGATAAAATAATACAGTATATCCGCAGCTTAATTTAAAGAAGAAAAATAAACAATACTCTTTTGTGAGTTGAGCTTTACAAAACTGATTCACTTATTGTTGTATAATTATCTTATCTTATTCCATATCATCAATATACAATGTGGCTGCATTAAGCACATTTTTTATTGACGTTGCCTATCCAATTCAGACTGTCATATTCAGGCATTTTATTTCTGCCAACAGCAGTGTAGTGCAAGACTGCAGTACGCAAGAAGGGTTGATTAAAAAAGCCTTGAATGCTGTAAGTTTATGGGTGCAGCACAGTAAATTGTTCTTGTCCAGTTAGACTATGTATTTGCTTAACTATAGGAAGCGCGTTACAACTGTTTTGTATTTTCTGCTCCTTATATACAGTCGAGGACCTGCTGTAGCAACCACAGAAATACTTAAATTAATTTTGGTTTTTTAACTACATTATCAGATAATTGACTATTTCAGATATAGAAAGAACCTTCGGCTACCGGTTCGATTGCAAAATAATTCGTGGCTGGCTACGTCACCCTCAAAAGCCAGGGTAACGTGAAAAGGAGCTATCAAGATGCGAACATGCTTCATTACCTGATGTTCGATAACTCCTCCACAAATTGATCCCTTGAGCATCCCCTATTGGAAGGATAGGTACTGCACCGTGCATTATTGCCCATTTACAGCTCACTCGATAGTTCGATTTAAATTGACATAAGCAGTGTTACATACGCTTGGAAACATCTAATATAGTAGCAGATAAGCAAAAGGGCCGTCGAAAAAATACTAGCAAAATGTTTTATAATTACATTCTGAGATCAGGTTGTCCTATCGAAAAACTATCAAAAGCGCAGACGGCTATCAATATAGGCAATTTTGTCATACAGATGCCAGGTGTGTATAACACAATTCAGAATGTTGACCAGATCAGAAGCGGATGTTCAGTCTTAGTGATAAATCTTCAACAAATGTGCTACCATTATAAAGTTACGACACGCCACTCCATTTTACAAATAAATCTTCGACAATGCTATACACACGTAGAAATGCTGGAACCGAACAATAATTATAAATTATAACATAAAGGTAAAACAATATAAATAGGCTCGATATAGTATTCACAGACAAGGAGATCAAAACCACTTACCTCCTAGGTACTGCGACACCAACAGCTAAAAATATATTAAAAAGCCGACTAAATAAAAGAAATGTGGATCCAAAAAAAAGTCATCATAGAGATTACTTTTCATAATAGAAACCACTGTTGAAATTCAAGACTTTCTGTTTGAGAACCTACAGACTCTTGGCTTATAAACCTGAATGTATTTGGTCGAAACGATACCAAACATCAATCGAATCATGCTGATTTATAGTATAAAATATAATTATGGATTTTCGGGCAAAACAATATGCAAGTCTGCAGTTACAATATTTAAATGTTGCTGATACTACGGCAGTACGTCTGTTAATGTAGTGGTAATCGTGCCATGGCGTAAACCTGGAGACCCGAGTTCGAATCTTGGTCACGATACCTTTTTTTAATAAATGTGCTTCAGTGCTTACATATAGTCAGCGACAGCGTCTACAAAATCCGCGTTACGTTGAATAACTAGGGATAGGCTACGCTAATCTAGAGTACGATTGGCAAGGGTCAATTTGTCATCAAGTTGAACACAAAGGTTTTAAATTTAAGTATCGTACTCGTTTTAGTAGAAGCATCGGCAAGTAATTCAGTATTAACATTGGAACGTACTTTTATGCGGGGTGCTATCTAGAGACTGATGCTCGGGAGGCCAGATGCATCTTGTCAAAATCTAAGTTTAACAACGTCGTCTAATTATACTATAAGAAATGTAATTTGCTGTTTTAGATCATGGTAGTTCGTACTATTGTATTAAATTTCTCACTTCTAATACCATACTACGCCTGTAGTTCTTGTCTTACTGAAAATTGAAATTACCGTGATTTCAAAGTTTGAACAATATTTTCGAAGTTGTTTCGCCAGTTTCTAATGGTTGATACTGTTTTAATTGATTGTTTCTTAGCCTTCTATTTGATCTTGTTTGCGCATTTAGTTTATTGGAACAGCTGATGTTTCATTTCATTCAGACTTATTTTTAAAATGCAGTGTTACGTAATAAATAAAGGAAAGGTTGCTTTATAATACAAACAATAAGAGGTTCCTATTAAGGATTGATTTAATCGTCGGTGAGGGGTGAGTAATTAAGTATAAATTGACGTGTCTGTTCGAAAAATACCTTTAAAGCAACTGTTCCAGGAGTGCTGGTGAAACATTTATTCAAATACCTCGTTTGATTATTAATAATATCTATACGAATTACTTGCCTTAACCTTTATATAGCAATTACTAGTATATTGAAATTCCACCCACACAAAAGATATGGAGGACAGATATAGAAAACTAATTTACAAGCATACCTAATATCGTGATGACGGTGGTTGTCTCTGTATTCATATTGTTGGCATCCCGCGCGAAACACAATTATTACTGTTGGAATTGTTCACGTTAATTGAATTACCGCTTGAGGTTTTCCGCGTGGAAATATCGATTAACTGCCAAATTCTCGGACAGCACGGTCGACAAGTACCTACTTTCATTGCTACTGGGAATAGAGACTCTCGGACGTGTATTTTGAACATTTCCGAAAGATCTCATTTGAAACTTCGTTGCCTTCTCTGCTTATCTGTTCCAGAGTTGAAATGGTATACCATTTTAAACGAAAATGTGTTTAAAGTTTCTGTATTTGTTGGTGTACTCTCATGACCGAGAAGACACTAAATCCTCTACGCCTTATCTGCGTAACACAGTTGCACAGTGCATCATACTGACTTACTGCCACCATCCATCTCCATTCCGTTGGATTTGTGTGGATGTTATATTATCTAAAGTTGAAATCTTATGTCGCCGTCTTCCAACAATTTATACACACTTAAGAACGCATGCATGTTTTCGGGTAGATGTAATTATAAATCTCTGCTTGATCACTCTTGTACCCTGACGTAATTTGATCCCAGCTCCTATTGTCAGTATTCGAATTCGTTAGGTCACAATATATTAAGCAGGAACCCTTGTAAATATTATGCGTGGGCATAAATTACGTGTTAATTTATATGCCGATGTGTATGCTTGTGAGGTCGGCGGCTATTATTTTAAGCATTACATGCACTTGGAATTCATCCATATTTAAACTTATTAATCTTGATCTTGTGCACATTAATATACACAATAATTATATGTCGTCGGGAATGCCAGTGACTGTGGTAGTGCTTTCATTCTGTATGTTAATATTTAGTGCAAGCTCTCATTAAATAGTGTTTCAAATGAAATAATTATATATTGTTGAGTGGGCGTTTTTACAGTCGACACTCTATTTAAGGGTATTGCTATCTAAGAAAAGTAATGTCCTGTAGGTTTAATGAGGAGTTTAATGAAGTGGTGGGAACTTAATGCTGTTGTATTTTACGTTATTTTCAAATGTTGATAGTAATTTTATTAATTAACTTTTTGGTTGTAGCGTTTGAGTTAACTAATTATCTAAAATTAATATTCCTTTACCCTAAGTTTTACGCTATGTTAAGAGTTTTTTTTTGTCATATTTATTCAGCTGAGACTACAATCTAGTACACAGCCTAGATAAATGCAGAGAAAAAGGTTTGTTAGCAATCAAAACAAGACTTTTAATCAAGCTAGAACCAGTATGTATTTTATTTTAGCAATATTAAACTTATTATATTTAACTAGCTTGTTTTACACGCAGTTTTGCAATAATTCACAATTCTTTATTACTTTTTACGTTTATTTATGCCGTTAACATTTAATAATTTCTTATCAAAATTTGGTACCTAACCATTTATTAGCTTGGTATTTGAAAACGAAATTTAGTCAAGGAGAAGTGGTTAAGATGTACTAGTTGTTTTGTGGCGAAGAAATCCAGGTTCATATCCCGTCCATATCTTTTTGTACTCGACTACGAAATCGGTCTTTTATAACCCCAGTAAAATGAATTTAAAAATGTTGCCATGAGCGGGATTCGAATCTGGATCTCCCCACTCACAACATGATGCCTTTTCCATTGCGCTATCAGACTTAACCCAACTCTGCTTTTATAAGGTGATAAATAAGTAACTTACTACTAAATACGAAAGTTTAAATGCATACCGTGCCATTTACTAGTGCCAGAAACATAACACACCCACTGACAGCACATCAAGTTGGGTACAATTGAACTTAAAAAACCGCTGAATTGAATTAATACTTCCACATCAAATTGTCAAAATGATATTTACGCCTTTATTTCTTCTTACGTTGTACGATCAATAATGAGGTTTTGAGCACTTTTTCTCTACACATTTCTTTCTACGACAAACTGTTCTCGTGATATTAGCAAAAATCCATAAATTTTTAAAATCAGCTTTTTCTAAATAACTCGAAAATTATTAACCTAATAAATAAATTGCAAGAGTGCTTTTCGATCAGAAATTGATTTTCTATATAATAACAAAATTAAAAAACAATCGTGTGGGCAGGATCCAAAATCCAGTTTTTTTGGAAATATCTCGAAAATTTCAAAATTGTGTAAAATAATTATTAAAACACTTTTTGTGAAAAATTTTATTTCCTATTTGATCGTATTTTCACTATCTGCATATATAAAGTATTTTCGGAGATATTTTTGAAAAACCGGGTAACGGTTTTTTGCTAATATCTTTTCAATTGGCTGCTGCACCGAAAATTTATAGGGACCAATAATACTCGCAATTATATCTACTACTAATCACATACTAAAAGAAAAGAAAATAAAAGCAAAAAGAGTAGTTACCTTCCCAATTTCACCGCCTTCCCTATAGCCTACTTACTACTTGTTTATATGTATGTCGAATTTCAGATTCATATGTTAAGTCTTTCGAAAGTTATCGCGTCAACATACAAACAGACATACAGACAAAAATTTTTTTGCTCAAATTTTGTTTTTGGACGTTTTCAAATATTTTAAAGCGATTGAGCAAATAAAAAGCTTTGAAATTTTTTTTCGCGATACAATATAGTAATAGTTTATAGTGAATTGATCATTTTTTTAGGTTCCGCTGAACCATTCAAATGTCCGTCAATTCTCAAAGTATGTAACCAGTCATGTCTAAATGCAATAAAAAGTTGCACTTTTAAAACGTCAACTTATGCGCCCGTCATGTGATTGTTGGAGAATTTTAACTTTGATTTGATACCAAAATAAATATCATGATGAGTATACGTTGCTCAAATCAAGTTAACATTGTACTCTCTGAGTATAATACAAGCCGTAAGAGTTTCCTTGATATTATTTGTACATCTCTTTTTTGTTATTGTAATTGTCTATCCCGTTAATATTTTTTGTGCATTATCAGTAATACGGCGCTTAGGTGCACCGGTTTTAGTAACGATTGGTGCACTGATTGCCAACTAATAATGAATATTTTCCGCTGCGCCATCAACAGAGTTATAGATACCCTACAGCGACTGCAAAGCAGCATTTTATCGTCGTAGGACTTTCTAGTTTATAAGTAGGTAATATTCGCAGTTTTAAGGGGGAACACCTAGCTCGATTTTTTTCAATTCAGACATCCAGCGGAAAATTTCTTGTGATCGTATAGAACGAGCAGCTTGTTGTTTAAGCGCTAAATTATTTGATAATGAAAATTATATAATGTTATAAGTCAAACAAAAGGCTTTGTTGTAACTGTAACATAATTGAACTTTTTCAAACTCGKCTTGTCTGTTAGCCTCACTCGCTACGCCCGCGCCTAGTTTAATGATAAAGTCCACAACACATCCTCATTACACAAATAGCTATTATCTGCTTACTCGACAGTGGTGTTGTTAAAATATTGCTCCGAATGGATTAAACACCCGCCGTGATGCCAGTGATTTTTTTCAAAGTTGTGTTATGTTTGCATAGTTGCGAGAAGTGCATGTGCACAGTTGCATACAATACGTCTTTCATGTCACGTTTGACTGACATGTAAGGCCGTCAGGTCGGGATTCATCCTGGACTATTCAATCAAAGTTGAGTTCGTCGGTACGCCAAGCCAACTGTTGAGTTGTTCTTATTTGCCGAAGCGGAACGCGGATTGCATTATTTGCGTTTTCATATGTCAGCCGCTACAACATATGCACTGAACTAGACAAACGTTTATGTAACAGCCTCGATTTTGTTTTTGCCCTTTGATTGACGTGTAAAACCGTGGTGCATTGTTAATCTGCAGCGAATTTGTGTGAATGCTGTCGGCTGCATATACCATAAACATCCGGATATAATTTAGTACAATAATAATTTTGAGGTGCAGCTAAAAATTAATACAAAAATCAGTGCATTTATCCATATGTCGCATTAAAAATACGCTGATACACGTCACACGTTACACACTGTTACTTTTATATCTGCCGGTTGAGCTTATTCTGGAGCAAGCAAATATAAAATATTCTTGGCAAAGGTCGTCCTCCATCAGATCAACTCTGTTAACTTTAAAGTGCAATTTTTGACGGTCGATAAATATCGCAAAGCAGATCTTGACGGGGAACTTCTCAGAATTGGAACGAAACGGTAGGTATAGGAGCTGAGCTTTTTATGCCGCATACCGTAAATATTTCTAATTACTTCAGAGATAATTATGAAAAAGTACAAGTATGAACACATTTTCTCTAAAAAGTTTATATCTTTACTATCGTCGTTTACCAGCATTTGTTAAACATCCCTAATGATACTGATATTCATCCATTTGATACATTGATAATTGTGGTAATATATATTATTTTCATTGCGCTTACTCCTAAGTATAGGTATGTAGATGAGCACAGAGAAAAATTTTGATTTCGACTTTGCACATACAGCCAAAACAAATACGTTTTGTAAATTATAAATTAAAGCTTGTTTGCAGTTTAGTGTCGCTTTTATCCCATAGTGGATTCCTTTTACGAGGTAGATGGTGCTTGATTACCAATCATGAGACACAATATATGTAGCTTACTGGCAAGTACAGTTTTATAGCAATAAGTAATTATTTTGTCATCACGAGTAACATTAATTTCATCTTGACTGATTGAGCAAGAATTTTTGTTACAGACGACAACTTACTTATGTCGTTAATTATAAGTTTTAAGAAATGTGCAGAAAAAACATATGTGAAATTGGACAGTTTGCATTTATTTTAGCGTATTTAAAGACCAAATTATTTTCATTATATTTGCGGATGTGTGTGATTTGAGTTACGTCGATATTTACGACGTAACTTATACTTGATGCTTTTCATAATAATATGTTGCTGAAACTATCTATATTGTTAGAAACCAATCAATTTGTTCTTGATATATATAGTAGCCAAAGGTGCACCAGTAGTACAAAGTGCTTTAGAACTAGCAGGTATCTATACTCACTTTGTCAAAAGAAGTGTATTTCTCTCCTTGATGTCAAGTAGTGCAAAAGAACCCAAACTCGAATCTGCTGTTAGCTTTGTATTTTTGGCAGTTCAGATATTTTTTTCTGCTGCATTCCAGTTGAACTTTCAAATAGTTCTTTTGAATAAAGTATACCGGAACTTCGAAAAATGCAGCATCTTGCTGGGAAATGTCACCTACAACTGCAGCGGGTGAAAAGCATATTTATCTAACATCAAGTACGAACCCGGCTGGGAAGACACCCATTCCGAACAGTGGAGTTGGACGTCAAAAAGTAATCTGCTGAAACGAATTAAAACATTATTTTCATTTTTATTTATTACTAGACAATTTTTTGTAATTGCACCAAAGGTTTTAGTGGTAACTGTGTATGTCGGGAAATAGGTTTGAATGTGTTCTACAACTTTTGAATCTTGCTCAAATTGACAGAAAAACATTGAAAATATCGATAATTTTCAAATACATACTGACATTAATCCACTAAATATTTTATCTAATCTTTTATCTTTCTCTTGAAAGTTTCACGCGCTCAAATATTTTATTTTAATAACTCTGATCTCCGAATCATAGGAACTTAGATATTCGCGAAAAACCCTTTTTCTCGACTTTTGTCCTTAAATATCCACGATAGATATGGGGAAAGGATCGGCTAGCTATGAACATTTCCTTAGTGAAAATTTAATATAAGTGGGTGACTACAAAAACTGTCGGTAACAAGTTTGCGTTCCTCTTTTATCGTCCACAGTCTAAAGGAACTAAGGAAGTAGTTTGTGGTACAGACCGAGACTGAGGCTCAATAAAGATGAGTATTCGCAGCTGCCATTTTTAGTTCAAACTGACAGTCTCTCCCTCTCTCTTCGTGGCTGCGAATACTAATGTTGCATCCTTAAACCAAATTCATTGTGGGCATGTTATTTAATGCTTTACTATCAAAAGCAATATTGTTATAATGGTTTTAATGATATTACCGCTTAACAATTTCAAACAACATCCATGCAGATCAGAATTTCCAAGCAATGCCGTCTCTATTTGATACAATATGCAAATGTGCGATGCTTATACGTTGTTGTTGTTTTTGCTACTCTAATTATAAAGACGAAAGAACTTAAAGTAACATAGATCGACCCTCATAATAGGTGCCAATAATATAAGATTTGAACTAAAATAGGTGACATGGACTATATTAAACAGAAAAGAATGGCCAATGCATATAATTAATTGTAAATACATTAATGGCATTCATTTCCTGCCCATGTTGTACTTGTAGCTTTATAAAATCCTTTATCCCTTCTGTAGAAATTGTAGTGACGATGACTTTAGAACTCGTTGTAAACATTCATAGTACTAGATTTTTGTCATTCCTTTTTGGCTGGCGGGACTTTATGTTCGCTCCATTTCGTTCTGACGATTTGCTGAAACAGTTCAGACCTTCCGCCAAGTCCTGTTTCAGTTCCTCCCTTTTATGTAAAAGTTATAAGCCGTACACTAACTGAATCTTATTGGTGGTGGTCTTTGTATCTTTATAATCTCTAATGGCGAATCTGTAAAGGCGGAGAGCCCGAAAAGACGACAGTGATAGAACTTTGCGGCGCACCGGAAGCTCTTCAAGTGCTAAAGTTCGCATGAATTTTACAGACAACAATGGATTATTTTTTGCCTTGTTCATGCCCGYCTTATTTAATGTCCTTTATGGTGCTGCGTCCTTTTGTGTTCCGTTGCTGCAGAAAGGCAACATTTTTGTTTTTGTTCGTTTTGCTTTGTTTTAATCCTGAACATCACTCAGACAGTTCATTATTCGGTTACGGTCACTGCGTGCTACACTCGCATACGGGTGGATACTTTTGTCTCTGTAACATATGCGTCCATTTCTATTTAACCATACTACACATACAGCTCTAGCTGCAGTTTACCTATTTTATGTTCTACATGACATCTCATTGCAATATGTGCGTGAGCAATACAATACGTCTTTTTTTATCCCTTTCTGACTTTCTTTGACAAGATGACGCGTATGGGTAACTGCTTTGCTGGAATTTGGTAATAGCTTCCTGCAATTTAAATGAATCCAGGGTACGACGATAAATTATGAAAATCAGAATCTGCCCAATTTTTCGCATGAGTGGACTGAACCCTTTATTCGCAGTCTTCTCYCTTTCCGGGCTGATATTATCAAATCACAAAAGCATACTTAAAGAGCAAAAGAATACAATAAAGCAAACGAGATATATAAAAATCTGAATAACCTAATCAGCTGTATAGTTGTTGCGAGACGGCAGGCGGCGAGATAACTTTTAGATTGAGTTAGCGAGAATAGATTGTTTTTTCTACGACATGACGGAGCGCGCAGTACTTTTTGATTATATTTTTATGAGATTGCAACGGGATTTTTGTAGGACCGTTGTAAAAACATTTGCCGTTACTTTTGAGACGTCACATGTCTAAATAACTACTTAATTGGATGAAACTTATTACGTAATGTTAGAGAAGAACTTTTATTTAATGTACCATTTAATTTCATTGCATGCCCAATTATTTATTTCAAATTAGTGCAGGAAGTTCAGTTTCATGCACACCATCATCCAGATCTTATCTAGCATACAATCTCATTTTCGTAAACAGGAAGTAATTGCAAAAATGATCATCTGTAATTAATTCATGGTATGTTCACGTGTATTTTCGAACACATAATTTAATTGCGGTTTTTTAATCATTTTTGCGAACTGAACTAAGTGTCCAGGGTAGCAATGGTACGGAATGATAACGTATTTTTGTGACAGACATTTATATATTACGTATATTTTCTTAGCAGCTTTTCGGAGTCAGGGTGGCTTGACGCTCTCATTAAGGAATTGTTTGGTTAGAAGAATGCATTATTTTGAATTGGTGTTTGTTCAACTTGTATATTCAGCTCTGAGCGACAATTACAGCTGCCTTCGTATCTGGCTAACATATCTCCATGCTTTTCAGGTGTGTTTTTATCGTATGCCAAAAGCATGAAATATTCTTCTGAAATAAATGGAAAATAAACTCTACTAGTGTTTCCTTTCATTATAGTGCTTTCATACTCTTATTTTGTATATTAGTGAGATACACTGTTATTTTAATAAATGAATATCTGATCTGGTCAAATTATTAGGCTCCTATGATTTGTTTCGCCCTTGTTGGAACCCTTCAGGCAGGAATGCCAAGTGAAAGGACCACAGCAGATTGCCACCTCAGCCACAGCATGCGGAATTGATACTTAAGAGAGGTCTAATTCCCTCAGCGCTACCTAAGCGGGACTTCAAAATAATAAAAGCTTACTTACTAATATGTATTATACGCTATTCAATTTGTCTTCACAGCCAAACGAAAATGTCATATTATAGGATGATTTTAAACAGATTCAACATAATTTACTTATATACAAAATATATAAATTCCGAATATTAAAACTCCTTATCAAAACAGTTGTATTTTTTGTTTCTTACTTCATTTTTATATCTTCTGAAGCCGAAGCGGCCTTTGACAATTAACAAGAAAAATAAAACAAAATAAACATTTTAATAGGCTAATTTGTTTGATTGTCTTTGTGTACGTAAAACTGAAAAAAATAGTTGAAAATTACCCGTGTTTACTAATGAAGAATCTGCTGCTGTGCATTTTACATAATGGCGAATAAATGCAATGTAATTTTGAAACCTCGGTAGGTAGACACGCTAAAAAAGGTGTAAAAGGAATGCACCCGCCATCGATTAACACGTTTAGGCTTTCATCAAAGATTCAGAAAAACAGGTTCAGTAGCTTCTAGAAAAAGTGAATTTGAACGGGATGCTCAGGTWGCAGAAATCCTTGAATAGGATATTCTACTGGATATCGAAGAACATGCTGAAATTGGTGTTCGTATTAAATTAGCTCAACATCTGTCTGGAGTATCTTATACACGTTCGATTAAAAAAAAACTCATGGGGTATTGAAACACGATTCTGCTGGTTGCATACAAATTTTTCGTTGTTTCAAATTACACATTTTTTCTACATTTTATTGTCTGATGAAGCTGTTTGGGATCCAGATGGAAGTGCCAATGTTCACAGTTCACACCGTTATTCGTATGTTGGTGTCCTCATGTCACAAGGAAGACTAAATATCATCAGAGGTTTAGTATAAACATTAATGTTGTTTGCAATAATCTACTTGGACGTGTAGAATTGCCTGGTGATTTAAGTGGAGAATATTAACTACATCAAAGTTGATCCATTGTGCTTAGACAATACTTTACCAGATATTTTAGATGATAGTCATTTAAACATTAGACAAACTTTATGTTTTCTGCATGATGGATATACTGTACGTTTTAACATAAATGTTCGTTATTTTTTTGATACCGCTTATGAGGACAAATGGATTGGAAGAGTAGGTCCATTTGCCTGCCAGCAAGGTCCCCTGACCTGAATCTTTATGATTTTTATATACGGGGAAACCCACTAGATAGAAACGTGCGAACAAGTTTAAGCAATTTAACGAGCGTTTAATAAATTTAGAAATAATATGGTGGCATTTATATGAAACAATGTGGCAGTTAAAAAAATCATTTAGCTCAGTGACAAAACATGGTGTAGATTTGGTTATATTGTTAATTTTCACTATTGTACGTACTGCACTATAAGTCATTTAGTTTACATATTGTCAATTAATTAAGCTTAGGTCTTTTATTACTTACACAAATACACAATACACCCTCATGTCAAAAGGAGGAAGACTTTTTTCCATAGGAAAACTTAAGCTCAAAAAGTTAAAAAATTGTAGTAATAAAAAAGTTCTAATTAAATAATGTCCATGACCCCTCAAATGAGACTCTTATGATCGTGTTAAAAATCATATTATAGAAAAAAGGTGGTAATTTTGATGTTATTAAACGTGGCGAGCTTGATTGCTGTGTGTAAAAGTCAATTGAAAAAATACTAATAACATTGTTGGGCGCCATCGTCAAAGGACTTTAGTTTCCTTCCAAACGAGTTTTTATATAGGCTTAATATAATCTGTATCGTTTTTGTTTGGCTTAATAAAACTGAACATTCTGCATACTATATATACCTGCGTTTATTCAAGTTACTCTTAATAATTAGCCATGTTGTACGCTGCCTGTGTAATTCTTAACAAGCTACTTTTCTTTCTAAATTATTTTACTAAACTATTTTACGGTGTCTTTCTCAGAAGTAGATCTAAAAGGTGAAAGCTGAGGAAGTCACTGACATGAGCGTCGAAACGTCAAGACCAAACAAGCGTGGGAACCAGCCCGGGAAACAACATGTCGTCGACAACACCTGCAGAAGCCTTCTATCAAAAAAAGCTCCTTTATTACGCAACCCAATTGTTTAATATTCTTTATTTTAATCTATGCGTAAATACTAATTTATTTTTCTTGTTACAGGTAAGCTGGATGCAATTTGTCCAATCTCTAGACGTTTGTTTTAAGATATGGGTTAAGACCAACTGTAGTGGTACGTATTCTGAAAATGATGAGTTAAGATGAGGCATAAGATACGTTCTTCTAAGTGTATTGTTTTGTACTCATCCATGTGTATACAGCTGTCAACTCTCTAGATTTATGTGTCACCCAATGGAGAAGTATATTCACGTGTTTAAATATGTTTTGCCGGATTGCTGCTGAATAACTATCGTTGCTTATTGCATCTATGACTAATTGCAGAAATAGAAGTAAAGCTGGAACAGTTCTTCCCTGCTATTTTACATTGATCGATATTTTTTTTGAAAGTACTTAATGTATGTGTGTTGGTAAAGTTGTCTAGTTCATAAATATATACTTTCTTGTATTGTACAATATATTGTCAATAGCTTTCGTCAAGGGGGCATTAATTAATGCAACAACCCATTGTATTTTAGCTTATTATAAAGGTAGCATGCATTTCGCAAGTAGGTTCTTGTCAATACCGAGTGTCTCGCCAACTTCTGAAACTTTATAATTCACACCGTGTATGGTTTGCATTGCATTGAATAAACCAGAAGGGAGTTATTAATATATATTTTTAAATTCCACATTGATTACTCCGGTAGGGGTTTCATTTAAATATCCCACGTCACTTCGTATAGTTACTTATAGCTCCCAGGATAACGCCGGCTGCGTTTTGCAAACCTCCATCGGAATATTTTATCAACTTGCCAATGATAATTTAGGGACTCGTTCTGTTACAACGGTAATAATGTATTTTATTTGTTAATATATATAATCTATGCGAGTAGATTCTCGGTCATGTCGTTAGGTAGGAGATTTATCTCCACTACACAATTTCAGTTGCCCGTGTAACAAAAAAAAGTTTATAACATTCTGCTCACCAGATTTTCAGGGGAAGATCTAGTGAGGAGAATATCCCCCGGTTTAATCCCTCTTGACATTTCAAAAAGTTGCTCATTTTACAAAAGATGGCATGTTAGCTGCCGAAATAGGTATTTAGGCTTTCTAAGTCGTTGTGGTTAGGGTCGTTATTGTTCGTTTAGAAAAAAAAATACACTTAGCTATTATTTTATTACGACAGGTTCGAAAATGAGGCACATTCTAAAAATATTTCTGTTTATATACAGAATGTTACAAAATAAGATACACATGCAATATGTCATTGTGTCAAACTAGTGTCGTGCACAGACCCACAGAAAAATTCAATACATTAGATTCCATAACCCTTACAATATATTTTGAGACAAGAGCAAACTGGGAGTCGATGTTTCACCACGCACTACGATTTTTGAAAATGACAAATTACAAACAACTAACAAATAACTCTTTTTCAAATACAACACCCTATATATTATTGAATGGCATTTTTATTAGCTTTTGCCAATATAGTGTTCGTGGGAGTCTATTTTGAAAAATTTATGAGATTTTTGCAAAAATGTTAATGTTTTTTTTTAACCAAAGTGGAATCGAGTACTAGAACGTTGTCGTAGAATTTGACACTTCCGTGTACTTCCAATAACTGTACACATCTAATTGTCAGTAATGTATTTTACTTGTGAAGAATTAGTGAAGTTGGTCTACTGCATTGGCGAAACTGCCAAAACACCTTTATTAACAGAAGCAAGAACTCCATGGGTGTCTTCATTTCAAATGTTAAGAGATTGGTTTTAACTAATTGGTAATCTTTCTTGTACCAAAAAGCAAATTATTGGTGGTCGAATCAATGAAGAAAATGAGTTGTGCAAGTTTTATTGATGGTACAGGAACATCCTCACTATAAAGCACAAGGGAAATACCTAGCAGAGGAGGCAGAATAATATTGAAACATAAATTCCAGCCTTATAATTTCAACCTAGATCAAGAATTGTAATTAATAATGATTTTGCAAATAGAATCGCGTTGTTTATTCAAATGAATGGCATGGTCGACCAGGATAATAATAAAACATTCAGTTTTCATTAAAAAAATTCTAATTAGAAGTATTTTTAGAATGTGCCCCATTGTCGGACCAATCGTTAAAAAAAGAAGTCCACAGCTTGGATAGGAAAAAGAATACGGAGCTTGCACCCACCTCTCGGTCATCCTGTACCTATGTTCTCCGAAAATGGTACACATTGTCCTGAAATGATAAATATTGATATATACTTTAAGTGGTAAATCCCCACGGCTTTTTAACATGTTAATATGTTTAATATGCGAAGCCTACTTTACCTGTATGCTGCTGTTTGGGTACAGATCCCCTCCCAAATTTAATGTGGACAAAGAAGGGTTAACGCTTTAAGTTTTATATATGGTGACAAGAACTGTTTATTTAGACGTCTCACCTATACTATGCTTTCACTTTATGAGTACACGTACTCTTGGCATCAATACTAAAAATTAGGACGTTTTCTGTTTTATGCGCAGTGAAGCAGCAGTTATTGGGGAAGAATCACCCTTGCTAGTAACAACCAGTGAATAATTGGACTATACAGTTAAACTAAATCAGTAGCAAAAAGGGTCTCTTTGCTGCAGTATATTCCATTTGCCATTATCACGTTTTCATCGGGTTAAATTCATTTTATAACCCCGTTCCATCGTCCTAATGCTCCAGCCAGGAAATTGTCAGTATAATGTGATAATTCGATTGACGAACTCAAACGCGACGTGAACCCTTCTACAGCCGTACCTGCGTTTGATGGCCATCGATTCTGCCGCGCATTGTTAGACGAGATGTGATAGACTCTTGTTATTGACATGTGTAAATCACTTGATCTTTATCAATTGCTCTGGGAATATTAATATGCTGTGCACAGAGCGCTTTCGACATCACAAAGCGAGCACTCTAGCGAGCAGACGTCGTGATGCCTTCCTGGATGTTATTTAGTTAGATAATACTCGTAAGCATCGGAATGCCACCGATCTCCCTACTTCTAAAATTAACTATTCATTGTTTAAAGTTTATTTTTTAACCTAGTCAGTTACAAATTACATATCAGAAAATAGGATTTAGTTCAAACCTGACATTCGAAAAGAACACATTGTTTTTGTTGGCGAGAATAGCGCTGTTTTTAAGAGCTAGCGAGACTCACCAACACTGATCCTTTAATTGATCACAGCACCAAAGAATTCTTTATTTGTGTTCATTTTAATGGCATACCGCATTATATTTCAGGTGCGACTCTTGCGCTTTCTATCGTTCATTCCCTCGCACTCGATATCCTACTAGAAAAGGGCGCACAGTTCAAATATTTTTATTTTAATTCCGTGTTAAAAATGAAAGATACGGCATTCAGACAAAGAATTTTTCTAGCGCTCATAATAGAATGAAAATTCAATGTTCCAGGTGTCATAAAACTGTTGGACTTGTTACTAATTAGATATAGGATAATTCAGTAATGTTTATTACCCTGTGCCGACTAAATTTATAACATAATAAAAATAAATACTTTTGTTATAAAAGTGTACACTATTGCCTCTTCCACGCAAACCTCAGTAAATTTTTAAAAATGTTTTACAGTATGGTTTCATTAAATTTTTTAACTCTAAAGTGTATCTATAGCATAATACACCTTTCTAAGGCGGAAAACGCATAAATACTTTTCCAAGAACCTTTACCAGATAATTTAGTGATCTTTGTTGCCGCATTACATTAGCACATCAGGTTAATGAATATTTCTTATCGTAAATACATCATTACTAATACCATACATTTTATATAATAACATATGTAGTCATTATTATTACCGTATTTATGTTTTCGTATTATGTCATTTAAAAGTATTGTTTCATTATTAAGTTCCTACGAGCCGAAATGTTTTTTGTAACAACACTAATTCGGGCAATTTATAGCGCCGCGCCGACAAACATCTGTTACTTTACTCAAAAACGTAATAACAACATTTGAATTTATATAAAAATTATAACAGCTTCGCATATCTATATATGTATATTTATAAATGTTCATGCAAAAATTGTTGAATAAGTACCTGCTATCATTCTACAGATTTACAAGGTATTATGAAAGTTTCAAGTAATCCGTTTTTATGATCATGTGGCTTATTCGCATATAACTGGGACTGCGACCCAACTCGCATGTAGGATTAAGACTACCTGCATCAGTTGCATACTCCAAAGTATCTGTCCAAACATATTTTTTTCAGGATTTTGACTGTGTACATCATGAAACAGCCTCAAGTTGGAATCAGACTAATAGCGACAATTATAAAGATTAGCAATACCATTTGTAAAAATAAATAAGTTTCGTCAGAAAACAGATATAGAAAAGAAAATTTGGATTATTAATTAGATATATGTTCGCCTATTAACCTACAAAATTCCCCTCCCCGCCGCCGCTGAGTTTGTGTTTGGATAAAAATCACGATATAATATAATCTTTAAGAACCCTTGTTAAATAGTTCGGGCAGGCAGTGTCATGGTCTGATTATGGGACTCATGTTCTTACACGATTACTCTACTAATTATTGTAAAGCATCTTTATTTGTTTATCTTGCATTTGCTCTGGCTGTAGCACTTAACTCGTTTTACTTACACGTTTCAACTATTGTAAATAGTGCATAAAATGGGTGGCATGAAAAACTTAACGTGTTTACTATTTATTTATCCATTGTTTTTACCATGTCCTTTTTACCAGTAAGCAAATATAGTGTATAGAGGGTCAATTCTACTAATTAATAAGACACCGCTGTAAAAAATTATACATGTGTAAAATTAAAGTAATTTCATTGTAGAGGTTAAACTGAGACGAACGCCATATAAAATTGACCTTTCCGGCGACTATTGATAAATTCGTTCAAAATGTCAAAAGCTAGGGTGGCTTGTTTTACGTTGGCCACCMACTATATCGCTAAACGGTATACTTTTGTAGTAAAMATAAGAARCTGTATAAACATTAACATTACTATCCCCATCACTAACATGTTTGTCTTAGTGCATCTAAAAAAAACTACACATCTTCAGTCTTAATGGTAGAAATGGCTCCCTGAAAGCGTCTGTGACGGTCGAGAGATCTGGACCACTCCCCTTTCGGTAATTAATAAACCGTAGCAGTGGAACAAACATCTCTGCTTTTATATGACTCAAAGTCACCCTGAGACCGCATCGTGCAGTAAGGTTTACATCGGACAGGGAGCATCAGTAATCCTCTTCGACCCTGGAGGTGTGAGTACATGTATAATTACGACAGACTCTCTAAAACAATGATGGTTTTGGGACTTAATTAAACTCTGTCTTGTCATGTTTACTCAGGCCTGTACGCTTGCAGACGACATTGGCGGTTTATAACTTGTCATTACCATGCTCACTGAGATTTCTAACTCGGTCGCGCGCTTTAGAGTTAATTTTAGATACGCTCCAAGAGTTACCTAAGCCCTTTATCACGTACAGCCGAAATTAGCTTACCTCATTCAAATGCACCAGGACGATTTAATGAATCGAGACATTGTAAAAAACATGTAAATATGTAAAGCAGAAATTATTTTAGGACTTAGTCAACCGGTTGCTTACAATTATAGGTTATATTAGTTGTTTATTTTATATAAAATTAGTACTTATTTTAAACAGGTGCTTGTTTCTGCATTCAATTTCCTCATTTATGACTTATATCGACTTCAGTTTTAAACCTGTGGAATTTTTCTGTGTTTCCAGGTTATTCTTTTGTATAATAATCAGCATATTTTGGAAGACACTTATTCCATCTTTGTTCTAGCATAAACAAACCTTTCTAAAAAACGTCGCGGTCCTTGAAATGGTGTTATAACGTCATCATTGATCCCATATCTGATTCTTCGAATTATTTCTTTTATTTTAGCTTTAACAAAAGTTACCAGGTGCTAAGTAGTTGAATATGGTGAATGGGTCATTAGTTCGAATGTAGCGTCGTGCATTGGATTCTAGGAAACAAGGCTTTTATACATAAGGGCATTTGAAACAGAATTCCATGAGACTTTCCTCTTCTTCTTTATAAATAACACAGTCATGAAGTTTGTTTTTTTACTAAGGTTACATAGTACTGTTCCCTTGATTTTGTAGCCATAATCTTACCTGTGGAGTTTAGAATCGGAATCCAAATATTGAATCTGTGTTTGATGAACGGTAACAAACCCGCCCAGAACACTTTTTGGGTTACTATAAATCAACTACAAAATTAACTGCTAAAATTGCTACTCTCTAGCTTTTATTCCATACAGAATCAACATTCTGGGCACCCATCGAATAGAGACCTTATGAAGTCCCATATAATTATTGATAATGTTGTCATTCGTACCATGTGAAATCCCCGCATACAGTTTGCGGCCGACCAACACCTTTCATCAGTTTGTCCAGCGCATGGAAACTGTCTGAACTTCAAGTATACAAACCATACTTCATTAATGTATTTTGGTGTTAAACATTCCTTTTGCAGATATTTAATACGAGTCTGTAGCTCAGTTTTCTTCATTTCTTTTGTAAAGAAGTATATGTTGTAAAATTTCTACTTTAACTTAATGTAGCTTTTTAACCCCTAAAACTGCAAAAACCAGCCTTGGTCAATTATAAACATTATACACCTCGTATATGGGCATTGTACTGTGTTATTGAGTTATTGTGATACGAGTCCTATAATTGCGTGTCCAGTGGTCCAGTGAAGATGTTAAAGATTTTATTTAAACATGACAAGATATATGATTTCTTTCTTCACCGCTAAAATAAGACAAATTTGGAATTTCGATAATCCATGTTTACTAAACTGTGGATGTATACCTTATTTATTATTATTTTTCGTCTTGGTAGTCGAAATTGATGTATGTCTTCTACAGGAACAGTATGTATTATTTGTGTTTGTTGTTATATATACATTATGTCGTATTTTAAGCACGCGAGCTTTAATTGCACAAAAGTTTTTATCAGTATAGCATTTTCTATACTTACTGACCATTTAGTTTGTATTGATAATACATCGTTGCATATAACATCTAACTATACAATACAGGACTCAGGGGTCATTACACCGCTTCCCTTTGTTTGCGAGAGTTGTTGGTTATTGCGAGCAACTGGGCCACTGAAGTTTGCTTAATTCTAAACTTAAAAGTAGGCGTCGTTGTCGTTTAAGACACGGCGTTGTTCTAGACCGGTGGGAAGGTGAATCTGCTTTCGAATTTCTCCCGGTTGGAAATCACTGCATCCGCTCCCGAGATTCTTGCCAGAGCTGTTTAATCCTCGAATTGCCGGCGTCCTGAATACTATTTCAGGATTGTAATTAGGTTCTCCGCAAAACCAAGTTTGTTGTTCAAGATCAAGCCAAGTCTGCCTGACGTGTCGCTGCAACTTCAGCATCCATTACGGAGTTCTCTTTGTCTAATTGCCATTATTATTAATTGCTGCGGGTCGCATTTTCCACCCATTTCTTCATTAACTATGTATATCATTATATTAGTAATGATTTGTTAGGCGCGATGGATTTAATACGTAGATTTTCGAGATCGGTTATTTTAATGTTACTTATTTGTTTCTTAATTTAGCTGTTGATATTACTAAAAGTTATTTATAGGTGCTCGTTTGCTAGTCACCCGTGGTAAATTATGGCGGTTATTTAATCGTAAAACAGGTCGATAACCCGATTGATTTGACGGCTTAATTGGTAAAATTATGTAATCCAGAAAATAGTTACTAATTATGACTTTATTCATAACAGGCAACTCATATGGAAATAAATAAAACTGTAAATTGTACCTCTAAGAAATTTAAACTATCGAACTTCACTTATCTTCTTGTATAACCTCGCTTTACCGCGTGTTAGAGGCATAATCCGTATTATAACGTATATCCACATTATATTATACTCTCCCACGTTCTACGCTTAGACAAAGCATATTGCTGTTCAGCCAAGCGAAAAAAAGTTAATTTCACACTCTAATTACACGTATGTATTACGCCGGTTTCTGCCGTGAGCCAGTAATAGCATAGCTTTTTCGCTGTTGCCTGCTAAATCTACCACTAAATTTGCTCCCGACTTGATTTTGTTTCTGACACATCTTAAAATTCAATTATGAAGTTTTCGACGCGGTCGTGAAAAATAGGTGATCGTTGAATACCCAATATTTGTTATGGCATCTGCGTATCCAATAATATGCTAATTCGGGGCAGGCTACTCTTCAGAAAAATCAATCAAAAGTGTGCTTAGCCATGGTTCTCAGTTTCTTAAAAGTTATATTACTTTACAGTATCTTTTACGCGAAGATGGTAGAAAATAATACAGACGTAAAATAGATGGCTGTATATAAAATATCGGGCATCTCTTATCTAAAGTGCGTAGTGAGGTCCTTCTAGTTGCGTTAAATAATTAGAAGATATAATTGTGACAAAATAATATCATAATTGCTAGGTCACATGGTACCAAAACTGGAGTTTATACCTAAAGTTCCACAAATCACATGAGCAACAGTAATGCATTTTAAGCAGCTACATCAATTTTTACGACTGCAAGATATAGGTTAAGTGAACGCCTTACGTGTAAGTAAATTATATCTCCCCGTGCATGTCCTTAAATAATAACAATAACCATACAAGAAAAAAGCGTAGCACCACCACTCCATATGAATTTTAGGAAAAGTATCAATACGAGTACGATATAAAGGTAGTTTGATTCTGAATTTGAAATTCGTAGAACTAAACCTGTAGCAGTTAGCTCTTAATTCTCATGTAAAGCTTATCTCGAAACCTACAACCTTATGCTTCCAGAGTTGCAATATTGTAAATTATTCAAATAATTCAGTAGTTTAAAAAACAATACTAATAAATCTATTTAAAAACGTATAAAAGTGTCATGATTTTACCTTTAGCAATGTTGATTTATATCTAAGTTTCCTCGCAGTTTAAAATAAAATGGCTTGGTCAGTGCTATTTTCGGAAAATGTTGTGACGTGGTAGGGTAAATAACAGATATATGTCACTACTGTTTGTCGCCGTCTACCAACTACGAAAAGGTGTTGACTAACTATACGGACGATCGTACACTGTAAAACAAATTATTTTGAAATAGTGGAACGGATTCTCGAAAGCTCAGTATTTGTATTCCTGTTTTGTTTAATTCGTGCAAAGCATCGCACTACCTGATTGATTTGTATGATGCATTTTTCGGACATCCAAATGCACAGGATTTCATTTACAGGGGTGGTGTTCTATAAGATTTCATTTAAGACCGTTATTATTCATGTGTTCTTTGCTGATGATATCGAGCTGCTGACGAATTAGTTTTATCACTGTACTGTGATCATTCTTTATATTTTTAAGCAAGCTTCTGCCTGTAATACACAGAAATTTTACACAGGATAAACACACGAAGTATAATAACAAAAAACATAATGTCATTTTAGCTGTATATTTTCCTTGGAGTTGTTTTTCATTAATGAAATATAATTATCTGGTAACTTGCGATCATACTACAGTACCCATTAGTCAGTTTAATAGCTTGGAAACGCGCTGATTGATTGTGTTTTGTTTCACATTTTTATCAGATAGCTCTAACGGTCATTTCCAAAGAGCATTAAAACAGTATTGAACTCGGGTGTGAGCTTTAATGTTCTTTGTAAATAACTCTTATATCGAAATCTGATAAAAAAACGTGAAGCAAAACACACAAAGAATCAGTTCGTTTACAAGCTATTTAATTGATTCAAAATGAGTGCACCTTCAAAAACAATCAACTAGATGGGATAAGAGTGATGAATAATTTAGGCAACAATTTATCGAGGAGGTACCAACTTCGACAACAGTTTGTTAAAGGCAGGTGCGAGAGAAAGCTAAAATAAAAGAAACGTTTTGAATTAATTTTAATTTTAAATTTTTTGGTGTGAGATGAATATTCTTAGTGACAAATTTTTCAATACATATTTGTATCATTTTTAGTTATAGTCGATAAAACATGTCTGAAATTATTTACCCAAATAAATAGCAAACTATTTTTAAATTAAAGTAATTTATTTGACTTCATGGAATTTGTCAGGTTTATGAAGTTTAGTTACGTTGGTGTAGTATTACAGCTACAAGCTTGAGTATCGTGAGGACATTAATAACATGCAGTATATACATTCTGCTATTCATATCGACAAAGAATATGGTAGTATCGTTAACACAATATGTGGCTTCATTATCATCATTAACCGTACTATTTGGCCAAATCGTTACTTTAAATGAATTTAGATTATGATTTAATTGTCATACACGATCAGTAGCTGATAACTATGCGTGAAGCCGATATTATTTGTACTATACATTATTTTGTTGCATTCAATAAAATATTTTTAATTTTAGGTAGTGAAGTAGCGTTGGAAAAGTTCAGAAATATTAAAGAGTCAGCTAAATTAGTGATTATGCTTTGATGTGTGTGTGTAGACAGCCATGCAGTTACATTCTCAGTATAAGGTACCTGGGCACAAGTAAGTTTTATTTAAAGCGTAATCCACCAAATGCGCATTTTTTATTTCCTAATTAAAGACAATTTAATTTTGAAGGATGATTTTTTTTATTAAAATTTAAAGGCTACGCATTTTGGACGTAATAATGTATCCGAGCAATCCGCAGACAGCTGCTTTGGCTTGTTAAGCCTCCTCAGCACGGCTCTAGATCCAATCCCAATGCAGAAAACACGGCATAGTTCTGATTTACCTTTATATATGGCAAGGTGGGCGGTGTTGGTGGGAGAGTAAGAATCCATGTTGACGACTAACATCTGTAGGAGACTAGAACTAGCCATGCCGAGGAAACTTAATAATCCGAAACAGTTGTCCACGGATTCCTCTGATGCAGACAATATGGCATAGGCATTACGTCCAGTAGTGAGAACTGCGTTCTTTATAAGGAGCCGCCGTTGGAGACATCTATCTATCAGTGTTAGTTATAAGTGTTCGTACCCGCTCTAAATGAAAGTACATTTCATCGATAAACATGAGTTTGCTTGTTGATTCTGCAATATCCAATTTACAATACACGGCACTGCGCATGATCAATTAACTAAATTTTATAATGATAGGCATGAAGATCATTCTTTCAAAATTCGCTCTAAAGTGGGTCTTGTATTCCTAACCCTTGTGAACGGTGGCAAGTCGAGGATTTTTTTTGCAGCAGCAGCAGCTCTTCCAGTCACTGCTTCGATATTTTTGACTGCTCGGTCACGAATCAGTGTACTTTCATTGGCAACAGCATTAGTATCCACAAAGTTGATTAAACGGTTGACCCTCGAACAATTGCAGTTCTCTCCCCATAATTGCTCGTATTTAATCTGCGAACTGTTTCTTTAACAACTAAAATGTGCTGTTCAGTTGTGTAACGCTGCATTTCTGATAATCTGTGTCTGTTTGACACTCGGTATGATATTAACGCTAATTTGAACGCAGACTACTTGATTAAAAAAATGCTGTGAAATCGAAAAGTTGCATCTATGTGTTCATTGTATATTCAGTGAAAATAGTGTTTCCATCACATGTCACATAGGTACCTATTATCTACTAAAATTATAATGCTAAAGTTTTAAACGAACTAACCCCTCGATCTTTACACAAACTGAAATTATGGTACAACGCCTACAACCAACGTGTAACGCATTTACCAGAAGGAAGCAGTGCGTAGGACTCCAAAAAGCTTTGACTTCTAAGAGGAATAAATACCCGCAAACTTAAACAAAACCCTACCTGGAACAGGTTGCGTGACGGCTTTTGTATTATCCCGGACGGCCCCCTGTTTACGTTGTTAGTGCCTTCGCCTGTGATCCTTTTCCTGCATCCGAGAAGGATTCGAGAAACAGAATTCACCTGCGTAGATCATTTTTCCAGTTAGCTTCGGAATTGCCCTGCGAAAACTGGCTGACCCGTGTCCCGTTTGCAAATTGAATTCCGAACTTCAGTCGTCGTCGCCGGTCGCTTTTGATTTCGTTACGCGGTCCGTCGAGCGAGTGGTCGTCCCGGGGAAGGTGCACAATTTACGCCTCAAAGATCGACATCGACACGCGTTGGGATATTCAATTTCTTCCGCGCGTCCGTAGGCGTAAATTCAGCTTCGGTACCGAACAACATAGGCGTCGATTTTAGAAATGGTGCTTGAGTAATTCTTGAAATATATAGACAAATTATTTGATCATTTCCAAATCATTCCAGGGCGCGATTAGCGGATTACGAAATACTCACTGATAATTAGGGGGGTTATTTTAAATTTGAAGATAAGGGGCTACCCTGTTTGTATTGAAGTGGACCAGTCTAACCTTTCGTTTTAGGGTACATTCACTGCAATTCTAGTGAGGCGTTTTTGGTAGGATTTAGCGGTAGAAACAGAACTCTATTATACTGCCTCGAGTACGAACGTAAGATACCTACCTCAGTTCGAAAAGAATGTATGCATTTTATTATACATACATATGCTCCGTTCAATTTAAATATAGCCATCCTTAAATAGAGCTTTATCTTTGTTTGTTTTTTCGAATTTACGCGACAAATTTTTTTAATGGACGATGGATTGGGACAAAGGAATCTGTGCAAGCTCACCCGCAAAATTTGATTGTTCTTTGGGGAGTTTTAAAAGTTAAAGTTCATGAAACTATGCCTAACAATACTGCAGTATTAAGTCAGAATAACCTAGTTGCCTGCATAAGTTTATGTCGTCGGGATATCGAGTGTGCAGTTAACAGTATAACAAATGACTGTTTTTTTGTGTAGAACAGAATTGCGACTTATTTGAGCATTTACTTTAGTAACTTCAGATTATTGTCCCTATCTACTCTTCTCTATATATAAAATTCTAGCGCACATGTGTATGTCACCGAATTCCTCCTATACGGCTGGACCGATTTGAATGAATTTTTTTGTGTGCGTTTGGGTGGCGCCATGTATGGTTTATATTCACAAATCAGCCCGGTAGATGGCGCTGCAGCCGGTATCTAGGTTATTTCCTCCTGAACGGCTGGACCGATTTGAATGATTTTGTTTGTATGCGTTTGGCTGGCGCCCTGGATGGTTTAGATTCACAAATCAGCCCCCCGGCAGATGCCGCTGCGGTCGGTATCTAGGTTATTTATCTGTACCGCAACTAAACGGCTGGACCGATTTGAATGAGTTTTTTTATATGTGTTTGGGTGGCGCCCTGGATGGTTTAGATTCGCAAATCAGCCAGGCAGGTGGCGCTGCAGTCGGTATCTAGGTTATTTATCTATACTGCAACTGAACGGCTGGATCGACTTGAATGAATTTTTGTGTATGCATTCATTCATTCATTTTCATATCCTAGTCGCTTGGAATATTATGCAGGACGTCTGCCAGGTCCGCTAGTTTATATAAAATTTGTAGTTGTGATGTTACCATATTACTGGAGGTTGCATAACAAATCTATACCTGACACCCACAAAAGTACTTCAAAATATAATTTTAAACTTTAATTGTGCAATAAATAGAAATCTTTTCAAATGACACAGTAAACGTCAAGAGCCGGATATAGAGTTGAATTATATTTTTCAGAGTACCCCTATGTTTAAATACATTTTTATACTAAACAAGTAAGGAGCAAGTATTTGCTGGTAATTGTGCAAAGGCAATCACGTCAAGGTACTTTCTTACACGTCCTCAATTGTATAAAATTTGAGTAGCGAATCCAATAGAGTAGCTAAGGGCTTACATTATTATTCAGTAATTATTTTTCTTACTTCCGTCAGCACATAGATCATTAGGGGCGTGACTTCGCAAGAAAAATATATTTTATATGATTTATTAATTTATTGAACATTTTTATGAGAACGGTTATCCATGTATGCCCGACGCCTATGGAAGGGTAAATCCTCTCGCGGACACTCAGAACCCGCAAGGATCCTCGAGGAGTTTTTTACATCACTGGAACAAACACAAATATTTCAGATAAGATTTAAATGCTCCAATTCCGAGGATACGCCTAACCTCGGCCGTTTACCCAAGATGGGAGTTTACGGATCTTTGTGATACCACTCAAAATCCCCGGCAAGCGTGAATAAGATATGAATCTGTAAAAGCGAACGTTTTGCGAATCCCCGATGCTCATTTTCCTGCAATGGCTTTTAAGCGCAGAGCTTGTTAAGGTACTTTTCGTGATGTCTGCATGCAGAATGCACTTGAACCAGCATATGCGTTGTAAGCCAGCTTGCAGCATAAGTAGGTGTAATAGCAGAGCTGTTCATGGGAAGTTTGTATTTAAATTGCTGCAGTAATACTCCCGCGAATTATGTATACATCCAATACAAAGCAGACTTTTAAATGAAGTTTGAAGTCGGCTTTGATATTCGCGTAATATTTTATTAGTGTTGTCTGTAATTCATTTCAGTTTCTAATAACCCTAATAGCTCAACATAAAACAGTGAGCGCTTTTACATGCCTGTCTTACTAATACATTTCGAGTTCTCGCTTAAACCGCTTAAAAAGTCTCAAGGAAGAAATCGGCGATTCTACTTCAAAACATTATATATTACTCAATTTCAGATCATGCCACTTGCATCTAAAGGACGTATTTTATAAATAGTGGAGACCTGCGTTTTACTGTTATTTACTATTTTTCCGCTTGGATAGCACTTTCAAATGCCGAATGGCGAATGCATCTTAGCAGCAGTTCTGAGTGTTACGGTTCATCGAATCCTGCAATGCAAAGATGATGATTTATAAGAATGGCAAATGGCTTATGCCATATTTCGGTTAGCTCAAGAAACGAGCTAATACTGTGACTTCAGTATTTTAATGAACTTCAGTTAATCGCCGGCCCTAAATTGCTTATAACATAAGGAGCGTTCAATTTTCATTTAAATGAAAAAAAACTATGGAATGCCTTTTGTTTGCCATTCTTTTTATGTAGCCACAAAAAAGAGGAATTCTTTTGGTACAGAACAGCTGTTACATTATACAGTTATAGCATATACCTTAAAAAAATTTGAACACTGTTAACTTTTGACGAACACTCCGAATTCCATGTGCTGTTCCTGTGCAGACTATTTTTGACTAATCTGCTTCACGATCTGAAAGAAAAGTGCGAGTCTGTATAACTTGATACAAATTCAGTCCATCAAATGCAGTTTTTTTAATGTTCGGACACGACACATTTATTTTATTGGCTATTTTTAAAGGCAAAATCGTATTCTTAGCTACCAGATTTTATTTTTTATTCATTATCATTCACGAAAAATTATATAAATAAAGTGAAAAAATTCAGCCTAATACCTTTACTTCAACAAATGTTCATTCTTTAATTATTCACTTTTAAATTTTTTGACATGAAATCGATATAGTAGTGTAGAGTAGAAAAAAATTAAATAAAAATCATTGAGCAAAGCAAAGTAGTTTTTGGCGATTGTGTTCATTAAGTTTTTTATTTGAGCTATATTTTGACATTAAGGCATTAAAGAAAGTTTGCCAAAATATCTATTTTACTGGTAATATACTAAATGTAAGAAAAATTGGCATTTATTAAAATATAGATCTTTGTCATCCTTGCAGGAACATAAGCTTTCGCGGCCAGAAGTAATTTTAGGTTGGACCGCATTCGTTTTGAAAATATGATCGACGCCCTCCTTTAGTTTTTTGTTAAGCTCTGATGTAATTATCGCGTTAATTTTGGGTCATATGCCATATTTCAATCCTGATGAAGCCTGTTATAAGAGCGATCGAAATATTGACTTCACTTACGACGTGATGTAATCCAAAAAGACCAAGATTGCAATTGTCATATTTGGTTAAAGACGATAGATCGCTTGCAGGTGTCTAGATAATCTTTTAACCACGTTTTTGGCAATTTTGATGCGTTCTACTACGATCTTCTGCGACGGTTGTTATAGAGTTCACTTATTTCAAATATACGGCAATTTTAAAAAGACGTTGACAGTAAGTTTTGAGGCGCATAGAGTACTGAGAGAAATATCAATCATGGGATATGTTTGCGGGAATTAAAGAAGCGTGTTGTCGGTCTGCGCTCAAATGGTTAACCACGAAGCCCTTACCAATAATGGTTGTCCTGTAGAAATGCATCTTAGTCTATCCCGAAGTATTACAGTGAGAACTCCTTTCGTGGGCATGCTTCAGCAGTGCCGAACAACATCCTCTGTTACTGACAAAACTTAATTTTTGGCCACTACGTCGCTTTTTGCAATGATATATTCAGGAACCAAATTTTCGTTTATAACTCTTTATGATATAATCGTCCTTGCCATAGGGACTCATGGCCAACGTAGTTGACCATCGAAAAAAATGAATGGCTCCTGCGAAAGCGCTTAAAAGTATCAGTTGTATAAGCAACTCCACTTCATTCGTTGCAACGACGACTTTGTATTTCTGCACTCTTATTATTAATGTGTGCTATAATGTTTACAGACTTTTTTCTGGCAGAAACAGCTCATTAGCCGTATTGATATCTATAATTCAACAATGATTGATACTAGATTGAGACTTGAGTTTGCTAGGCTCGTAAACACACTGGAGCGTTATCTCGGCCTTTAATATAAAAGAAAACATGTACCAAAATTTGTTGAAATCAAGCTTTTACTATTACTAGTAGATACAGACTTAATCTGACTACGACAACGTAATAATATTTTGCAGTTATAGAACACGACGAATATAAGTTAAAATATAATGAACGGCATTTCTTAGGATTAAGCTTGTTCACATGGGATGATTCTTAATTATGATTAAAGTCGGAAGCCTTCTTTTATTCGGCCTAATTTCTTTCCAGTTAGGAAATCGAAGCGTATTAACAACATACGCGACTTGAGCTTGCTCCCCCAGGGCAAGGTAGATAGAAATCCGATCCTAAATCAGTGAGTTATCTGTCAATGAATAGCCTCCTAAACCATGCTGGCTTAGGGCCTAGAACCACGTAAGCTCCTTCGGTATAATAAAAACGCCCCCATGGCTTCGTGTAATCTGTAAGTACCCTTTGTCTACTCCGTTGTGCCTAGCAAACGCTAAAGTTCTTTTATATTCAATTCTCGATCGTTTTCTGGCCAAATGGGTAATTAAAGAGGGTTGCGCTCGCCAAGTCTCAGAATGAACAGCTGCATATTTACCTGAGGACATCCAAATTAGGTTCCGCCTCGATTTTACGGTAATTTACTAAATCGGCTAGCCATGACGGACATTACCGAGCAGCTCATTATTATTGTATGTTGAATGACGGTCCCCATGCGTGCACTTGCCTAAAATTAGATTTCTAGCAAAGGTCGGATATAAGCGTATATTTCGTGCTATTGAACTGGAATAATTGATATTTCCTCCAGACATAAGCTATTAACCTACCGCCTGAAGTTCGCCGGCTGCATTTAGGGGAGCGATGTTTGCTAGATAGTTGTTTTATTTATAAGTTGTATGCTACTTATATCGAGAATATAAAACGAACGAAGAGCAGGCGTCTCTTTAATTAGCCGGAATGAGGTACCATTTGTAAGCTGATAGTACGACGAATATGTATTAGTACGTTACAGTACAACAGAAGGCAGGCACCTGGTTGCGTGATAACAAAATATCCTTTGTGTTATTTATAGTGTAGTCAACAATTTCGTTTGATGTCCATTTGAAACAAAAATAATCAATCTTGGTCGTTTTGAGTTAGACCGTCGCGTCGTTGGATATAGAATTGACGTTTCGTCTGCTCTTCGAAGGGTGATCACCAGGATAGGAATATGAAATGTGGCATAAACTTAAGGCGAGAAACAAATCCTAAAGGATTGCAGACGACGTTTTTTATGAGTACTGAATTTGGATTGAAGAGGCACGAAGACTGTTTGATCGTCGCCACGGGACGCAAACTTCAATACAAATTTAATTTTAACTTATTCACTTTTATGATGACCGATTATATACGTGTGTTTTCCTTTTTGTTGACGATAAAATTTGTACGCTGAAATTAAAATTGTTTGGATGATTTCATACACAGTTCTCGAGTGGTGATTGAAAATAAATAAGCAGATGTTTGCAAATGTGTGGATCAGACGTAATGCTCCATTGGGTTGCTTCCTGCTGTCCCCAGGCCTATCCCCGGTAGATCTTTATTTATACGGTAAAATGAAGCGTCAAGTATGTAATATGACACGCATATGAACTGGAGAAGTCATATTATGTACTGCAAACGCAGGCGTTCAGGTATATGTAGTTGATGAAAATGATCATTATTTAGAACAACCATTAGTAATTTGTACAACATTGTATAAATCCGTTATTAAGTATAGTCGATAACTTTAAACCTTTAGGTGTTTCATATTCGGATTGCAAGAACATTCACATGAATTGTTTTTCAGAAAAATTCAGCATGTTCTGTTTGCAATTTTGTAGCATTCCCCTACAGACACAGCAGTGTGTTATAAATAATCACAGATGTCAGAATATATCAAATTTCTTCTCGCTAGATAGTGTGCATAATTTAGTTTTTCTTAAGTAAATTTGACAATATCCCTTAATTATTAATGAGCAATAACAACCCGAACTGGAAGCAAGAAAATTGTCAATTGTCAATTTTGTGCGTGGATTAAGTTTCTACGATTATAGTAGTTAATGGTTGTTCCACTGATAGTAAGTAGGGACAGATCCCGTCAGCTAACATATACACAACGTCACACGATTTACGTCACGGGCTAGTCCATTTTGTATGTTGATGTTTTGATAACAGACATATAACCTATTAATTAAAGCAAAGCACGAACGTGTTGTCAGTGTTAGGTATATTACTCGTTGTTATATTTGTTCATTAGAAATTACCGTTTAGATATTCTCGTGCTAGCATTATGTCGTCGAAAATATCGGTGTGCAAAGCAAAGTGCGCAAGGTAATTGCGAATGAGCAGGACTTTATGAAGATAGAAGCAGACAAGGGGATAACAATACCAAATTTTAAAGAGAGGCTGCCGACTGCCACTACAATTTGGGAAGGCAGTTATCGAAGTATTGTAAATGAGGTCAACAAGAAGAACAAAGAGAGAAGCCGTCATTTTGTCACCTGCAAAGACGAAAAAGCTAAAGCGTCCATACATGACTTGCACGAAGGACAGAAAAATGTGTCCTATAATTTATAATTACATTGCAAGGGAACCACCAACTTTGAAAGGTATATTGCCTAAATGATGAAGTAAATCTGGCTAATTTAACTGTTTTCTATCCTCATCATTGTTATTATTATTAAAATATTACAATTCGAAGCATTATTAAAAGCCTGCGATTCAAATGCAACAAAACAACAGACAGCAGAGTGTTCTGATTCAAGACATAAGGTGGAGACTGGAGAGTATAAAGTACTTATGGGAATCCCAACACTACATTCAGGAAGTTCTTAAATAAAGGCCTGGTGTGACGGTTCAAAATATGACTTTAAATAGCCAATATAAACAATAGGAGCTGATTACGGCGCAAGTAGATGTAAAGATCGGTTACGATCTAAATTCCAATATGTTTCGGCCAGGTTTAAAATTATCATAGTGACATGAACGATGATAATTTCATGAAGTGGATTCGATTTTCATTATTACCAAATTTGCCCCAATGTTGATGTGACTGACAATGCTTTTACCACAACGTTCTACATAATCATAAATTAACCAACCAAAAATTGCAATGTGGAATTTTAATAAACCATAAAAAATACAAAACAAGAAACCCATGTTATGTTTTAGATGTGGAAGTAGCAGAACGTGGTTACCTCCAAGAAATCTTGGCGCAGCGCAGGTGAAAATTATGTTGGTGCCAGAAATATTTCATTCGGAATGGACAATACTGTGAGTACAGCAAAAAGAATGATAAAATGAGTAACATGTAAATTGTTTAACATTATATGGAAATAGAACAACTGATGGACTTGCCGCGTGTGTTGACTTCTGCTTAAAGGTGCGAATCCGAATGATTGCGACGAAGACAATAAAGGCTAATGGCTACGAACCTGAAACAAATGGTAAGGAAGAAGAACGAATTCAGAATGGTGACAAAAAACCACGCAGATGCGCAAATTTAAATTGCATTCTCAATGAAATAGAAGATCTGATCATTCAAACTTTTGCTTAAACTTTTACACTATACCCACTGATGACTTATTTACGCTTTAGATTATTGTTATCAAGCAACTATTGTGTGTTCGCCTCAACGTACAGCTAAAGACGCTATGAATGTAAATGAACACGTTTTCTGGCCAAATGGGCTTAAATAAATAAAAGAATAAATGTGTAATCGCTAGGTATATCCAGGGCGGTGTAGGTTGGTTAGTAATTTATCGAAACACGCGGATTTAAAAGGCGATTCGTTTAAGAAATCTATTTGCGGGCAACTCCGGTGTAAGGAGGCGTTTTGTGAGGGGTCAGCGTTGCAAAGCGGTTTTCTAGAAGTGCAGGCGATAACTCTCGATACCAGCGGGTGTGACTCGGTCACAGAGCAGATAGATATTGGAACCAATTTGCTTTACGACGTGCTCGAGCTATGGTCCGGTAGCCAGCCAAAGCCGATAAATCCTATTCCTGAGCGTTGGGACGCGCTTTCGCGAAGGATCGGTATTACACAGGTTTTTGCGCTACCTGCACTTAATTAAAGAAATGTCAAGGCCAGATCATGTCACTTTTTTACTAATGTAAATGAATTTTTAAATTTTGGCTATAACAAACTTCTTGGTACTGCTTTACCACACATGCTAATAAAAGTTATTGTATTGATGCCATTATAAAATATTTTTAATGGAATATAAGTTTTCTGAATGCTAATTATAGCAGATAAAAAGAATTAGGTTAAGCCTATTTATTGATAATAACGCTGGAATTATTTTGCTATTGCGATTTAGTAGGCTTGCATTTTTGCCTTGCGAAGAGTTCCGTTATATTGTGTGACCAACGGAAAGTAAACCATCCTAAATAACAACATGGGAAGCCATGATTGGGTTATTTCCAGACAATTTTAACTCCAGAGAGCTATCCACTGTGTCAGGTCTAATATGCACTGGATAAGATAATGCGTTTCTCCCAAACTGGATGAATACAGGTTCAAACCCCATACAATGGAAAATACTTTCTTATTTATATATGCTATTATCCATAAAATCTGTTACTGTCGAATAAAGTAAAAAAAAAGCAAATGTACTCATCGTCGGGATTTGAACCTGAATCTCCCAGCTTACAAGCAAACACGTACGTTTTGGGCCCCGTCGTCCATAGATCTTGTTTTCTAAACCAGCTAATTAAATAAATGTAGGATAGATATACACATTCCTAACTTCTATTTACTACTTAAAAAGTTATTAAAGATTGAAACAAATAAGTTAGTGTCCTTAAAGTAATCTGGAAATACACTCCGAATACACCCGATATCGCATCCATGGTTTGTATGCAACCACGAGGTATAGTTACTATTTAGGAGAAATTAGTATTGTTTCAACACTTCTAATTCATTTTAACTACTAATCAAAGCACTACACTTCACTTTGAGCTTCGCGATTGGTTTTGAACCTTCAATCACCTTCGAGAACCTTTGACTGATTCGTTATTCTGGTTGCCTAATCCGCAGGCGCTGGTATCCCCACATTATAACACTGTTGGTGTTTCAATAGCTTTATTTTTAACTTCCAAGACTGCCTAAATTTCTCCAACATTGTTTTTCTTTCAGTTTTAAAAAAGAACTGTATACTTGGTTATGTACCTAATGAAAATATATAAAATACAATCATGTTTATTATATTTCTTAAGCTCCTTATTTTCTTCTCCCTTTAGCCTTGTTAAAATCTTGGCATCGCATCTTATTCTCGATTTGGTTGTAGTCATCTGCACTTGTTACCTTTACCTTATAGCTTTTCAGCTTTTAACAAGGGTATTCAAATTCCTTTTTTATGCTTAGTAGTTTCTACCTACTCTTATTTCATCTGTAGTTCATTATTTTACCTTAACAACTTTCGGGGACAAATTATTATGTTCTGAGAATGTCTTAAAGATCCACTTCTAGTGGACTAATCGTTTTATCTAGTTCGTGCAGTCTTCAAAACTTCTATGCAAATTCGTCAGAAATTTTACCAATCGCATATTTTTATGTAATTTTCAGCAAAAAAAAAGAGGCCTACAGAATAATACCCGTTCTGGTATCATTTGTGTTCTACCGAACGGAACCGATCAGCACAATCAAGCTTCTCAGAAATAGCTTTACTGTTCATCATAGATTATGATGCTTAGACATAAATTGGGATTATGTTATACTATTCGTATATCATTATAGCTTTTGGGATGAAATTTTTAGTTATGGAATATTAAAAATACATGAAAAATTAAATGATGTATAAACTATTAATTTTAAAAATGTTTAAAGAAGATTTTAATATTTGTTTCCGCTTCAGGGCTTCAAGCATCGTAAAGTCTAATTATTTTACACTTAAGCCAACAAAATACGTGCATATTACAATTATACTCACATGAGTATTTTAGTAAACTGCAGAGTTCGACAACAAATTTTTTCATCTACTTTCATGAACGCAATAATGATAAGGAGTCAGAAAATAAACATTCTTGCTTCAAGTATGAATTATAATGTTGATTTTACTCACCATGTTAATTTAAAATTAAAACACTAATCATTGACTTACCATTTTAAATAGCTATAAGTTATCAAAATATACTAGATGTATCAGTTGTGCTATAAAATTTTCGGCAGCTAGGTTTCTCAATATGTGTGCATAAACATAAAAGTTAGTTGTCTATTTAACTTTCTTAGTCACTAATGTTTCGTTCACTGTCTCCATTGCTATTCATTGGAGTTATTGAATATAATATTATATATTATAATATAAAACTAAAAGGAATAATACTTGCATGCGAATTTTTCAAATAGCTCCCGCATTTGAGATTTTAACGGTAAGTGGTTCAGAATGCCACGTCGGCGAATAGATGTGGTCTTAAATTCCTGCTGTATGCAGTCTTCATCTTCACAATCCGTGCCCCTTGCCAAATGTCACGAGTCGTGCGACCCCCGCCTCATCCACTCTATCAGGATTCCATTTGCCTCCCTTAATACCCACCCCACGAAATCCCTAATATTTTCTCCATCATACTGAATCTTCCTAATGGACTCTAAATGGAGACGACTCGTATGACAGCGGGCAAACCGATGCTTTTTCCCGGGGGTCTCTATTCCGCGCAMTATCCAATTAAAAAAATAAACTATTAAAGTTCTTCGGTTACACGGAACCCCACTGAATCTAGACGTCGCCCTCGGCGGCTTAATATTTCATAAATGAAGCGGTCGTCTGAGWTTGTAAATAACCTTCTACTTTGACGGTAAATCTAGGTATGCATTCATGTTTATTAAAATTATTGGAATTGCACTTTGAACTACGTTTTTCAACAAAAATATAGTATCCGTTAATTGCAATTAATAACTATAGTAGCTAGCTTTATTAAATACCTAGTGCAGGATGTTCTGGTGAAAGTAGTAGTAGAATACACCAAAAGTATATGTATTACACTCTTCTTATTCTGCGATCATTTTTATTTCTAGAAATTTTATTTTTACCACATTTCAGATAACAGTTTCTACGACAGTAAAGTAATTATAATTAAAATAAACACACTAGTGCAATTAGAGGTGACGACTGCGGTTCTATCTCGTAACTTTTTAAACACTTCAAATTTGAAGGAATGCTTAGCTGCAATAAATCGTTTCACAAAAAATAAGTTATCTTAGTGGTATGCGTTATGGGTAAAACTTTTTAAGAAGTGTCGAAAACTGCTAATTTGTTGCTTTTTGGCCGTCTCCTGCCGCACAAATAATTTTTGCTAGCATTATGTTATGTGACCGCATAAGCAACTTTAAGCGTTTTTGGTATTTATAAGACTTACTGCTATTAATAAACGTTATATGAACTTGTGGTTAGATAGCTACATTTTTCTTAAATAAAAGTTTTTGGTTGCGACTAATAATTAATAAGGTGCTTTTAATAATATTTTGGTGGCATCTTAAATCTATTTTCCAGTATTGGACGTTTATTCTTTTCATGATCATTTAGACTTTCGGGAAGGACCGGAAGTCAAAAAGTGGCAAATCTAGTTGAATATTGCAGATGGAATACACTGTGCTGCTTCCAAGTCGAAAAATACCGATCGACACAACTTTGATGTTGGCCTTTAAGTTGCCCGGCCTTTTTCGTTCCCATTAGGAACTATGAAATTATTCTCTTTTATAACACTTCCAATGTAGAGATAAATAGACAAACACCTTTAATAGGAGCAAAAKGCGCTAACTGTTTATATTTTAGTCAAAATTTGTTTCAGTTAATCTAATAACATACGAGGATGGCTGTTTTCCAGTAACCAAACTTTTATTTGACTCAAACCATTTAATTCACTTTTGCACTGAGGAAAATTAGTAGTAAACAATTACTGCAATAATCTACCACATGTCTTGGTTAAAAACTCCCCAAATACGACAGCTGATATAAAAATTACCACGATGACGACGGTGGAAGTAGACATGGTATGACTGATCGAACTAAAAGGTACGTATAGGTATGTTAGATGGAAACGCTAGACGTCATGACAATATCTGATACCACTGAAGTACAGTAAATTACCAAATCAGGCAACATGACAAACTAGGTTTGCAAAAACTACTTATATAGTTTAAAAATTAAAAAAGTACGTACCATTACTACTAATTGTTTTTTGGTGAATGATATCACGTCAGTCATTAAGTTGGCTAGGTATTTTTTATATTAATGATTGCTTTGTATGCATACTATTATTACAATTAATAAATAATATATACGACGCTGACAGCGCATGAATGAAAAACATTAGACATAATGTAGCCAAAAAATGTTTACTATTGTGGCCGGTGAAAACTATCACACATCCGGTGAGTGTGTTGCATTTTCCTTCCTCAATGGAAGATCATTAGGAACAGTGGCAAACGGTGAGCTGTTTCCATTTTGAATAACTAAAAAAGTTGAACAAGTACCCTTCAAACTTGCCAAAGCTTCCCTGGTCTCCGGAGTCGTGTGCGATTTAATATTACCATACTAAAATTCAAACTTACCTGAATGTTTGATCCTACACCCACAAAGGTTAAGAAAAATTATTTAGTGTATGTAAAATTAAAAAAAAAATAAAAATTAGTCACCTTCTAAACAAAGTGCATGGTTGAAACCCCAAAACACTGTGCTATAAAAGTATAACAGATATTTGATCTTATACAATTCGGTACATTTACATTAACACCAACCAAAACTCATTCGTTCATATAGCTTGGACCGTCTTCATTCAATACAAGGCAGGACTGTTCATCGATATGGTTTCCTGTAAGTCTGCTGGTACAAAATAGGGACGTAAATGTTACGTTACGTCCATGACCTTTCAAATAATTTGTGTAATAGAGGAAATTCTGAGTGATGTTGTGGAGCAAATTGTATTTTACATTTTATTATATACGGATTTGCTTCCCAAGCATCCCGTTTCGACTATATCATTAATTATTATGATTTAATATAAACAAACACCTTTAACTTACATGCAGAATATATATTAATGATACCTTTTCTCCTTGTACAAATGTTTAGATGTATGTTTGTTAATAACTAAATGTGCTATAGAACGAGAGATTTTAATTTTACTACTATCAGTTTTATCAGTGTGAGACGTTTTATTCAGAAAAAAAAATGGCAACCAGAGATATTCTCGTTGAAAATCGATACATTTGATAGACTTTATCCAAGTTTGGCATCAAGTTGTATATAGAATTGTTACTTAAAAATATTTTGTAGTTGCTAATTTATTATTTCGGTAATATTGGGTTTCTGGATTCAATATTAAATATAAATAGTAACTATATTCAATTATTTAAAGAGCGCAGTTAAAGGCCTTATTTAAATGTATTTCGGTACGTGTATCTATCGGTAATTCAGTTGAGAGAGATACAGATAACTAATTAGCGTCTACGATTAATATGAATATAGATATGTTTCTACCTCGGACATTTTAGCTAAATGCTTGTTATACTTCCGTACAAACTTCTGAAAAGAGACATTTTTCATGAGGTTTATAAATCATGTGTTCTGGCATTTAGTGTGGCATGCAAGAAAACTTTTCTCATGCTGCCACAATTCCAGCGCAAAACTTTTGTTGCTGTTTCGAGACGTGTTCATTTACTCCGTCACTCACTTAGTGTATTCCATTTCCTCCTGTATTATGCGGCAGCTGTTTTGTGTGAGGATTCCCACCCGTTTCAATTCTAACCTAATCTTTCTATTACAAAGGCATCACAATGAATCCCGGCAGTTTCTTATCTTTGTACTACCGTTTCTACGGCCTTTTGCCTCGACTTCGCGGCTGCGTAAGCTCGGGCGATGCGGCCGTCTTAAATTCCTCGAAATCGATTCGTGAACTTTAACACTTGTGAGTATTGAGCTATTATTCAAGTGAAATCAAACGTGAACTTTCTGCTTGGTTGAGTGCGTGAGTTAGTATATATTGGAATCAAAACACCGACGGGGAAAACTAGCCTGGCGGTATGCAGGTGGTGGCGTAATCCCAAACTGCGTCTCTTTCCATTCGGCATTCCCATATCTGCAAATCCTCGTGCAGTCGTATTCTCTGCCCGATTGCTGAAGAAAACTGAAACAGTCTGGTTGTTTAAGTTTTACAGCATTCGGTGTACTATACGGGTAAATACGAAAGGGCATATCAATACATTACGATTTTAATAAGTTTATCCTAAATCCCAATAGTTTGTTTTTTAATTCTTTTGGGCATAGTTATTTAAAAAAAAAGTGTTATTAATTAGCGATAGTTGGTTTACCTATTAGCATATAGGCCAACGGGAACCAGATCTTTCTTTGTTATGTTAACGCAATTCACACATGATTAATATTTCCTTAATCTATAATTGGTATATAAATTTTTAATAATTTTACAATATTTGTGATTACTATAGCCGTCTATTGATTCAAGAAATATATTTAAATATAGAAAATATATATCTTATACAAAAAAAGTACCCAACAAGCACGCCCCGATGACCACTCTCGAGTAACGAATGTGACAAAGTGCTTACAATAGAGCCTTTAGAAAATGTGTTCAAAGTACCTACGAATTTACAAGAAATGGCCATTGTAAGCCCAATATTGACATTTTTTACTTAAAGTGAATCCTTTCTGTTGATAACAAATTTTAAATATTCTTGCTTTAAAAAGTTAGAGCGGCTATTATAAGACGTATTCCTCGACTTTGACCCATACTTTAGGTGTCCAGATTACTTAATCAGTGGCGCAAAGGACATCGCATAAAATAAGCATTTGCATGTAGCGCTGCGTATAATGCAAATATATATTTAATTTTTGATTTAGGTTTAACGGGAATCGTCCTACAACGTTCTTTCTGACGCTTAACTTGCTGTCATGTTAAATACCTGTCGGCGTATGTCACAATGCTCTACACTTTTTTTTCTAATGTAATGATTGAAGTATGCAACCACCTTCGGAAACGAAACTATCTGGAAACTATTTTGAAGTAATTGCAGTCAGGTCTCCAAACCGGAAGAAATTTTATCCTTAACGAGGGGCAGAAATATGTCCTAATAAATTATGGTTACTAGGGTTTTTGGGTCCGTCCTAAATACCAGATGGCGACTTCTGCACAGTGAGGTGCCTAAAACTCAGGAGAATCCATCCTTAATTAATGAGTTAATATAAAGGGAAACCACCCAAAATTGAATTGTTTCTAAGAAAATATACGAGTGGTTTTGGTGGTTTAAAATACCTTATATTAACAACTTATTTTTTTCCATGCATTCGACGTTAAACAATTACCGAAACATGAATATTTCGAATATTACACTGAATTAACTTTTGAGAAAGTTTCCCATTAAAAATTCTCTACTAGCTTCAAAAGTATCTGGCTTGAAAATTTTCCTCGGTCTTGTCGCTAGAAAATGGCTATTTTATCTCTTATTAATAATTATAATACCAAAGCACCTAATTATTTTCAACGACTTTCTTAATTATATGTATATAGACCTACATAAATGGTTAATATCTTCGAATTAACTGATTGCAACGATACAACAAATTCAGTATGGTATATAGGAGATATCGGCGTGACGTCAGCACAGCGGTCATCTTTTAGTAGCAACCTTTTTTTTTACAGTGGTTTGGTGTTTCACAAAGTACCTACAGCTGAYAGCTGTTGAAGTGCTGTAGAACTATTCTTGGAATCTCGTGAAAATTATAATTTGTGGCGTTGTTTAGTCATATACTTATCGGCATCGCCACGTATTAATTGACGTGAGGCTTCTACAATAGTCTCCTTTTGCAGCAGTTCGCGTACCATCTGCTAGATGACGCTCTCACGGATACCACCTATACACACACACACACACAAAAAGTTTGGGAATATTATTTTCAATGATATATTGCACAGAATACTTATATGTAGGGCTATATCTATTGGATAATATTGTAACAGAATGAGGTTAATATCTTACATCTTACCATATTATGTATGAACTAGGAATCATGACTGACCTTGCACTGTGTCACGTAAGCGGAGCGCGTTTAAACGTTTAAAAAATTTCTTAAAACAAAATTTTTAGAAAATTTCATGCTCATTTCTATTAAAAGCAAATACCATTTAAATTTTTGCGACCGTATACCTTGAATATTTTAAGACGCGCACACGACATTTTTTGCGACTTTTGATCCAACATTTTTTTTCAAAATAATGGTTTATACAATTTTATTGCTTCTTATCTTTCATTTCTAGATTGACCCTGAGGAACGTGTATTTGGCTGGGTTATATACACACTTTTATTATTAATTAATTTAAATATCCCTAAACTTTTGATGTGTATTATTAAATCGTTTCAACAATTGTACGTGTCTGCAGCACGTAACCGTTTACCACCATAACAAATTTGAACAAACACCTTAAGTCAAATTTTTACTCGAAATCATACCTGTCAAAAAGTGGATTTTGTAACCAGCATTTTAATCTATCCATTGTGTTTGGCTCTGTTCATGATTCATTGGATTGTACATCAGTCTAAATGGTGACGGTTTTGCAAATTCCATATTACTCTGTGCTCTTGCATTTTTGTTCACGATCAAGATGGTAATCCCACTTCTGAAATGTTATAATGTATATTACAATGATTTTAATAAAGATGGAATGATCATAAGATGAGAACATTAAGTAATGTTGGAACTGCATTTGGTTTGAGTTTCTTCCATCTATCCTTCCAATTATATATAACTAAGACTCTTTAAAATGATTCTAATAGCATAAAAACACATATCTAGCTTTTGTTCTAGATTATAAAATAATGAATTTCTATTATACTTCATATAAACGTGATCCACTAATTGATTCTATTTGTCACGTCGCACGTTACTCTTGTTGCAGAATTTATAGGATAAACAAACCTTTTACTATATTTTGTTCTTTTGATTTACATGTGAGTAGAAAGGCATTCTAATTATTTTTTATTGAAGATGGTTACAACCTATAACATTTAGTATTATTTTTCCTGTTTATTAAATTAAGATGTTAAATTAAGCCATGACGTATAAGGTAGTTTCTGTACCAGTGGCGGATTCTGAAGGAGGGACCTAGGACTTCGCCCTCCCAAAGAAAATTAAATTGAACTAATATATATCATATGTAACTACTTGGCATATTGCTTGTACTGTCCTTACTGGAACTAGCTTTTCTTATTTTTTGCAAGCTTAGGCAACCAAGTAACATGGGCGCAATCCTTTACGCCCAATGGTTTTATACAGTTGCTATATATCCCGTTATCATGGTTACCGCATCATTCCAGACAAACTAATATTTGCTTACATAACGTGCACTTTGGACTCTGTTGTCCGTCCACAGTCAGTGTGGCTGCATTAGTACATTTGTAGCAAACACATTAGGTTGCAGCGTTGTGTTTCAGCTTTGGTACGATGGTACTGGCGTTGTCTGGATATTCGGTACATTTTTTTTTATTGTTAAGAATATAATAAATACATCGCAAACACAGAAAATAGTGAAATATTGAAAATTGACTGCAGTAATAATTTGTTAAAATTAAATCATATAATATTGTTAATAATTTTTACGCCAACCGCATGAAAACATATCCTTAATAATACATTTTTTATAAATGGCTGTTATTATCATTAACTTTATAAGTAAAATTTCCTTTGAATATTACTAACCGAAAGAAAATTTAGCGGTAACATTATCAGTAACTGGTGACTTCAAGAGGGAAATGTGTACAAACCAAGAGCTTGGTGTATAGTATCCCAGAATTTAATAAAATACATTGAATAGCTGTTGTATACTGTATTCTTAGGATGTAAAAGGTTTAAAAACATAAATATTTTGAAGGCATAAATTGTTAGGTTTAAAGGTGCGGGGAATAGTACTGAGCCCCTCCAATTCGGAAGGCTACAGGCCGCCACTGTTCTATCACTATGTGCTAGCGTTTCATGATATGTCTAGACTTTCATGACAGGACGGATTTCACCGTGACACTACGACATATACATAACTGCTACAGAAAAATATTTTTAATTTACAAAAACTACGCTTCCAGGTTTTTGCGGTGTTATTACACGTCAAACATGGCGACTGCAAATAAATACAAACATTTATCAAGCCCCAGCAATACCAATGGATTGTGTCTCAACATTTTCAACATGCGGTTAGTTAAATAAAAGTACCCGTGCAAGCTTACCATTATGTAGGATTATTATTGAGTTATTATTTTAAATGAAGAGTTTGTTAATCAAATGTACAGTCGGTATTTGGGTTAAGTCGATTTTTTTATTACATATATACAGTAGTGGTTTTGTTACTATCATCTACTTAAATAAAGTTAGATGTCATTGGCTGAATTTGCAAGTTTACTTCTACGTCTGTAAATGCAGCTGCTCATGAATTTGGACATCGAGTGTACATCACATTACGTTTCAATTCCGCAGCGCTTGGTTAGTCCTCAGGGTTATTCAGTGTATTTAAGGGATAACCGTACTGCATACCTAATGTAACTTCCGATGCATCCCGTTAGGGCGAGAATAAAAAAATGTTCGTGAGATCATTCAGACGGGTGACATTATCGACGGTACCATCGGTCCGGAGAGTCGCGCAGTGGGTGACAACTTCCATCTACCGTCACTTGTCAAGTTGGAGACTGTGATAGCGGAATCGGGCGGCAGCAGCACTTAGAGGACGTCAAGTCTCATTTTTAATTTACAGCGCCATTACTCATTCCTTCGCCTGGGTGTGCGATGCTAATCACGCAGATGAGTTGCTCTCGAGTTGGTACCTGTTTTTACAGGACTAATGAAAAAGTTGTTTTAGGCACTTTCAATTTCAGCGATATACATGCAGCTTTTTGTTAAGCTTCATCTTCAGCACCAAATAAGCGGTTAACTTCCGGGGCAATTAAAATGTTTGAAGTTAAAAGTTGTTTTATACTAAACAAAAAATACGAAGAGTTTAAAAGCATTTCAGATAAACGCATTGAGAGTAGCTTGATCAGTAAAAAAGTTATGGATCGTGGATTTTTAGCGCATTTTGTGAATTTGGCAATTATGTGCCATTTACCAAGATTTGAAGTTAATTAGCCAAGCCTCCTACAATTTATGAACCATAACATTTTTATTCATTCCTAGTAGATCAGCAAGTTCAGACAAGGTTTTTGCCCGTAACACTTTTTTATATAAAAAGCTAGTAGTATTTTTGTTAGGGAAAAACCTTTTCTTAGCACTTTAGAATGCAGAAAAAGGTTTATCCTGTTTATTAAGAATATTGAAAGGATAACAAAATGTAAAAAGTGTAATGAGGTCGCATTTTTAAGCCAAGCAAGCAAACAAGCACACTGCAAACGTACTAGTGGAGAATTGAGTTTGTACTAAAAACTTGTTTTTCTTTCCGCTATGCAACTAACTATACAGACATGATATAAAATGTAATATTTTGCACAATAACTGAAATCGACTTTCTTGCGCGGTCTGTGTACTACCGCAGAAAAAAAGGGCCAAGTTTTGTTTTTGGTTGGTGATTTTACGCAATGTGACTAACTATTTCTTGGTTGATTTCGATTAAACGTCCGTGTTTCCCTGACATTATACATATATTAACCTAATGAATAATTCATCTAGGGCGAAGCAAACAGAAATTTAATATTAAAGGTATGCTAAAAAGGTAGAGTTGTTAACCAGTGACCTGTTGTAATTTCTAAACACGCTTTTTTGATAACGTAATAATTACGTTCAATGTATGTGTGCTTGCTTCTTAAATATAGTACTGTATCGAAAGAAAGAAGCGTTCCACAGGTTTATTAAGCTGAGTATGAAACTTGCTGCTTGTCTTTAACAGAAAATCCTGAGCTACGAAGCTACGTCTGTAATATATTTCATCTTGTTTAAATGAACTAATTACCCTGTTTCGTCGAGTTGCAATTTCCATAAATAAGTTAATATTTGATTAAAACCAGAACTCTTCCCAACTTTCGCATTAATCTGTATAAATCTTAAGAACAAAAGTATTCGCAGCACTAATAAAGTCTATTCAGGATGTCTCCATAATTAGGCTCCCTTAAACAGAAGTCGCCTCCGGAAGTTTTCGGCTGATGATTAAACTCACCGTTTCGTAAGAAATGAATACACGAAAAAACCGCAAACATTTAATCTTTTTGTATTTCTTTATAATACTATGTCCAGCAAGCAGGACAAAAAGCCTGAGCAACTATAATGTCTTCTGTTTTTAGAAGTTTTATAGATTTTGCAGATGATGTTCAGTGATGCATTGTGAAGTAGGTGGCTCCAATTAAGTTAATGAGGATGACAGTTTACCGACAGTTTTTCCTAAATATGTCGCCCAAACAGAATAATTCGATGCCGATATAAAGGCATACGTCAAACTCGATTTATTTTACTACCAAAACCACTGTAGCTTACGAACTCTACCATTAATATAGGATGCTATATCGGCGATTACGTTAATTCTGCATGTTAATCCAAAATCTAGAATCTATCCGGTAGCTTGTCCTTAAGGGTTCTCAGAAATTGCAGGCATGTATACGTAAGTTATAATGATATTGATGTACACGCATTTTTTAAATTGTACTGCTGTAACTGAGAACAAAAAAAATGAAAAAGTGGCTGCGTTCAGATTGAGTGTGATGTGTTAAGTTAAACCCCGACTAGCTACCACTTGATCCATATAATGCGCATCTAAGGTATTATATTTTTCTCCTAATTTAAGACAGCAGCATAGTCGTTACCAACATTAAAATTTTTTCATAGCGAGGTGGGTTACTTTGCACCTTAACATACGCGCTAATCACCTAATCTTTTGAGGTTAGAAGATTTAAATCAGTTGCATATTTGCAACAGATAAATTAAGGACGTTGWAACCTTGGATGCCCGACGCATGCTCTGATGCGCTGAATCGGCGATAGCAGTTGTCCTTGTCAATTATTTTGACCTCCTTATTGTGCTTTGGTACTGCTGATGTAGTTTTTGTTACCCATGTCGTTGCTTGTTATTCTTCTTCTTTCTCGCTTATAAATTATTAATTATTAGTAAGCAAGCATCACATTCGACCAGACATTCAATAGTTCATAAAATCGTGAAATCACTTAACCCCTAACGCCCCTAACCTATTAAGCTCTGTGTTATGAACCAACATGTTCCCGTTATAAACGGTTTTCGGTACGCCACTTAGGCAACCAGCTATACCGCTTATCTACGCCATAACCTGATTCAAGGTCTAGCCTTTTTATCTGGAATGGACAGTAGCTAATCAGTGCCATAAGATCATTTTTCAATAATTTTACCCACATTTTATCTAGCTTTCTAACTTGACGACGTCATGTGTTAAACGGGGGAGACTTTAATAATATACTGTGCATATCAAAGAATGGCGTATCAAAATGTCAACGATAACTTTAAATTAAATTCTGTTAAAATACAACTCATGCAATATTAGAAAATACTTTTAGGATACAGTTTTTTTGACTCTTAGTTTGCCTCACAACAAAAATCTGACATATTATTATTGGTCTACGATTACTTGTTGTTTGGTTATTTGTTAATTTTGAGAAACCATGCTTCTACTCCCTACTTTGGCATTCTTCGTACTATCTGTGCTTACAAAGCTATTTTAATACTTTTCATTTTTTGATATTTTTGGTTGTACTTTTTTCAGCACATTAGCCTATAGTTACGAACTAGGCCTAATAGATCGTGAAAAACAATTGCTTCCTATACGCATCGTCACCAACGTCCCTGTGTTGGTATGAGTGTCCACCCATCCCATTGAGAATGATTTATCGATAGGTTTCCTGTTCTGCCAATATATTTCAATAACAGGGTTCGAAGTAGAGGGGAAAGCCGAATAAGAAACTCGTGTCACGACGTTTCCGAAATAGCGATGCATTCAAGTTTCTTACACATTCATAAGCAGAAAGAATTTCGAGTATTAGTTCCCCCTCGTTAAAACATTTCTCTATTGGCCCCTAATGCAATTTGTTTACTTTGATGTAGTCCCCGTGCCATAATGAAAACGAATCGGAAAAATCTGTAACAATTTTCCGTTAGTGTATTTTATCAGGTTCAGTTTTGGCAGAGGGTGCTGTGATATAGAGCGTTTAACATTTGCGCTTTAATTATACACCGAAAACATAATTCAATTTAGGTATAAAAAACCATTGCATTTTATGTGTAGCCATCAAAAGGCACGGTTTTAATTTCCGGGCGATAATTAACAAAGATTACAAAAAAGGCTTTGCCGGATCCCTGGTACTTTTACATCACGTTACACGTTATTAACGCTCCATGATGAGTTTCGAATGTGACTAATTATTTTTCATGTCTGTTTCCAAAGCTGTATAAATTCAAACGTGTACAGTTTATTTTATATTAGTTGATCTAGAATATCTCTTTGTACTTAAATGAAAGTGGCTTGGCGCACATTTTGTGTAGAATGTGTAATAATTACTGAATCCACTGCAAGGTGGTTATATTATTTTGATACAGTGAAACATTTAGTTCACAGATGCATTGGTATTTTTAGTGTTCATAATATGAGGGTTTCCAGAAAGAAAATAGTTTTTATTTTGTCCGTAATTCCATGTTGCTTATAGTCTTGTTAAATAGTCTTGCGAACGCTAGTCCAACTGAAGTTTATGACCGCCTCTGGAATTGCCAATTGTTTAGTCAGGCATTACCCTTCTGTGGCTTACATGCGAACATAATAAAGTATGAGACGCATACAAAAATTTCGAGATCCCTACGAATAGGCGTTAAAGTCCGCTCATGTTCTATAATAACGGTTTTGTCTTTGAAGCTAACGCCGGTGCCGCTATTCGTACACATAAACATTAGCGTTTCTTGTTTAGTAGGAATTCTTTGTACTTGGTTTCGAGTTATCCAAAATTAGATGAGGAAGTAAACAATACACTGACAATCCTCAAAGCGACTGTACGTGTATATTTAAGCTAAGCTCTCAAGACACGAAACGCTGTCTGCTGTGAAAAGATTACACCCTAAAATAAGACTGAACATCGTAATGCATGAATGTGGTATACTGAGTGGCCCACAGACCACCCGAGTTTTTGAAATTTTGACTCAATTTATAAAAAAAATGGTTCAAGTCAATTTTATATTAAAGGAAAACAAACTACCAAAAGGGGTAGTGAGTAATTATTTTTTAAAGGAACGGGGGTTACACTAAGATTTTATTAAGTCTATTAATATCTCTTTACAACAAATACTTCTGTTTTTAATATAATATTTAACATTTTCATTTCAATAACCAGCTAAATGGCATGTTCAAAATGGCTACCACTAACTTCAGTGCAACAGTACAATTGCTGATGAACTTGTTCTTGGACACACCGAAGCATATCTGGAGTAATTTGATTTCTGTCTTGTAAAGAATTTGATTGGGTTGCGTAAACTTTGATCTTTAAATGACCCCACAAGAAGTCCAGTGGATTCAAAACCCTAGATGATGGGGGTAATTCGATGGATGCTTTCCTTCCGGCAATACAAATAATATAATGTGGAGGAGGTTGTTGAAACCTTGACTAATTTCTTTCTTCCAGATTGCCAAGTAGGAAAGAAGCTGAACCGTTTGGTAGGAATCTAGGAACAGACCTATTTCTGATCCAAAGATGCTGCTACAGTTGAGATCGCGAAATTTTGTGGGTGACGTGGAATTTGACATATCTTCTGTGTAAAAATACAAAAGCCATTACATTTCCTTAAATTAACTAGTCTACAGTAGCAATATAAATAAACAAATCAACACCATAACCGCAAATCGTGACTTTTTAAAAATATTATATATTCCTAATAGTTGCGAACATCATTTAAAATGTACTATCTGACAATCGAACTGCAACGCTAAAAAAATATTTGTTTTGGATTTATACTCGTATTTTTGTCATATGGGTTTTAAAATCGCTGCAAATTAAATCAATACTTTCACATCCAATTGTCAAAATGACATTTACGTTTTTATTTCTTATTCTAAACGATTAGTAATCAGGTTTTGAGTATTTTTCTCGATACACACTTTATCTAAGACAAACGGTCCTCGTGGTATTAGCAAAAATACATAAATTTTTAAAATCTATTTTTCTCCAAATAACTCGAAAATTATTAACTTAACAAAAAAATTACAAGCGTGCTTTACGATCACAAATTTGATTTTCTATATAATACCAGAATTATAAAAATCGTACGAACAGGGTCCCCAAAATACCATGTTCCATTTAAGAAGTATATGACGCTTTCAATGCGGTAGAAGTGTTAACAAATCAAGACGAACTATTTGTGTTGAAAATTACGTAGCTTTTTCGTGCGCTTGTAATTAATTATTTTTAATCAGTTACAAACTATTTAGGTTGACGCAACATTTAAGTTTTTTACCAGGTATTTACTGTAGACGCACTGCTAAATGAGTCTTTGGTTTTTTGCTTCCAAATAAGCATAAACAAATATATGCTATTGCCTTTTGTTGTAAGTATAAGGGTCAAGTGTGCAAAACTGGGTGTAAATTTAAATCTGGAAGTTGTCTACACAGACTTTGAGAAAGGTATACATTCTGCTAAACGTCAGGTGTTTCCTTCTGCAGTATTAAAAGGATGTCGTTTTCACCTTGCACAGTCGTGATAAGTTAAAGAAAAATGCATAATATACAATTTAGTGATGGTTTGTTTTTGTATCTATATGTAGGTGGAAGAATATACTAAATCTTGACCTATCGCCATAATGTTCTTTTGGTCTTCCATTCTTGAAGCCATCTGAAGTGGGCGACTGCTTTGCAATAGATGTTGCAGAAGTTTTGCCGCAAATTCTGCAGTACGTGAGTTCGTTGACTACTTGGTAGATACGCATATTGTTGAAGATGCCGATTTTCCACCTCAAATGTGGTCCGGAAACTCTTCTTCTCTGCAGCATACTAAAAACGCATGTGAAAGTCCCCATTCGCGATTTAATTCTTTGTTGTATAACCATCACCCTAATGTATTTAAGTTTTTTGACATTTTGAAAGATTTAAATTAAAAAAATTAACAAAAAACTATATCAAAGAGCTGTTCATTTGCATGAAAATTATGTTGATGAAATAATATTTTTATTGAAACTAAACTTAATTAGTAGATTCGGTTTTGTAAAACTAATGTCGTATAAATTTGTTCCATATAAGCAGCTTAGTAAGAAATATACAGTGTATTCTAAATACGTTGTGTTTGTTTCGCACTTTTTGTACTAAAATTCCTATAAAAACCACCTAAATGCAACTAGTACTATCATACTGTACAATTTGTGCATTCTTGGAATTAGGGGAGCGAAACAGTATACCACATTCGAAGCGAACTAGCATGGACTAACAGGAACAACTAACTGACCGCGAGGGCGAACTATTCTACGCCGGTTTGCAAATCATGTACATGAGTTTTGTCCAGGTAGACAGTCGGCGAAACTAGCGATTTTTTCTAAATACCGAATTTAAGTTTTTCAGTCAGTATTTTGCGATTGTTCGGCATTTTATGCCACTTGAGTCCCATATGACGTAACAAAATGTGACAAATGATTTCTTCGATCAGGCCATTCTAATTCAGTGTTTATTTTGTGGTGAAAGTTTAGTTAAGGCAAAACGTTTATGAAATTCGAATATAATAGGTCTTAAATCGGTTACCGTACGCTCTGCATGATAAAGCCGTGGTCAAACTGCTTTGCCTTGGCGTTGTTTTCCAGGTTCCTTGAAGACAGAAAGCAGTAAAATCACCCTCTACTGCATTTTAAAATAGTGGAATAAGGCAAATCAGTTTGACCACGGAATTAGCATGCAGAGTATGCGGTAACCGGTTTAAAATATTATTATGTATATAGGAAATCATAAAACGGAAGGAAATCGTTTTCAACTTGCTGTCTGTAGGATAGCTTTCATCAAGACTCCCGTTGCATCTGACTCCTTTTTGTTTCACACTTTTTAAAGTATCTGAAGGGCTCCTTTCATTTTGAAAATAATTGATAGTTGTAAATAAGATAAACTATTTCTCTCGCTTGACTCCGCAAAACATTTTTCTTTTCCCTTTCTGGTAATATGCCACTGCTAACGACCAGAACACTGTCTTAGGGGTATGTCGGACAGCCCTTACCGCACTCGCCGTATTTTTTATTTGCTGCTGTAGTAATTTTTATATTTATTTATGACTATTATGTGATTAAAATATCGATTAATTTGTTTTACTTGGTGTTGCAGTTTTGATATATGCGTACGCGAGTAACCTAAGGGAACATTGAACAGTGTGTACTTTGTGTCAGTGAAAAAGTAAAGCAGCGATCGAACTCGAGCGAAGTGTGCTTGAGCCTGGATTGAAATCTCATTTAACTCTCCTTGCTTCCGAATACGCAAGCTTAACTTTCGTTTTACACATAGCAGTTAACATATTATCGGGACTTCAATGTAAATCCCAAAAGTAATTTCCCTTGGGTAGTGTGATTATGTGATTTCTTTCTGGCCTTGGCTGACCTTCCCCGTGCAGATCCCTTCTTTACAACGGTGCACACGCACTTGCGATAAATAATCCGTTGTTTCCCCTCGTGCGCTTCGGCGGATTTAGGGCTGGTACTCCGATTCAGCATGTTATGTTATACTATGATCATAAATATTTACTTTCACCTGTAGTAAAGACGTTCGCGCACGCACAACAAAGAAAAAACGTTAAGGTGGGATGGTTCTTCATGCTCACACCTGCGAGACTTCATTCATTAACTTTTTGTGATAAATGCTCATGGCATTTGCATTCCTGTACTCGTGAAGGTGTCACGTTATCGTTTCAATGCAGATTTCCACGTATTATCGATATCCATACTTCATTAGCTTTAATACCCAGCATTTCCGCCCATGACAAATTGTGTTCTTTTCTATGCCACAATATTTAAAGCCTTCTGTATGAAGTAAAGCAATATTAGTAAAGGTTTAATAAATTGTATAGTAAAAATGTAATTTCGGCATAAACCGTTTATTCGAAACTGTATATTTTGGCATTATTTGTGACCAATGATGGCGTGAGGCATGTAAGGCTGATTTTATTTGCATAATTGTTTGTGAAAATTTCCTCTAGTGAAGTAAGCTCTAATCTGTAAAGTTGATAGGCACCTGCATACTTCTTCTACTTTACAGCGGCTTCTTAAAGCACTATTTACATCGCAATCAGCTGCAAACGAAAACCGTTTCGCTCTTGTTAAAGCGGATCTGTGGAGCTTAGGTTTAGTGCAGGCAGCATGGCATACAGCTGGTTTTGCATTTACACCAAAGGTCTTCTAAGTTAAAAATTTATATATGGAGATCCCAGCATGGGAAATTACACGTTACTTCTACTCAAGAATGTGTTATATATTTATAATTTGCATAGGTAACAAACAAGTTCCAATATGCGATTGGTAAATTGATGCAGTTTACTTTCAAGTTTCAACCAATATTTCTTTTTCATCAGCGCGTTCATACGCCTGTGAATATTCTAATAAAACAGGACGGGTAACTTAGGTGTCTTCAGTTCGCCAAGCAGACATTTTTAATAAAAGAAATATGAATATTCGTTTTCTAATAAAACGAATACGAATTCCTTTTCGTTTATTCGGTTTTTTTTAAGACAAATGTTCATTTAAATATTTTTGCTTTATAAACTCAGTGAACCCTCAACCTTAGCCTTGCTTGTTTCATTTATTATGAACTACCACTGAGCTTTAGTTTTGAAAACTTATTGTATAATTTTAAATCACAAACAATTGTGCCCATTGTTTAATGACATACAATTTTATTTTTATTTTTTCTTATTTAGTTTCTCAAATACCTTCGAGTAAATGTTATTTCTACTATCGCGACGTCTGTTTACCTTAATCTCGTATACATGAGCGGCGAGTATATCTGGTAGATCTGTTTGACGCTGTTATAAAAGCGTACTATAAGCCTGACGACATGTCCACGTCAAGATCTTCTCCTATATCCCGACTTCTTTCCTTTCATAGAGCGGCGGTGGACGATAAATATCTGAATAGGGGTAGCCTAGAAGGCGACAATCGTAATCTTTATTTAAAGGAGGTTTGATAATGTCATCTTTAAAGGGATATTTTTCAATTTGGTCCGAACTTTTGTTCTCTATCGCTTAAATAATTATTTGCGGTACTAGGAGCACCATAGTAAAATCTTGGCGTATTTCTTTCCCGGAAAGAGAGTACTAAATATTTATAATGAACGATAAAAGCTTTTACCCTTTGAGAACAAAGAAAAAATATCTTAAGACATTATAGCCCCTGTAACTCAAGAAGGTTAAATTAATGTGGGGTCACGCTCTCCGAGTAATTTACTGTGTTGTTTACTATCGGGAGCAATTGGAAAGAGATGAAGTGCACACAAACAGTCTGCTTCGTTGTCGAATTCCCAGATTTACCAACAAAGCTACCGGACTTCAGTGATAAAACTGCCTGGCAAGGTTACTGCTTTGTTATAGTGACCATTCTTAAAAATGTAAAGGATTAATGTACAACTCACTGATTTCTAGATTTTCATACATTAATTTACGCAATAAAACCTACATATTCTTATACTAATTAGTATTTATGTATGTTTTAGCTCATCTTTGGTAAATTTTATGGGATCAATAAGTCGTCGACAAAATTCTATTTACTTAAATAGTAAATTCATGCAATTTCAAAGCCAGCTACGATAATTTTTCATCAGTAGGCTTTACCAGTTTGTAAACTGCTGGATTAAGTACCATTATATTGTTATTAATAGAATGACCCTCAAAGGACCCACTCGTTACAGTAATGGCCCTTTCATGAGAAGTTTGTGATATATGCACCGTATGCTGGGTATAAAGCTTAAACCTCTGGTCACGCATAAACTATAAGTGAATCTTGCACCACAACCCTTATATGCATAATTTTTTGCATTAGATTAAAACATATAAGCGCGGAGTTGACGGAGTAAATGCCAGTGATCCGTAGCAATTCTTTCTAAGACGACGAAACTTTCGTTTCAAGGAATCACCCTGTACAAGCATGTCGTTTTTGCCCTTCCTGAGAAATGATCTCGGGGCGCCCTCTAGTTTGTGTTTGCGATTTATTGGTCATAAAATATTCATCCTTCGTGCATCTCTGGCATGGGTTTCAAAGGAAGGGGGCAAATTTGGCAGGTGGAATTGGGTAATTTAGTATATACGTCGCTCGAGCAAGTACGCCAGCGAAGAAAATGTTGAGTTTCGACCCTTTCAGCACAGCTTGAACACCGCACCGCATCAAGCAAATGTGGCTTTCGTTTTAGAGGCAAATTTGATACTGCCAGTGATGACATGGTCTTATTTGATGGAGCTATTCGCCTTGCAAAATAGCAACCTTGCAAGAACACAGATGGAATATGCAGTTAGTCTTACAAATTAATCGCATTTTGCGAGATACTGCCAATTAGGTTAGAGTCATTTTTTCAACTGCATATATATTGCAAGGTTGAATACATTCATAAGCTCTGCAGTTTTTGGTAGTTTCTTTCTTTTTTTGTATTTATATCGAATGCTACATTGGTAAGCCATATGCGAAAATACCTTCAATCATGTACTGCTTTGAATTATATGTGTGCTCGAATTCATTATTTGCTAAAATGTGGTTGCAGTAAGGAATAAARAATCAGGTGTGTTGAATTTGTTTAGTAKCCGTTCCTTTTGCAATAATTGGGAATTGGGTTGCTAATTTTTGTGCCTATTGTAAGGTTGGCAATAAATAGAAAATTCCTTCCAACTGTAACCCTACGGTTGACAGAAGTTCGATACACTGCTACTCAGCACTGCACTGTGATCATCGAGGTGTCTGGAGTCGGTTGTTTACATTTTCAAGTGAAGCCAACATAATAGTCACATTCTAAGGTGGAATTGGAGGAAAACACAAACGTACAGTTGACCAGAGCAATACTCAATGCACCGTGCGATTGCTCGTGTTCACGCGCATTAGATAATCCACTGTGTACTATTGGTGTTTAGAATGTTCTGTATGTGTTGAGTAGTGTGGTGTAAACTTTTGGTTAAAAAGTGCTTATTGTGAGCTGATTAAGGACAAGTCGTGTAAAAAATTAATCCAGGCAATGGTGCGGATGTGTCAAGTATGCAAAAAGGTGGGCTCTAAGGAGAAAACCGTATCATTTCACCGTTAAGCATTGTTTAGGTTATGTTTATATTTGTTGTCATAGGCGGTGTTTGATAAATTTAGCGAAATTAGTTACTTTATAAAGGAATACTTTTATAAAATGTAATGAAGTTGATAGTGAAGGATTAATACATATGGAAAATGATTACTGTTAGTGGTAGACGTTTTAAAAATAAATATTTGTAGGTAGAAGAAGAGAGCCGATGTGTTCGGAGTAAGTACTTCAGTGATGCCTGATGCAGGTTTTGATTTTATGTATTTCTTTTTATTTCACAATAAATTTCATTTTCGCAGTTTCTGAATTTTTTTCCTTATATTTCTATGTGAAGAATGTCGAGTGTTTCTCGTTAAGTGTTGATTAATAAATACTAATGCTAGAACTGTGTTGATGCTTTCATTTGACCAAAACTTTTTTTTCCTGCTTGTAACGAATCTAAATTAGTGTTTGTTGTACAAAAAGATGTTTCTTTGCTTTAACTGAAAGATTGTTCGAAATATTATTGATGTACGCTCCGCTTTTGTTTTCAGTTGGAAGTTAAGTTGTCTCACTGTTGACCCTTTTATAACAGTATGGCAATGTACTTGGAGGAAAACTATATCTTCCCCCTCGTACCCGCGCTCCCCTCACCATCATTGGTCTTGGCGTCAGTTCCAATCGTATTTATGAATGAGATGTCGTGTCCATTTAATAGTATGTCAATGACTGTGATGTGGTATATAAATGAATGTAATATTTGATATGTTGTGTTCTTTTGTTTATTTGCTGAAAGTTCYTTTTTATGGATATTTTTTATTAGATTAACTTATTAGACGTGTTAAAAATATAGTTTATATGTTTTGTTACGAATCGGCGGGTGATGTGACTCCGTCAGCGCCATCTACCGGCCAGCATTGTACGCTGCAGACTCGCCACCCTTACACCAGAACAGAAACTAGATACCGGACAATCTGCTCGGTAATTCTAGTAACAGATAGATGGCTTGGGAATGTCGGACATGGATCAGATTTGGTAATTTTCTTGAATCTCTGGACGAATACTGCCTCCCATATAAGGGCAACCAATAGCGTAAATGTAAAGTCTGATTTGAACTAGTAGTGTTGTATTTTGATGTATGTCATACTCAGTGGCGTAGCCAGAAAATCCATTTGGGGGGGGGGCAAAGTTCCAAGCACAAGAAAAATGTTAAGTACAAACAAAAAAAAACAGAAGAGGTGCGGCTTAAATTTTAATATTTAATTCAGCAGTTTGCATGCAAGTACTATAATTATGTGGATACAGCTACTATTCTATTTTCTCGTATGTATCAAAGATAGTGTTCTCTGACACTCCTTGCCGATTATGAGCTATGGGACTGCCAATGTACGCAGTTATGTTCTCTCTGATCCCTGCATAGCGTTAGTTTTCGGCAGATAGATAATTCTGCGACTCACTAGGATGGCGAACCGAGTATTTTTTATCTGATTTGCTGTTTCTGATTCAGATTGCAAATACGAGTGTCCCTGACAAAATACTATTGAACGTTATCTGTTCTATAAGGAGGCTTCGGCTTCTAGTGCATTAATGATTTTTACATGTCGAAAGATTTTCAATTTTGCAATGTTCTTTACATTTTTTCCCTTCAGACAACGCTTGGATGATGGTTACATACAGCTGCTCCGGTTTTGATAGTGTGTATTTCTTATTAGTAAAAATGCAAACATCAACAATGTATTTGCATCCCACAGCGGAAAATTGCAACGACAACGGCGTACTGTAATAGCGCGATCATTAACAACTAAAAAATATATTTAGCATAATCAGATTCCGCACAAGTATCTACAATTTTATTGACGCAATCATGCTTACATGATACTTAACGGAGTCGTGCCAAATCCACTAAATGGGTTAAATATAGCATTTCTCGTGCAATAGCATCATACATAGTTTCTAAATTCATTAGTAATTTGTCTATAGGTATACTGAACGTTAGTTAACGTTTGTGTGTTTGTAGAACAATAGTTCTACGACAGAAGGTTCTTTTCTGCGAATATTTTTTTTAACGCCAGAGACGTGACGACTTTTAAAGAGTCCTATGCTTTACATATTTAAATACTCCCTTTAATATTTTATATGTAATGCAAAAGTAACCGAATGGGATTGTTTTGTAAATTTTCGTTTTCCTTGTATATTTGTTTGCCTTCCGCTAGTGATTTTTCACGATAATAATTATCAGCACTTTATAATCTGATTTATTGTGAAAACAGTTGGCAGAAAACCTAGGAATTCTACACAACCCTATATAATTAATAAATCTAAATATGATTTGTTGTTTTAATTAATTTCCAAATACCCGTGTTGTATGGCCGCAAGAATAAAAGTTTTATCCATACTGTGTCGATACTATGGTAAAGTGTCAAGAATACTGAAAGCTGTGTTATAACAAAGAACTTTTTAGTCATCTACATTTACCCACACGACAGCAGTTTGTCTTGTTCTCCATTTACCTTAAGCTTATTTAGAATAACGATCTGTTATAGGTTGGTTATGAGGTGGGTGGAGTGTTATTTCGAATAATAATTTATCGTTGCCGTCATTTAAAATATTTATTGAGATAGAATGCCGGAGCGTTGCAGTACAGTAGATCATCTTGCGACAGGAGTTTCCTGCCCCTTTCCTGGGCACGATGCTCCGTCTCTCTTGCCATGCCATAGGTACTGAACCGAAACTTATGATCAGACGGAACCATTCGTTCTAATTCCAAATCTCGGCTACATATTTTCCAATCACGCTCAACGCCCCCGAACAATTCTGCCCTTCTAGGCGCTTCAGTGGTAAAATTTAATTTTGCGTTTATTGATGCATGCGCAGTTTATATGCTTTCGTGTTCGGGATGGCTTAAATATTCGTTGCAGTTGGGTAGCTGGCCTGTCACAGACATTTACTTTTTCATTTGTTAGTTCTATTCGCGATGCAATTTGCTGTTATGGTTTCGTTATTCCGTCCGCATCGCTGCATTTGTCACGCAAGTGGTCAATGCATAGAATTTATGTTTTCAATATTAGAAATACATGCCATTCTTTGACTCCTCATTGGTTAAATTGGCGTAAGGCGCGCATTACTTCGCAATGAATGCATTTACTCTATGCTGCAAGCACAGTAGCGTGTCCCATCAATAACTCTTTAAAGCTATTATGTTGTATTTTGTGTTATTTTCACCCTTATTACAACGGAATTCCATTATTTATGTCCAGCTAACTACTGAAGAATAATTGTCACACTTAATACGCCATTCGTATAAAACCGCCATAACTCGATTGTAAATGGGCCGATCAATGTACAGCAATTATTAGTTGTGGCATCCACCAAGTTCTCTGGCGTAGTCATACGTCATATCGTTAAATATTTAATGTGTATAAGGCCGGGGAACTTCGGTGAGACGTTCTGTAAGTATAGTGCAGGGATCAATGTGTCATGCGATATGTCGTGCGAAGCTTTTGTATTTCTTTTATTATACGCGACGTGTACGCCCGCTTTGCCAGTTTTGTTTATTTTCTTTTTGTGGTTATTGTTCTTCCGCACGTTGAAAAACGAAATTGCCTATAATTTTATATTTAGTGCAATGTTAAACGCACCTATTGGTCGTAACGTGCAAACATGCTATGAAAAGCGGCCAATTACTCATACCTGTAAGTTATATTTTGAAAGTTTATACCAAGGATGTAGGGGGATCGATTACGCATTATTCAAAAGCATTGCATGAGGATGATGAATACGGAGAAATATTTTTTTAAGGAGTGTAGTGGGCTACTTCCACAATTTTTTATTGGCTTTATTTAATCATCGTGGTCATATAATAGCGTGTTCACAATATTTTTGCTTTATTACATTATTTATTTTGCTGTAAAGCTTGAACGCGCCGGCCGTGCGCCGAAAACCACACTGTACCGCAGTGACGTCACAATTGTGTAAATACCGATCGCGGCACACTGCGTTTATCGCATGTATTGCATATGTGCTTCGTGTTTTTAACTGCTGAACTTGCTAATTCATTTTGTAAAGATGGTGTACCGCCGGTGCATTGTCCCTAAATGCAAAAGTACTATCAAGGCAGCTCCAGAAAAGACCTATAGCGAACAAAAATGCCGAAGTTGTGGATAAAAGCAAAGAGGCGCGGTCCGAACAAACTCGCCAAAACGATGTGGTGTTTGTGAAGATCATTTTGATGCAAGTAAAATTTTATTTTATGTCTGAAGTATACACGGAAAAAATACTCGTTTTATAGGTATGTACAGTGTGACCTTTTTTATTGCCACAAATATAGCAATAAACAAATAGATACTTATTTATGGGAAATTATGACAATTTTTATGGATAGAAGTGATTCAAATAATAATTCATAATTGATTACACATAAGAGTAATATCATTTACATCAAAAATATGTACCAACATACTTTCAAACACCTTAGTTTAAAAAATAAATAAATAAAATGTTTCGACTATTTCTTACTATTAGATTTTGGTGACACCGAGCCTCCTCCTTAGGTACCTACGAGATGGTGAAATTTATGGCAGCATTATAAACAAAATGGGGATTCCAATTTATGGTTACAGACTTGTCTATCGAGGTTATTGAGTGTTTTGTTTACGTCTAATTGTTCCAATATCCCACCCGTATACCGTGTTGAATGTTTTGTAATATTTTAAATCTATTGTAATTAAATATATGATTAACAGTAAAACATATATTTGGAAAAGCCTGTTAAGCTTTTGTTATTTAATAAGGCAAGGGCGTTGCCAGGGGGGGAGGGGAGGGGCAGCTTTCCTTCCCCTGGAAATCAGACAAAAGAGGAAAAGTGAAAATGGCGAGGCAAACTGAGATTTATGTTGTGTGTAGTTTTTATATTAATTTAGTATATTTAAGTATTAAATATTATTAAATTTATTACTGCATAATGCTGCATTAAACGCAGGGGCGTTCGCCAACTTTACATCAAATATCCTCCAACAATAACTATAGCTACAGGTTCATAAGCTTTACTCTTCAATTTTGCATTACATTCTTATTCAGAGATACAAGTAAGCAAAAATATATCGATATGTCTTTGTTTTAGCTACTTAAGATTATAAATAAATAATATGTCGGTGTTTTATACCTTGCCTGTTCACACTACTGTAAACAAAGAAGTGGGCCACAGTACTGACGTGGACCAGTGGTACTTCGTTTTGCCGTCACGTGAAATTTAAAGGTCCATAAGCAATCTTTAATAATTAATCTTATGTATGTGCAATCATACTATTGGTACTCTGGGCAAGAACTTTTTTTATGATATTATCTGCAGATAACACTTGCAGTAATACTTATATGCGATTGACATTAAATGTTCTGTTAGAATTACCTCGTTACTTGCGTTTGCCATTTTGTATATCACCATTGAAATTGTATGGACGCTTTTCGGATTTTAAGTTGTTGTTTGAAATGTATTGCTACTGTACTTCATTCAGTTGCGTATATGGGCGAATATATCAATATCATCCTACAATATATCCATATGCCTTTCATAAGAGCAAGATTCTTCCATAGTTTTTATAGCATCTTTTAATGGAAGTAAGGGTTCTATTGTAGGGCCCCTACTGTTTCTAATATATATAGATGCCATACCGATATATGAAGGTGATACTGTAAAAAAAAGAGGTTCTAWCTTTTGAGGCTATATTATGCGAAGCACAATAATATTGAGTACACATTTAGTTCTCGTTTAGTCCTAATAAAATTACCACCTACCAGACTAGAACAGTAGGAAAAGTACTTTCAGTGCTATCCGTAAATGAATTACGATAAGAATATGAAATTCTTCAGATTATGCTTTGACACAACTTTCAAGTTCAGACGAACAAAATTGCGGTAGAACGTTTTTGTGTTAAGAAATTTAGCAAGAAAAATCTCACTCGAAGGTGCAAGAATTGTATACTTTGCAATATGCTACCCAATGCTAGTCGTGTAGAATCTTGCTAGGCGACTTCTTGTTCTGCAACGCACAGTTATACTTGTGAATTAAGGTTTAGGGAGGATTGTAGGAACAAGTTAGTCGAGCTTAGGGTAGTAACAATTTCAGCTTTGTTTTACAAAAGCATGTAAGCAAAGGATTGTGTGTTCTCTCAATAGTATTAGAGACTTCCAGGCTTACGATATAGGCGGTTTTATTAACACATTTGAGGAATTTCTAATTATGTTTTTATGACATGTCTTGAGCGTTATTTGAAATATCCTGTAGTGTGTTACTAAACATTTTTGTTTATGTATGCAAGCGCAACTGTGATACACGCATTAATGAAATATATTTATTACATATTTATGTCATTCAGTCTTCACGTAGCATTTCCTTTTACATGCTTAATACTAGACCATACTGGAGATACATTATTTCCTTTAGTATCTAGATAACAGGATTATTAATGTTCTGTTTTTTTTTCAGGTAAGCGACATCATGGTTACAGAAGTGTTGTTTCAGGAATTCTGGTGAAGTATGATAGATATATTATTAGTCATTTGTGTATGATAGTAATTAGCGAATACCAAGTCTTTACTAATCTAGAGAAAATATCACAAACAACTGATGCACATCCAAGTTCCCATTTTAATGCAGGTTTGGAATTATTACCGCTATGTTCCCAAATTTCACAATTTGTTGCTAAACTAATAATAATCAAAGTTATAAATTGAATAATCAATACAGGTTTAATACACTTTTCAAAGCCATTTGCTGAAAAATAATATATATTTTTATGAAATCATAGGCAATTTTTTCAGTATTAAATGCGTCAAAGTATAGTTTTATGAAATTCGACTTGTCTTCATGATAAAAAAACAGGTACCTTTCAGTTTTATTAATGACTAATGAGAAATGATTAAAATGTTCATAGAAACGAAGCCACACAAGGAGCAGAAACTAACTGACGTTAAAAACTAGCATCCTCAGCGTGAAAGGGTATTCCTGTGTTATGGTGCGGAAAAATTTGAACCTGTTTGCCAGCGCACTTCGACTTGAGATAATAGCAAAGTTTCGAAACTGTAATGAAATTTGCGAGTTAAATATGTTCATTTGCTTTAGTTATGAAAGGGTGATTTTAAACTAAGCGAGCCATAACGGGTCGGCTGCGTCAAGTAAAAGTTTGGATTAGAGTGTAGCTATATTTTAAATTGCAACGTGTATGAAATGGATATTACTACTCAGTACTGCCGGTATATTTGGGTTTTCGACAAGTTTAAATCGCATAAGTTTTTCTGTAGTAGGTGCCGTTAAGCAAGTGGTATATATTTACTTTGTACTCGTATGTATAGGAGATCTTGAAAATAATGTGACTAGGTTATAGTAAGAATTGGCACTTGGCTTTTGTGATTCTGTTTAAAGCTGTTGAATGTAGAAAAGCACTTAATTTTTTTTTCATTATTTTGTACTCATGAACCGGTCTATATTTTATTTTATGACAATTTGAAATCAAGTCAGTGCGATAAATATTTTATAAATGTGGCTTTAACTGATATGCAGGTAAATTTTTGAGAGTAATTTTTCTTTTCCCGCAAGCCAAAATCGGGCTCAAGTGTGCGCCTTAGTGTGCTGTCTATAATACCACGAAAGCCTTAGCGGTTTCTGAACTGGTTTAGCAACATAGCGAGAGGTGGTGTTTGAACAGACGGATTATTATAAATTCATCGCTTTAAACGCGAATCAAACAAGTTCATTAGTAATTAAATAAACACCACTAGGCTGGGGTACTACTAGCTGCGGGGAGTTTGATTCCCAGTCAAAGTGAAAACATTTCATCTTAAGTTTTTCTACAAACCCGCTAAGATGTTTGTCTTCAGAAGTTTTTATTTTTATTTTTCAAATGCGGTGTTATTGGAAACCCATCTCGTAATCATCACCTGACGTCTTCTACAGGGTTTCTATAAATGAATCATGCACGCGAGGGGCCTTAATTTCTGAATTCTTTGTGCCGCCTTTTTGTAACTGCTGCCTAGCTACAATAAGCACGGCGATAGTACTGAAGGTTGCAGATCAAGTTACAGTCAGGAAATTGGCTTTATAAAGATTTTCCAACAATTTACGGTTCTATTTTTCTGTCAAAGATAAGAAATTACAATAATTATTAGTATAGTAGGTTTGTGGTAACCTCTACAGTCTACACCCTTGCTCTGTGGAAGCCTTGTCTAGTGCAGCTAACGTTACTACCACTTAGTTTGTGAATTTTACCATTGCGGCAAACTAAAACATCTTTCAGTCCATCATAACGATACATAACCTAAAAGTTATACGAAACCGTGTCACCCCGTAGACGTAGCTCCAAAATGTGAGCTTTCTGCGTTGATTCCCACAAAACACTACAGAATGTGTTGAAAATACACACCCCACGCGTTTTCTCATATTAAAATATATCAAATAATTCAAAAAAGCGACAGATGACAAGTATACGTCAAGGCAATAGTTGTGTTCACTTTCCCGAGTGGCGGCAAATTGATTTAAACGATAATTTCTATAAGCTCCCTGGATGCACGAATCATTTATGGAAACCCTGTACAACTAACAAGAAGTACAAATTGTTATTAAATAATTAATTGCGAAAATAGCAATGAATTATTTATAAAATATATACTTACTCTTGGAAGAATTCTAGGAAGTAGGAACGTTAACATGTTCTAACTTATCTTAAAACACTTTTTCTCACAAGGGATATCGAGTAGGTATAGTTAACAAAGAACACAGCATTTATTCAGTTACCAGATTTGCTTATTTCCGTAACATTTACAAAACGTTCCCTCCTTTTCATCCAGCATAATTTTCCAATTTAAATAGGTACGGATCTCTGTCGGTGATCGTACACTTGCGGCAGCTGTAGATTGTAATTTGCTCTGTATGCGTTTTCGCGGAAAATTGCCGCTGTAAACTGTGTTCTTACGCACAATTTACGTTTTTATTTATCTAGGCAGAAAGGTAAATGCTTCACTTGGTTTTTATTAAAACATGTTTCGTTTGGGGTGGAAGCCAGTTTTGTTTCGTAGTAACAAAGTCCCCACGCATACAGAATGCGTTCAACGGCACGAAAAGAAATCTAAATTGCTTTCTCCAAAGATTTAAAGCCGGAGTAAGGGTCCAGAAGGAATATTTTCTATATTTATAGCAGTTTTTAAGACAACGGAAATATGATATACGTACACGAACCAGATGGTCTTCACTAAACGCCACGAAAGTGTACGCACATGTTTCAAATACGCAAATGTACATTTTGGCGAGAGGCGGCTGCTTTCCTGTTCGTTTATGGTTGGCTGAAACCGCTGCAGTGCTTCTCAGTTCTTGTGCACCAACGCGATATAATTCAATCTTCCAGTTTTAATAAAGCCGCCTTGCTTTATCGCTCCGCTCCGGTCCTCAAAGCACAACATAATTAATTGGTTAATTTTCTGCATCTGAAATATTACATCTTAAAGATTTTACCGAAAGGAAAACAATCTCTTCTTCTGCAAACTCTTTCATCTATGATTTATAAGCGTTTAATACTGAGATTGCAAAAGGAGATTACATCTCACCGCCTTCTACAAATCAGAGTGGAGGCAACGAGCATCTTTCATGTTCTTTTTAATTCATGTAACTTGGAATTTATCGTTTTTCGTGTTACTGAACTTCATTTTGATTTTGTTTTTAGAATGGCGTATAGAAGAGTGCTTTTCCAATCATTATAAAGAAATAGTAATCAAATTAATCTTTATTTCGTATGCGTTTTCCTTTATTTCTTTATTGTCATTATTAATGTAAATAAAATAGTTAATGAATTCTCAGATCTATTGAAACTAAACGTTACTGCGAATAAAATAACTAGTCAATATGCATTAAAAACTAAGATAAGAAAGCCACTTGTATAACTATTATATGTTGTGACAGTATTAATATGCTGTTAAGATCTCAAGGTGTCCATTAAACGTCCGCAATTTTTCGCCGTGTCAGAAAGCGGTGTTAAATTCCTTCCGAGGCAAATCTTTAAGACGCTAGCTATATAAGTTTTGTTACTAGAATCACTAAAAAACAACGCTTGGTTGGTTAGGTTTAAGTAAGTTTTTATTCGATGCATGCGACTGGAAACGCACGTCACTATTAATTTCATTATCACGTATACGCAGCAATGCGAAAAATAATAATCAATTTGCGTGCCGTCAGCGAATAAATGATAACTACAGCATTTTAATGTACTTTTGCAAATACTTGAATTTCAATTAGCTTATAAAAGTGGGCCCAATATACTGCCTTGAGAAACTCCACAATGTATTCCTCGTTGGTAGAAAATAGTTCCTTCAATCAGGATTCTTTGCACGTCTTCGTCACAGTCGGTCAGTTCACATCAGCAGCATGGTCTGACCGAAACCCAGATTGTTTATCAGGAAATATATTATTTATGTCCATTGTCGGAGTTCAGTTTTTTAAATTTGTTGATATGAAGAAAACCAGTCATGAACTGAACACAAATTTATTAATGGAAATCCTAAGAAACGCTACACATATATATATATATATATATATATATATATATATATATATATATATATATATATATATATATATATATATGTGTTTCGGCCTCATGAAACAAAGACCATCTTCTGGCTACAAAGAGACAGGTTGAAAAATATCTGACATGTTGACATACTCTAACTTACCATATAGTAAGTAGGTTATATATAAATGAATAAATTACATATTAAAAAGTGAAATCAAGTAATTACATTATTGATGATGTGGATTATTTTAAAAAATCGCATTGTGAATAAAATAGTGGTGCGGACGTATGCGGATGAGTGATAACAAAATGACATTGTGTGACAAACGGATGACAAAGAGTGCACTATGAACTATAATTTTACACAAGGCGAGGCGGAGCAGCTGAACTAAGGTAAGTAAAAGGTAAGAATGAACTACTAAAAGTTGAATTTTAAATTGAACGAGGTATTTTCATTTAATAACAAATCGGGGTTGTGTTGTTTGTGATTAGATATGTATAATTATTCTAGATAATCAATAATGTGTGGTTTATCATGAACATGGAGGATTTCAGGTATAGTATTAAAATTATGACCGGATTTTGCAATGTGATCAGTGAATTGAGATTGATGTGTATTAAAGGTGTTATTTATAAGTTTAATGTGTTCGTTACTTCTTACTTTGAAATTTCTAAAAGTTCTACCAATATAGTGTTTATTACAACTGCAGTTAAGCTTGTATACTCCGCTTTTGCACATGGCATCAATCTGATCTAGGTCTAGCTTACTATTTAATCAATTCATCTTCACATGGAAAAGATACGTTGACGACATTTTTTGCATTTTCACAGGCAATCATTCTGATTTATTAAACTTTATTAAATGGCTCAATACTTTACACAAAAATATAAAATTCATCTTCGAGACACAAGATCAAGATGGTAACCTCCCTTTCCTAGACCTATCCTTATCTATACTCAACAGCTCCTTAAGTTATAACATATATAGAAAACCAACTAATACTACACATGTAATACCATTCCACTCTAACCATCCATTACAACAAAAACTCGCTAGCTTTCGATTTTTATTTAACCGAGTTTTAAATGTACCACTTTCTCTAGATAGTTTTCATAATGAATGGGCCTACATTCTTTCCATAGCTAAAATTAATGGTGTCCCATTTATACTTATCCATAATCTTTATAAGAAAATTAAAATACAAAATTCTATCAAAAACCACTCAACTTTAACACCTGTCTCTGTTGATACTCAAAGTGCCAAATACTTATCCATTCCTTTCATACCCACAGTCTCCCACACTATTAAAAACCATTTCAAGAATTCAAATATAATATTTTCCTTCAAAACACTTAATACCAATAAAACTCTTTTTCAAAATAACCTGGATCAGATTGATGCCATGTGCAAAAGCGGAGTATACAAGCTTAACTGCAGTTGTAATAAACACTATATTGGTAGAACTTTTAGAAATTTCAAAGTAAGAAGTGACGAACACATTAAACTTATAAATAACACCTTTAATACACATCAATCTCAATTCGCTGATCACATTGCAAAATCCGGTCATGATTTTAATACTATACCTGAAATCCTCCATGTTCATGATAAACCACACATTATTGATTATCTAGAACAATTATACATATCTAATCACAAACAACACAACCCCGATTTGTTATTAAATGAAAATACCTCGTTCAATTTAAAATTCAACTTTTAGTAGTTCATTCTTACCTTTTACTTACCTTAGTTCAGCTGCTCCGCCTCGCCTTGTGTAAAATTATAGTTCATAGTGCACTCTTTGTCATCCGTTTGTCACACAATGTCATTTTGTTATCACTCATCCGCATACGTCCGCACCACTATTTTATTCACAATGTGATTTTTTTTTCAAAATAATCCACATCATCAACAATGTAATTACTTGATTTCACTTTTTAATATGTAATTTATTCATTTATATATAACCTACTTATTATATGGTAAGTTAGAGTATGTCAACATGTCAGATATTTTTCAACCTGTCTCTTTGTCGCCAGAAGATGGTCTTTGTTTCATGAGGCCGAAACATATATATATATATATATATATATATATATATATATATATATATGTAGCGTTTCTTAGGATTTCCATTAATAAATTTGTGTTCAGTTCATGACTGGTTTTCTTCGTATCAACAAAAAGGAAATATATTATTTGTAGTAAAAAGCTTCTAAACTGTCAGTAACTTTTTTATACATTTTTACAGTATTGGCAAGATACTGATGGAGCGTAATTCAAAGAGTGAAGCAAGCTCCTTTACAGTAGACAAATGAATATAACGTATATGCTTGTTTCCACAGTTTCGAGAAGTTAGACTAATAAATACAGTTTATGACGTAAGTGACGTGTGGGCTTAAGCGGGGGCAACAATGTTGTATGATGGTTATATATAAATTATCAGCACCACCTACTTTGCTCTTGATGCTTTAAATATGTTTGTTTGCAGCTTCTCATGTGACTTATATTTATCTTCAAATTGCTTGTTAAATTTGACATGATACTCAAATTGTAAAATTCCATTTAATTCACATCAGGTTTCTAGCTATTGATACCTAGTTTTTTAATTCATTTGTTTTCTCTTTGACACTTACATTTACCAAACTTGTACCTCAAGTAAACCTTCTTTTCCCGTCTGATAGAAGCAGTCGTCAAATTGTAATACACCCAGTTTATCAAAATAGTTATTTTAGAGCATTATTATATAGTACTACAATTACTTAACAAAAATGAACGTGAGCAAATGTGAACGTAATTTAAATTAAATTTAAAATATACTATTGTTGTAGTCGTTTATTTAGCATTAATATATATTAATATGTCTACGTCTTAAGCCAGTAGTTTCGTAAACTGCAAAAGTTTATTTTAGCAGTGAAGAAAGAAATATGCTTTCGACTACCTTAGGCTAGTGTAATATGTATGATTGAGGATGTGCTAATTTACATAAGTTTTATAAAACTATTATGGATTCTAAGTGGCGTCCTTGATTAGAATTTAATATAATGCGTATAATGAGAAGTCATTATTATTTATCTATTATTCTGTTGGCAAATGAACATCATTTGCGCATAGGTACTTTTTAACTACTCAGATCAGATAGATACCCATTTTCTAGCTGTGACATTGATTTAGACAGTTTGAGTTTACAGTTTATCAATGCGAAAGATATGTTGTTACTACTGTAAAAACAATAAGACTTACGACAGCAATAATTCCTGTGTAGTTCTTTACTTATCGGTGTGGTAAATGAATTCTTTTTAAAAAAGGATCGTTAGATAATGGGTCTTCCAATACGCACTTACTTGCTTGAGCCCGTATAATTTGTTACGTCAATAACAGTCGATGCTATCATAATATCGTACATGACAAATGGACGTCAGTGATCATAAAGCCGCAAAACATCTTACTAAACTCCTTCATTTAAAGCAATCACTGTTATGATTACATGCGTTTGATACAAAACACCGCTTTAAATAAAGCGGTCTCTTTAAATTTTCATGACTATAAAATATTCATAAATGTTTTTACGTAATACCGCCCCGTAATCGTCCCAATTGAGAAAATGACATCCTCAAACGCTCACCAAAATGGGATTAGGCGGTTCACCTTTGTCACAAAAGGCAAATACCTCAAGGATACGCATAATAGATGCATTTTTAAATAAACGAGCTCGACATGCATCGATCGCAAGTGAATGTCTTAAATTGAAAGGAGATGGAAAGAACTAAATTCGATTCTTTGAGAGACGATGTCAAAGGTTCGGCTTCCTTTTATATTCTACTCACAGCCTCGGATATTTTCATATGCAGGCAGGCCCCTATTCCCAGTAGACGTTGGTAGACGTTGAAGGCGGAAAACTGGATTCTGCGGTAGCTTATATTTTAAATGAATAAATTAGCGGTGTGGTTAGAAGAATTGTGGGTATAATGGTTTCAGGTTCAACATGTTTTCAGTTTTATGGGCTCAGTCTAAACCAAATCGGAACGGAAGCCGTTGTTTTTTGTTTTTCACTTTTTGCGTCCGCAGTAGTCAAATACATTTTGCTTTGTGCGACAGAGCCTTTACAGAAATCACCGAAAATTCACCTTTTTGTGTTAGTTTTAAATAGCAACGTCGAGTGGTAAAACAATCCAAATTGCAAATGGAACTGTCACGTACAGCTATTTACTATAATTGTATGATTTAATCAACCCTGAACTCGTAAATATTGAGCCGGACGGAATCGAAACACTTTAATTGGTTTTATTCGTTGCATGTCAAAGTTTGAATAATGCGTTTGCGGTTATTCACTTAACCATATTATACATCTCGTTACCCTTAAATCGAATATGTAAAAAGGACAGGTATTTTAATGGCGTTGCTTCTGTCCAAGAAGAATTACATTCAGTATATATTTTGTATACAATTTGTTTTTCGTGCATTATATTTAAGCCTTAATGTATTATTGTTATTTAAAAAATCATGCTTTCTTTATATTATTGCATTTCTAATTATGAATATTTTGTTATTACGAGTAGTAATGGTTCATACAGACTAGTTGTAGATATCTTAACTGAATACATAAAACTAAATAAATCAGCAAAATTGTCTTGTCTATTAAATATCACCAAAGCTATGACAAAATCATCTGCCTTAAACTGACATTACTTCATCTGTAGTACACTTCCATTGTTTGTGAAATACATACGTTACGTGCTGTATCATTCCTTCAGTTTGCTTTAAGCGATATCTCGTGATTCACAATTTATGGAAGTCTTATCGCAAAGCAAACATCTTAAACCGAATATACTTTTAAGAGCAAACGATATCTAGTCATTGCAGCAGCATCCGAGACAGTCAGTCCGGGTATAAACTATAAAGTCCTGTAATTCCATCTAATATTTTAGGGTGGTCTATAATTTTATTTTATAGACGCACTGAAATAGATTGGATCCATTCAAGTGATCCGCAAAGTTAAGAGTCCGTTCTTGGCAGCGGAGCGCAAAAAAACAATGGAGGAATTCCGCCAAGAAAAGGAAAGTATTCAAACCATTGGTTTTTATTTCTGTTCATGAATTGAATCCAAAGACGGTTACTGTACGCTTCTCTGAATTAGGGCTAGACTGCTTTTCCTTATCCCGGATACGCTACCAGTTTATACATGTCCCTATTGTTACAAACTCGTCGAAGAAACTTAACTTGCCCTTTAGCTGGATTGTAGTTTGAATGTTTATTTGTAGTTTCGGTAAGACTGGTCCGATACAGTGGCGTGGGTATTTCGCGTCTCTCGGTTTGTGTTTAGAAAACAACTGATCTCTCTTTATGTCTATTACTATTGTTATCGTTATTATGCATATTATTTTACAAATGTATGCTATGGAAATAGATAAGAATAAAATAAACCATACTAAATTATAACATATTTGATTTATATAGTACACATCCAAATTTTCTAACCTATTTATAAAATTTTCTTTACTTCCTACTTTCTCTTATAATCACCCTTCCTTTTGGATATTATCGTGCCTATTGATATTGCGTAAATCACCTGAGAAAAATCTGGTGGTGTTGAACCAGAAGGTGAAGGTGGCGCTAAGTAGATCAGTTTGATAGCTTGAAAACAAGCTGATCATTTTGAATGTGTTTTAATTCACGAGATTTGTTATATATAGGGTTGGCACGCTTTTAACAACCACTTAAAAAAGCCCATTAAAAACACATCCTGTTAAAACCGGGTTCTCTAACCTAAGTTAAGCTAAATCCATTGAAATTTTTTTCCCTCAAAAAACAATATTTATTGATTGTTTTTTATTTTGCCAGTACTATCTAGATTCATATAAGATAAAAGTTCTTATATGGTTTATTACAATAATCAACTTGCACATATATAACATTATTTCTTCAATTTCTTAACTTTGCACATTTTTTCTAAGACAAACGGTCCTCGTGATATTGGCAAAAATACATAAATTTTTAAAATCTGTTTTTTCCAAATAACTCGAAAAGTATTAACTTAACAAAAAATTACAAGAGTGCTTTCCGATCAGAAATTTGATTTTCTATATAATACCAAAATTTAAAAAAAATCGTACGAACAGGGACCAAAATACGTTTTTTGGAAATATTTCAAAAATGTTAAAATTTTGTATAAATTTTATAAAGCACTTTTTGTGAGAAATTTTATTTCCTATCTGGTGGTATTTTTTTTTGAATATGTTAAATATATTTGGAGATATATAGGAAAAACCGTTTTATTTAAGTGACGCTTTTTTTGCTAATATCTTCTAAACAATTTGCTGCACCGAAATTTTATAAGAGTGAATAATACTCGCAGTTATACTACTAATCACATACTAAAACGAAAAAAATAAAAACATTAAAATTTGCAAAAAGGGTAGTTACTCCCCCCTTCCTGATACCCTACTTACCCCAAAAACAACAAGTCGCTTTGGGTAGTTGAGATCTATACGTTTGCCAAATTTTAAGTTCATATATTAAGTGTTTCGAAAGTTATCGTGTCCACAAACAAAACCACAGACACACAGGCAAGAAATTTGTTTTTGCTCAAATTTTGTTTTTTTTACGTTTTCGACCATTTTAAAGCGAATGAGCAATAAAATACTTCCCATCCGTTGGATGTGGAAGTAAAAAATAGCGTCGAGACTTATTTGATACATCAGACAACTAACTCCTCATTTATTAGCAAACAAGGGTCATTATATCAATTGTTTAACTTTAAAAGTAGAAAGCGATATATATTTGTAGAAAAAACACACTACTTTTGTATAAAAATCCTTGTTTGCTTTTTATTGGGAAATCGATATAGTTTAACTATAGCACTCATTGGTTATCATTATTATTTTTTTTTTGGTTAAAACCAGGGTTTGTTCGGTTAAAACCTAATTTTACTAACAGCATATAAGGGTATAATTTCGACGGGCAAAACAAAACAAAAGCATTGTGACACGGTTAAAACTAGCGGGCTGGGTATTTCATAAAAAAACGCGAACCCTGATTAGATATTTAGTTCTGAGGTTCTATGCATGTATGCTATATATTATAATATCTACTAGAATTTTGAAGGTGACCGGTTATGCTCGAAACGATTGTCAGGGCTATCTGGTAAATCTTCTGAAACAAGGCATTCAAAACAACCAGATTGTTTCCAAGTGCTATGCGGGGATATTTTTTACATAAAATTATGGTATTCTCGGTGCCTGGGTTATGTCTGCTCACATAATAACTTAAATATATATTGCCTTATTGGAAAAGATCATAAATTTGAAGAAAATTACGTTTCCAACTTCCATTTCTTAAATTTTCACGAAAAATTGTAAACTACATTTAAAGGAGGGAATTCTCCACTGTATATTTAAGGGGGGGGGGGCGTTTACCTAGAGCGAATCGGGTCATTTTAAGCACCTACCGTTTTACATTTTACCGAGTTATTCGAAACTTTTTCGAAGTGAAATTTCGACATGGCAATGACAAAAGATGTAGCTACAACGTAGAGTTCGAGTTTTTTCTGAATTTGGTACGGTAATGTAAATATTTGTTGTTATATTTTGCTTAAAAATGCGTATCTTTGGCGAGCTATTTCTCGAAAACTAAGGCACATAAACGAAAAATTCGAACTCCACGTTGTAGCTACATATTTCTTTGTACACTACCAAAAACATGAGCACGATAAATGAGTAAAAACATTCAAAAAATCTAAAACCGCAAACCCTTTCGCACGAGTCTGGCACGAGAGCAGAATGCGAATGCCCATTCCCACCAGGTCCGTCGCGTGGTATCCAGTGAACAGTGAGGCTAAGATACAATCCTGTCGGGAATGATCGAGCGGTATACGATCTATTCCGATATGACTTATCTAATCTTTATTGTTATTAATTATCTTAACTTTTTTTTATTTTCTCGACAGTAAGTCACGATAGGTTTTGTTTAACAAGTTACAAAGTGATTGCTCAGTTCAAGTTTTATCGCCGAGACCTCAACTTTGGACTAAGCTTTTTTCTCTTAAGCCCATTTTACAGTAAAACGTTGCATACATAATTTAGCAGCAGCAATTGCCTCTTATAAAATGACAATGCTGGCAAGTTTATCAACTTATCTCGTAATCGTAATGAAAACTTTGGATGTCCTTCTTCTCCAAGTGCCATGTCCAATCCGAACACATAGGTAACACCACGCATACGTCTGTGTTGCGTGCTTTTTTTCAGATTTTTTTCACAGATGTACAGGACCTACAGTTTATCGCCGGTTCCGAACAGCTCTATTTGAGAAGCCATAATAGGCAAAATTTACTCGCGGTGGTTTGCCATTGCCCTCCGTGAGGCACCGGCGTAATGTCCGTTGTAGCGGGACCGGGGATTGAACCCGGGACCTTCGGCGTAGTAGTCGAGCACGCTATGCACTACATTACTACCGCTATTTTGGATGCCTATTTGATCAATAAAATATGTGCTGTATATTATAATACGCTTATTGTATTTGCGTAAGTAAAAATACTTAGGCTTATACAACAAATTTAAAAAAAAATAAGGATAAACGCACTATTTTTTTTCGTATGAATTCTCAAAATTCCTTAATCGATTTCGCAAAATATACAAAGTATTCCATTTCTAATGGTAAGGTTCATATACACGTAGAGATTTCATAATATTAACTGGGATCCGTCATAAGTCATATATGTAAATGTCATTGATTAGTAATTAAAAAGACAACTATACTACGATAATGTTGTCATTAAGCTATGTATCCCATTAAAATTGAATATTCGCTGCTCGTAAGGCAGATTGTAATAATTCTAATGTAAGGTATGTTTAGCAGTCATGYTACTTAAATAACTTGTTTTCCTTTGAACAGACGACAAGTTTCAGAATGTATTGCGGTAATTTGAATATTTATGCCGGCAAATAGTTTCGAACAAAACTACTATTCTGTTATTCGGGATAAAGGTCGACAATGCAACGACAGTTGTCGGCCACATTTAATGGTATACGAACCAATACAAAAGTTTAACCTGATTTTTTTTTAATTTAAAATACTTTTTACTTGGAAATTGATGAAAAGTTTATGCGTCATAGTCTCTAAGACAAAATTAGCCGTTAATAATACAGCTTTACCAGATGTGTTAGCTATGTATTTAAGATGTTCATGAAGGCATAAACCATACTCGTCTTTGTTGTATATCCTTCTCTTGCTTGCTGAAACGAATTAAGAATTTAAGAATTGTTATTTTTTGAGAACTACAATAATTGGTTGGATCTTTATTACCCTTTGGGAGCTCTAGGATCGTAGTGGTGCCTCTAAGGGCATTTGCTATGCCAACATAACACCTGTGATGTCAAAAGAAATCGTATTATGCCAAGTCATCTGCAATCGCAGCAGGTTCTCTGTTTTTCTGAAGGCGATGTCTTATTCTCACTATTGTTTTTTTTCGAACTCTGACAGCTTTTTATGTGTGACAAGCCGGCGCCGCGACAGCTTCGTAAGATTGATCGACTTGTAATAATGCATAGGCTCCTAAACTGTGTATCACGATTCAACTATTTGTAGCTTTTAGGAATACCTACAAACAGTACAAACAGATCAACTCTAGGATATTATCAAGCCTAAAATGTAAAGGTTATGGAGGAGATCAAAATTGGTAGCTCATGACATACATCTCTTATTTTGTATATATTATTTGCTTTGTTTACGATTGGCGCTTATCCAGTGTAATATACCTGCCAATTTCTGATATAGTCAAAATGTTAAAATGGTTCAAACACTACCTGGATTGAATCGTGATCTCCATTTGTTTAAAATGGGGCTTATTACAATAACCAATATTTTCACAACTGCGGTTTTGATATGAATTCGTTTTTCGTATATAAACTGTTAAAAGAAATTGAAGGAAATTAAGCTTGTTCAGTAACCCTTCTTGAATCATTGCTGCAGGGGCACAGCGTAGAACATGCTGTTAACTGTTATCAACCTTGAAGCCTTCCATATTAAAACGTTATGCATGGCACCGTCGATATAAACGGTACCGTAAAAATATCTGCGCAAAGCAGTGTCCGGTGCTGAACCGGCACGACATTTTCGCGCCAAATCACATTCTGAATAAAATCGACGTTATTTCAAATTACCTGCAACTGCAACAGCAAACAACAGAGGGTAAATTGTATAACGTAATTTTACTGCCGTCCTATTAGGTACAAAATTTGCCGCATAAAATGTGGCGTGTTACATGAAACCCCTCATGGAGATAGGACGGTGGAGAGGTTTTTGCACACATTCCCTCCATCGCATGACCGCATTCGTTCAACGTAAAACCGGCGTAAAATACTATATCGAAGTCACGAGTAATATGGCTTGCTTTTGATAAGTAACAATTATTTTAGTTCTCTATGGAGACGTATGGCTTGGTTGACATTATCACTGCTCGCGTGTGTTGGGCTTGTTTACACCGTAGTTGCTGATATGTTTATGCCGGTCGGTATTAAGCCCTTCCCTATAGTTTAGCGTGTACAACCATAGCAGGTACACTATATATTTTGTGCGTAAACCATTAGGCAAGTCGGGAGTAAGCAAAGTGCTTTTTTTGTATCACGTAATGCTAACCTGTTTTTAATTCTTTGACTGCATGTAGTATAGACACAAACTATAAACTACACTGGGCGCCAGTGTACTCTTCTGCTGTATAGCCTATTGTATTGAATTAAATGAGTAGCACGCATATTTCAAATCGTTGACAGTATATCTTAGTTGTAGTTAGTTGTTTGTTGTATTATGTATTGTTTGGAAGATCATTGAAATCTGAAGACATCATACCTTATCACGATAAATAACAAAGTACCAAAGTAGTTTAATATCAACATTTAGAAAAAAAATAGAACACATAATAAGGTAGTTAAAAACAATAAAAGTTCTGATTACGTCGGTGTTAAGAGCTGTAACTTGTGGCGGTAAAAATATGTCAAAGTAGGTGCACACAATTTAGAAAAAAAATGGATATGGGATTCATTACCACAGAAGTTATTCAATTTCATTTATATACAAATGCAAACCACAGTGAACAGTTGTTGATCTTACACAATAATTGTAGCAAGGAGTTTGCTTATATCTGTAGATAGAAGCAATAAATTATGCAGTCACCCGCAAAGAAAAAAAAATAAAAACCTCGTATGTTAGCTGGGTATTTGGTTTGAAATATAAAATCGTGTGTTTCGAAGCAAGCGACCCAAAAACTTCCTACTGTGTTTCCTGATGAAATAAATAGCAAAGTGCAGACAGCAGAATAATAAAAGATACCCCCTCTTGTCAAAATGTTCAGAACTGGACATCGCAGGAAGACAATTAAAAACTTGAGGATGCATAAACGATTGAATAAAGCAATACTTCCTGCAGTGAACGAGCCGAAGAGTTACACCGTGGCTTTGAAGTCCTCAGAAAAGATCCGTTGAATTCCGTCAGTGGAATATGAGCTGGTATCGTGAAGAAAAGTTCAACTTGGAATTTTGTTGATATCGCTCGTTACAAGGCACGACTAAACCATCCCAGCAGTTCTAAGTATTACTGCGCATAAAAAGTGGAGTTTTTTCAATTTGATTTAAAAACGGCTGCATGTATGATACTGTTGATGAGGAAATTTACATGCAGCAACATAAAAACACCAAGATATTGGAACGATCGTTTTAAAAATACGTTGTCTTTTGAGTTGCGGGAAAGTATATCCTAACATATCACTAAGGTGATCCTTGTATTATTCATGGACGATGGATTGGTATCTGCAACAACTAAAAGTAGCATCGACGAATTTTTGAAAATATTGAACGCAGAATTCAAAATAACTGACTATCCTGTGGATGTTTCCTAATTGTTTTAGCATAACGTCTCCTTGGTAGTTGCAAATATTTGCAAGATATTGTTCAGAGAATTATAAGGATGCTGATTTTGCAAGTGACCTATTAACCCGTCGCCGTCGTTTATATAATGGTACAGTTATAAAGTTTAGTTTAGTTTAGTAGGCGGCACCATATTGTCTGCTGCTAGAAAAGGCGCAAAATATACCGTGTAGTTAAATCGGTTACTTGTGGTAGCCAATGCAAGTGGAATAAATCTTGCGAAGAATTCAAGTTCTTACATTCGTTCGAAGTAGATATACTGATGTGCAGGCTGCTAATAATCTAACCAAAGCGATCTAGGGTATGCGATTTCAAAAACTTTGCGGGCAGTTAGGCATGGTTATGAGGAAAGACGTTGCTGTATCAAGGTTTTAATTTTTTATTGGTTTCAGATTAATATATATTAACAAAGCACAGCTTGCAGTACCTAGTTTCGCAATAAATCCCTTAAGAAATGAGTTGGTTTGATTTATCAACATTTATTTATACAAAATTTCTGCACTGATAACATTCAAGTACCTAATGTTTATATCACAAAATATCAGCCAACTGTGATAAAGAGAGAATAACCTTCCGTATCTCCGAAATCGTTACATTGCGTATGCAAGTTTATTAAAACTTTTCTGTTTATTTTGGCCCATACCATTACTTCTTTAAATATTTGTGGGTGTTAAATAAGTATAAAAAATATTTACAGTATATGTATCAAAATAAGAATAAAATATTGATAAACACGGGTCCGCACAATTACGGTTTCTGAGATGTGGAATAAGATTTAGTTTTTGAGCATTTATTTGTAATTTTTTATTACTTATTTATTATGTTTAATCAATCTAAAGGAGCTTCTAGTATAAACAAAATATAAAGTTACATAAGATGTTTAAAATGCCCTCCTTCCATTTCCAAGTCTTCCTTTGTCTGAAGGGTATTGCTGCTTTTCCTAAAATCCCTCAATCACCGTAGGCTAATGTTTTCATATATCCCAAAGAAAGAAATCTAGAAGGTTTAAATCAAGCGATCTTTCAGGGCGTAGTGCAGGTCCGCCCCATCCTACTCATCTACAAGTAAAAGTTTGGTATAAATGCGCTTGAGCACCATCATGCTGGAACCATATTTGTTTGTTGCCTTTGACCCAAAGCAGTGTCGTAGAAAAGATCACCAATTGTGTTCTGTAGAAACTTTAGGTAACCAGTTGCCTGCAATACCCAACAACAATTTTAGTTAAAAACTTGTCTGATGTTCCAACTCCATTTCGTGTGAACCCAGGTTCATCAGCAAAAGGAACACGAGGGTCTTCCCCATCATTGCATAGAAACCAGCGGCAAAAAACCAAACGTGCTTGACGATCAAATGAATTTTAGGCCTGTAACCATTGTGCATGGTACTGATTAAGCAGCAACAGCAGCTCTAATTCCTAGCTGGGCTGATATTCTCGGCACAGTCGTCCCCGGATTATGCTCTACCGTGTCAGAATTTCTTCTGTCCTAGGAATAGGTACCGACCTTAATCCTCCGGATAAACAGCATTGTTTGTTCGTTGATCCGGTATCACGGAATCTTTGTCTTTGTGAACTGACAATAGTCAAATATTAATTTTTTACTTTTTGCAAAATAAAAAAGAATAACCTTCCGTATCTCTGAAATTATTGTTCTATGCTATAACTTTAAATATTTTACACTCTTTTTTTCAACACCTTGTATATAATTATCAGTGTCCCACTTATTTGCGCTGCTTGTTGGTGCCTTTCATTTTATCCCGCTCGGATGTTGCTGGTTTATCAGGGGATTGAATCGAAATTAATAATTCTGTTCATCGAAGGGTAAACTGTGGTATAAGTGGTTCGCTCCCGATGACCCGACAGTGCAGTTTCAATTATAATTACGTGTGAAGTTTAGTTACTAAACTGGACAATCCAAAGAGATTACGACACAGGTCCCCAGCCATCACCGAGCCCTACTAACAGGTCTGCCGTCGGCTGGCCTACACAGGGCGCACCGTGTAATTACTCCAGATAGTTTCAGAGCATCATAAGCGAATTAAGGTTCGGTATCGTCAACAGACTTCGCTTCCGGGTTCTCTCCCTTGGCAGGATGACCGGGGTCAGACCAAAACCAGGCGATTAGAATAAATGTGTCTTCGATGCCAGCGACATTAAGTATTAAATTGGCTTCCCACACTAGGGCATGACCAGCTTCGGTCCAGTGATTACCTCGTAATTATGGTGGTGAACCAACGTACATGCCACACTCACGTAATTGTGGAGTGTGCAATGGATGCGTTTTGCAACGTGTGCTGCCACCGACGTTCGGATTTAATAGGGATTCGTTATTTATATCGTCTGGCCACCCTTCGCGTCCAGAATACCACCATGACAAATGGGTTTATGAAGTAATTACTTGTTACCATCCGAAGAGTTTATAAGATATTAAAAGTGCAATCGCGGCAGGCAGCTAACAGAGCTTTTGATTTGTGGTACCACTGTGTCATTATGTTACTGCAGCATGTATAGGTGTATTATCCATTGTTATAATCGACAAATCGTCCCAGTAAATTAATAACTCTATGTATCATTATTATTTAAATTACATGATTATTTCTAATAGTTTATGAAAAGAAAACAGTTCGCAACTTCGATCTCCGTCAAAGCGAAAGTCTTATGTGTCAATAAAATAAAAAATGCTTTTAACAGCAACTTGACGTAAACGGGAAATGGTGGACGTCACTGTGTGAAGCGTGATTAGATTATTTTATTTTTATATCTTTTATTTAGCTATGAGTTCTTGCCCATGGGGTTCGGCGCGCTCTGGAACGTCAACTCCTGGTGGCGTCTGAGTACTTGTTAGTATTTGTTCTCCAGTTTTCACAGGGGAGATCAAATACGTTAGTACCAGAGCCTGAAGAGCGTCGTTGGTTAGCTGAAAATGTTGGGGGATTCGACCCAGTTTTCACAGGGGGCCGAGGATCTGACCCAGTTTTCACAGGGGGCCAGAGGGTGTGGGTAGTGGGATTTTGGAAATAAGAAAGAAAACTGACACAGTTTGCACAGGGTGCCAGTCCCTCTCTGCCTTTATGTACGACACGCACCGTATTTATAGGGCTTCAGGGCATGTGTGTCCTTTTCTCCCTTAAGGGGAGAAAGAAAGAAATACGAACGCCACACGTGTTTCTGGAGTACGCGAGAGCCAGGCGCCAGAAAGTCGCGTGAATGCGCCGATTGGCAAAAATGCACGTAGGCCAAATAACTGATTTTACAATATTTTTACGCGTAGTGTATCAATTCGCCCCCCTTTCGAAGCCAATCGGTGCGTATCCTGTAGACAGAGGAACTTGCTAGCTTTATTTAAAAAAAATATAGATATATATACAAATATACAAGATTGATGACAACTTCAATCGAACAGCTGATGTGTGGTTCATCATGATAGAAAGCAACAAGCGCATAAAAGTATGAGTGACAAGAGTGACGTAATGATGAAATAAAATAAACAAAATTCCCATATTAGAACGCTTAAATCTAACTTCACTACCGTATCTAATAACTAGTAACTAATATATCGCTTAGAACTACACTGGCGCAACACTCAGTCCACTACACTACACTAGCGCGAAGCTCAGTTCATTGTTCCCCCATCGGTGCGCGACGCAAGTCGTCACTATGCACCTTTATTCGCCGATTGTCCATCCGCACGACGTAGGTATGCCTCCCGTGGCATTCCTCGATGATGGCAGGTCCTCTCCATCGGGCTGCGAAGGCGCCATGGACTCGCTCTGGTCCATCGGATAAGGGGTGTTCCCGAATCAGCACGCTCTGGCCGACTATGAAGTGTGACCCCGTGTCTACCTGCTGTCTACGCCGCTGGTAACGCTGCTGGTTGTCACGAATGACCTGAAGACGGCGCGTGGCTGGGGTGTGGGCGGTCGGCTGGTCCTTGCGGGCTGCCCTCCAGTCACCTGGCCTGGCCAAATCTCGCCCAAACAGGGCTGTTGCGGGTGACATTCCTGTGGCGGCATTTCTTCGGCAACGCAGGTTGAAAAGGATGGAAGGGACGAACTTATCCCAGTGGCGGTGCGGTTCTGCTTGCATTCGCAGACGTAACCCCTTTTTTATGTCCTGGTTGCGACGTTCGGTGGGGTTAGAGCGAGCATGATAAACAGGTGTTGTATAATGCAAGCTACCCCATCTTTCACAGGCGTACTTCCATGTACGGCTGCCAAACTGTACTCCATTGTCGCTCAGTATGGCTTTAGGATAGCCATATCGTGGAAAGATTTGTTCGTCCAGAATTTGCACTAAATTCGGTGCTTTCGATGAACTTATGGGAAAAGCTTCGGTCCATCGGGAAAACAGGTCGGTGACCACGAACAAGAATCTTTTCGGCGCGGAGTCAGTGGATATGGGCCCATTAAGTCAACGGCAATTGTATGCCACGGCTCCATAGGTATGTGAGGGCGTTGCGGTGCTTGGCGACGATTAGGACCCTTCTTGGTACAGGCACAAAGCATACAGTTCCTCACATATGCTCGAACGTCGCGGGCGAGGTTTGGCCAGCGATAGAACTCTTTTATCGCTCTGATTGTTTCGTCCGCTCCAGGGTGTCCCGCTGTATGATGGTCGTGATAGCGGTGCATCACCTCCGATCGAATGCTGGGTGGGACTATCAAGTATTGGCCGTTATCATTTTCATAGAGTGCCTCTTCCTTGACGGCGTATTTGTCAAAGAAGGTGTTATCTTCTTCTGTAGCTGGCAGATGCGAGCGAATTTGTTCCCACTGGCTTACTTTGGACTGCAATTCTACGTCGTGGCGATTATGTTGCAAAACAGACTCGTAGAGCGATGGAGTACTAATTTGCATTAGCACCGGTGTGTGTGCCGCTGCACTAGCGGCGCTTTTGTCCACGGGTCGTTCCAAACGACGGACGTCTTCTACGCGTACGGTGTCCATGTATGTGGAGTCGGGAAACCGGGAGAGAGCGTCTGGGAGTTCGTTTAGGCGTCCCGGGCAGTGTTCGATGTCGAATGAAAATTCTTGCAGTAACAGGCTCCATCGAAGAAGTTTTGCCTTGCTATCTTTGAAAGTCTGAAGCCAGGTGAGACATTTATTGTCAGTTCTCAATGTGAAATGCCGGCCTTCCAGGTATGGACGGTATTTCTTTATGGCCCATATCACTGCTAAGCATTCTTGCTCATTGCAATGATACTTAGCTTCCGTAGGATTGAAGCGTGTGCTTCCGTATGCTATAATTCGCCGAATTTTGTCATTATCTAGCTGATATAATGTTGCAGCGGCCCCTATCTGACTCGCATCGGTTTGCAGATAGAACTTCTGCGAAAAATCAGGGCGGTGCAACTGAAGTGGAGCTTTCGTGGCCTCTTTTATGTTATTGAAAGCGGCCTCGGCATCCTCGGTCCACTGGAACTTATGCTTGGGACTCAATAAATCTGTCAAGGGAGCGGCAAGTTCAGCGAACTTTGGTATGTAGTCCCGTAGCCAGTTACACAGTCCCAGGAAACGGCGTAACTGTTTGCGGGTTTGCGGTGGCGGCATAGCGTGTAAGTCGCCCAGATGCTGTGGTTGTGGAATGTTCCCCTCGGATGTTATGATGTGGCCCAGATATTCGATTTTGCTTGCCCCGAATTCACATTTTTCAGGAGCGCAGGTTAAATGATGTTGCCTTAGACGCTCGAACACTAAAGACAGGTGTCTTAAGTGATCTTCCCAGGTATCTGAATATACAATGACGTCATCCAGGTACACCATGGCAAACTTGCGAATATAGCCCACTAGTACTTCTTGACTCATTAATTTTTGGAAGGTACTAGGTGCCGTTTTGAGCCCAAACGGAAGCACGCAAAATTGGAAATTACCTCCGTCAGGTGTGCTGAATGCGGTATATTGCTTAGAATCCGGATGCATTTCAATTTGCCAATATCCCGATTTCAAATCTAGCGTCGAGAAGATCTTGGCACAGCCGATATCCCGCAGGGTCTCATGAATGATGGGAAGTGGTGTCGGCTCGTCTGCGGTTATGGCGTTAATCTGTCGGTAATCGACACAAAACCTGAACTCTTTGTTGTCCTTTTTCGGGATGAGCACGACGGGCGAGCTGTATGGAGAGTTACTGGGCTCGATGACCCCATCGGCTAACATCTGTTGCACTGACCTACTTATAAGGGCCTTCTTTTCCGGGGAGCATCGGTAGGGACGGATTTGTATGACTTTATTGCAGGTCAGTCGCATCTGGTGGCGCGTGCTTCTCGTGGTCGGCACGCGCCCGCCTTTGTGGAATATGCCTTTGTATTCCGTTATCAAGTCCTCGAAGGCGCTGCAATATGCTGGTGGGAAGTGGTATTTCAGATCGGGGGCGGCATCTGAAACTGCTGGAGGCGGTCTCCAATAAACCACTTGGCGGTAGTCTTTCCCGAAACTCACACATTGTCTTTGAAAGTCTAACACGGCTTGTTCGTACATAAACCACTCATAACCGAGAATCACATCTTCGCGCGCGTTTTCGATGACGTAGAAGTTTATGGAAAATGTTCCGTTCCCGATTATAACCGGCACTCGCGCACAACCGACGGCACGTGTAGTGTTCGTGGTATCCGCGAGCTGGATTTCGCAAACTGGTCCTGACACTTGAGTTTGTGGCGGAAGGCACTTACGATTAATAAAGTTATTTGACGCGGCAGTGTCTAGAATGGCAGTTACACACTGTTCATATACTTGCACTGGGATGCGCGGCACATTTGGGTTACCTGTCGTGGTGAGCGAAATCACTAGGGCCGAACTTGGGCCGGGGGTTGAGCGGTGGCCGGCTCGGCCCGTCTCCAGTTTTCCGGCGGCGGCGGACGTCGTTCCGGGCAATCTTTATGATAGTGATAGCCTGGACACATGCGGCACTTCGGGGGTTCCTCGCGGCGCGGCGCGGATGACTTCAGCTGGGCCAGGTCACCTTCGATAACTGAGGCGCGTTCCAGCAGTTCTTCGAAGCTTGCAAGTGAACCCATGCGTAGATACGGACGCAACGCGGGAGTAAGTAGCTCTATCAATATCTTGACAGCCTCTTCTTCGGAAACACTGGGTTGTAAACGGCGGAACAGCTCGATTTTCTTCCGGAGGAAAATTTCTGCAGGTTCGTTGGCTACCTGCTTTTGTCCGTATAGCTTGGACAAAAGATTTGCGGTTACTTCCGCACTGGCATATTTGCGGATAAGAAGCTCACGGAATTGTACCCAAGAGAGAGACAATTCGACATAGCTGCGAAACCATTGAGCCGCGGCTCCCTTTAGCCGATTAGCTGCGAACTTCGTGAGATCTGGCTGAGGGTTTCGCGCAGCGTATTCTTCTACCTGGCGCAGGTAGACTTCGGGATCTTCACTGGGCAGGCCAGCGAACGACGGTCGTGCTTCGGGTAGGCTGCTCTGGCGGCTGATGAGCGTCGCGACGGCCTCTAGCAGCTTGGTAACCTCGGACGACGGGGTTGTGGAGGGCGGCATGGCAACGCTGTCGCCGTCGTTGGACGAATTGTTCTCAGGGTGAACGGCTTCCAGACCCAAGGCGGACGGGGAGGTGGCCTGCGTTAGCTCTGTAGCGATGTTCATTGCCAGACCCTCTGGCGCCAGTTCTGATGAGCGTGATGACGGAAGAGGGTTGCCGGCTCGGGTGGTCATGTTTGGGCCGTGCGGTTTTCAAAACGTCCGTTTTGAAACGGCCCCACGTTGGGCGCCAATTGACGTAAACGGGAAATGGTGGACGTCACTGTGTGAAGCGTGATTAGATTATTTTATTTTTATATCTTTTATTTAGCTATGAGTTCTTGCCCATGGGGTTCGGCGCGCTCTGGAACGTCAACTCCTGGTGGCGTCTGAGTACTTGTTAGTATTTGTTCTCCAGTTTTCACAGGGGAGATCAAATACGTTAGTACCAGAGCCTGAAGAGCGTCGTTGGTTAGCTGAAAATGTTGGGGGATTCGACCCAGTTTTCACAGGGGGCCGAGGATCTGACCCAGTTTTCACAGGGGGCCAGAGGGTGTGGGTAGTGGGATTTTGGAAATAAGAAAGAAAACTGACACAGTTTGCACAGGGTGCCAGTCCCTCTCTGCCTTTATGTACGACACGCACCGTATTTATAGGGCTTCAGGGCATGTGTGTCCTTTTCTCCCTTAAGGGGAGAAAGAAAGAAATACGAACGCCACACGTGTTTCTGGAGTACGCGAGAGCCAGGCGCCAGAAAGTCGCGTGAATGCGCCGATTGGCAAAAATGCACGTAGGCCAAATAACTGATTTTACAATATTTTTACGCGTAGTGTATCAATTCGCCCCCTTTCGAAGCCAATCGGTGCGTATCCTGTAGACAGAGGAACTTGCTAGCTTTATTTAAAAAAAAATATAGATATATATACAAATATACAAGATTGATGACAACTTCAATCGAACAGCTGATGTGTGGTTCATCATGATAGAAAGCAACAAGCGCATAAAAGTATGAGTGACAAGAGTGACGTAATGATGAAATAAAATAAACAAAATTCCCATATTAGAACGCTTAAATCTAACTTCACTACCGTATCTAATAACTAGTAACTAATATATCGCTTAGAACTACACTGGCGCAACACTCAGTCCACTACACTACACTAGCGCGAAGCTCAGTTCATTGTTCCCCCATCGGTGCGCGACGCAAGTCGTCACTATGCACCTTTATTCGCCGATTGTCCATCCGCACGACGTAGGTATGCCTCCCGTGGCATTCCTCGATGATGGCAGGTCCTCTCCATCGGGCTGCGAAGGCGCCATGGACTCGCTCTGGTCCATCGGATAAGGGGTGTTCCCGAATCAGCACGCTCTGGCCGACTATGAAGTGTGACCCCGTGTCTACCTGCTGTCTACGCCGCTGGTAACGCTGCTGGTTGTCACGAATGACCTGAAGACGGCGCGTGGCTGGGGTGTGGGCGGTCGGCTGGTCCTTGCGGGCTGCCCTCCAGTCACCTGGCCTGGCCAAATCTCGCCCAAACAGGGCTGTTGCGGGTGACATTCCTGTGGCGGCATTTCTTCGGCAACGCAGGTTGAAAAGGATGGAAGGGACGAACTTATCCCAGTGGCGGTGCGGTTCTGCTTGCATTCGCAGACGTAACCCCTTTTTTATGTCCTGGTTGCGACGTTCGGTGGGGTTAGAGCGAGCATGATAAACAGGTGTTGTATAATGCAAGCTACGCCCATCTTTCACAGGCGTACTTCCATGTACGGCTGCCAAACTGTACTCCATTGTCGCTCAGTATGGCTTTAGGATAGCCATATCGTGGAAAGATTTGTTCGTCCAGAATTTGCACTAAATTCGGTGCTTTCGATGAACTTATGGGAAAAGCTTCGGTCCATCGGGAAAACAGGTCGGTGAACCACGAACAAGAATCTTTTTCGGCGCGGAGTCAGTGGATATGGGCCCATTAAGTCAACGGCAATTGTATGCCACGGCTCCATAGGTATGTGAGGGCGTTGGCGGTGGCTTGGCGACGATTAGGACCCTTCTTGGGTACAGGGCACAAAGCATACAGTTCCTCACATAGTGCTCGAACGTCGCGGGCGAGGTTTGGCCAGCGATAGAACTCTTTTATCGCTCTGATTGTTTCGTCCGCTCCAGGGTGTCCCGCTGTATGATGGTCGTGATAGCGGTGCATCACCTCCGATCGAATGCTGGGTGGGACTATCAGTATTGGCCGTTATCATTTTCATAGAGTGCCTCTTCCTTGACGGCGTATTTGTCAAAGAAGGTGTTATCTTCTTCTGTAGCTGGCAGATGCGAGCGAATTTGTTCCCACTGGCTTACTTTGGACTGCAATTCTACGTCGTGGCGATTTATGTTGCAAAACAGACTCGTAGAGCGATGGAGTACTAATTTGCATTAGCACCGGTGTGTGTGCGCTGCACTAGCGGCGCTTTTGTCCACGGGTCGTTCAAACGACGGACGTCTTCTACGCGTAACGGTGTCATGTAGTGGAGTCGGGAAACCGGGAGAGAGCTCTGGGAGTTCGTTTAGGCGTCCCGGGCAGTGTTCGATGTCGAATGAAAATTCTTGCAGTAACAGGCTCCATCGAAGAAGTTTTGCCTTGCTAATCTTTGAAAGTCTGAAGCCAGGTGAGACATTTATTGTCAGTTCTCAATGTGAAATGCCGGCCTTCCAGGTATGGACGGTATTTCTTTATGGCCCATATCACTGCTAAGCATTCTTGCTCATTGCAATGATACTTAGCTTCCGTAGGATTGAAGCGTGTGCTTCCGTATGCTATAATTCGCCGAATTTTGTCATTATCTAGCTGATATAATGTTGCAGCGGCCCCTATCTGACTCGCATCGGTTTGCAGATAGAACTTCTGCGAAAAATCAGGGCGGTGCAACTGAAGTGGAGCTTTCGTGGCCTCTTTTATGTTATTGAAAGCGGCCTCGGCATCCTCGGTCCACTGGAACTTATGCTTGGGACTCAATAAATCTGTCAAGGGAGCGGCAAGTTCAGCGAACTTTGGTATGTAGTCCCGTAGCCAGTTACACAGTCCCAGGAAACGGCGTAACTGTTTGCGGGTGGCGGTGGCGGCATAGCGTGTAAGTCGCCCAGATGCTGTGGTTGTTCCCCTCGGATGTTATGATGTGGCCCAGATATTCGATTTTGCTTGCCCGAATTCACATTTTTCAGGAGCGCAGAAATGATGTTGCCTTAGACGCTCGAACACTAAAGACAGGTGTCTTAAGTGATCTTCCCAGGTATCTGAATATACAATGACGTCATCCAGGTACACCATGGCAAACTTGCGAATATAGCCCACTAGTACTTCTTGACTCATTAATTTTTGGAAGGTACTAGGTGCCGTTTTGAGCCCAAACGGAAGCACGCAAAATTGGAAATTACCTCCGTCAGGTGTGCTGAATGCGGTATATTGCTTAGAATCCGGATGCATTTCAATTTGCCAATATCCCGATTTCAAATCTAGCGTCGAGAAGATCTTGGCACAGCCGATATCCCGCAGGGTCTCATGAATGATGGGAAGTGGTGTCGGCTCGTCTGCGGTTATGGCGTTAATCTGTCGGTAATCGACACAAAACCTGAACTCTTTGTTGTCCTTTTTCGGGATGAGCACGACGGGCGAGCTGTATGGAGAGTTACTGGGCTCGATGACCCCATCGGCTAACATCTGTTGCACTGACCTACTTATAAGGGCCTTCTTTTCCGGGGAGCATCGGTAGGGACGGATTTATGACTTTATTGCAGGTCAGTCGCATCTGGTGGCGCGTGCTTCTCGTGGTCGGCACGCGCCCGCCTTTGTGGAATATGCCTTTGTATTCCGTTATCAAGTCCTCGAAGGCGCTGCAATATGCTGGTGGGAAGTGGTATTTCAGATCGGGGGCGGCATCTGAAACTGCTGGAGGCGGTCTCCAATAAACCACTTGGCGGTAGTCTTTCCCGAAACTCACACATTGTCTTTGAAAGTCTAACACGGCTTGTTCGTACATAAACCACTCATAACCGAGAATCACATCTTCGCGCGCGTTTTCGATGACGTAGAAGTTTATGGAAAATGTTCCGTTCCCGATTATAACCGGCACTCGCGCACAACCGACGGCACGTGTAGTGTTCGTGGTATCCGCGAGCTGGATTTCGCAAACTGGTCCTGACACTTGAGTTTGTGGCGATTAA